>JAEQBH010003183.1:0-334668 GCA_016808115.1 Tetrastigma voinierianum | reverse complement strand
CGGGTTTTTCCCTCTTATGTTTGAAGTTCGTAGTTGCGGTCCGGACTATTCGCGATACACGTAGGGCCCTTCAGTTTGATCCTAGCTGCGGGTGAGTCTTTCCTTGCTAAGCGGGAGTTTTTATAACTAGATCGTGGGACCTAAAACTCCACAGGCACGACCCATACATCGTAATACTTTGTTGTCATTTGGTGATAGTCCTCGGCACGCTTTAGAACCTGCTCATGTTTTCCTTCTAGGAGGTCAAGGTTCAGGCGGAGAATCTCTCGTTGTGTTTGTGGTGCGAACTAAGCTCAGTGATTCTTGACCACGGCCGGGAGCTCGCTTTGTGCGAATGCTACGCGAATGGGGTTTGTTGAGTTGCTGATTTGCTTGTAGTTCTGTATGCCCATAATACCTCCAGGAGGTACTCTACCCATTTTCCCTTTAGATTTTCTAGCTTAGTCTTTAATGTTGCCTTGAGAGTCCTTATAGTGACCTGCTTGTCGGGTTGGGCTGCGAATGGCTGGGGATGAGTAGTAATTCTTAATTCCGAGCTCGGCGCAGAAATCTCTGAACTTAGGATTGTCGAACTGTTTCCCATTATCGGATACCAGGGCTCTAAGGATTCCAAACTTGCATATTATGGAATGCCAAACAAAGTTACGCACCTTTTGCTCGATGATTGTTGCTAATGGCTCGGCCTCGGCCCACTTGGTGAAGTAATCCACTTCTACAACAATAAACTTGCACTAGCCCTTTCCAATGGGTAAGGGCCCCAATATGTCTAGCCTCCAGCGTTGGAACGAGACGAGTAGTGATTGAGGTCGACTCGAAAGGGAGGTGAGAGATTTGGGAATCTTTGCAACCGAATCTTCACGTTTTTAACTTGACTCGGTGGCATCTTTGAGCATTGTAGGCCAATAATATCCCTGTCTCAGTGTCTTTGCTGCCAAGGATCTGGCTGCGATATGGTTGCCACATATACCTTCATGCACCTCTCTAAGCACGTAATTGGCGTCTTCCCTACCTATGCACTTAAGGATGGGTGTTGAAAAGCCTTGTTTCTAAAGGGTCCCTTGATGAATGGTGAATCTGGCCGACCTCGTCTTGAGCTTGGAGGCCTTCTTTGGATCGCTTGGCAATATTCCGTCTACCAAGTAATCCTAGATAGGGTCCATCTAACGGCTCGGGAACATTGCAGGGACCTTCTTCATCGTGACATTCACCAAAGGTTTTGGGAGGTGTTTCGGCCAGGTACTAGATCTACACAAAATCCTCCGTGATCTTTGTTGCTCGCTTTTCAAGGCATCACGCTTCGCCGAATTCGCCCTTAGGACATACGACTTTGAGCCATTATGAACTTTAAACGATTATCGCACCTTTTGAGGTAAAGGATCATTTTTCACCCACAACCATTAGGGAGTCCTCTATCTGTTTCACCACTAACTAGGAATCACTGCATACCTCCTAGTTGATCAGCTTCCATGGAATGGAGCAAAGATTAAGCCGAAGCTATGTGGCTTCGTACTCGGCCCTCGTGTGGAGGCTTGAAATATGTGAATCGGCGTGTATTCTCACGTCGATCCTATCAGGAGGTCGGTCAGACCCGCCACAGCTACCTTAGGAATTTGGTGGCCCGTGTGGATAAACTCGAATGGGCAAGTCGGCGCCAATTGGAGTATTCTCGTGGGGCCGTCGAGGGTTTGAAGGGTGGAATTCCATGATGGGAAATCTGCGAAACATGCCCTTTGACCGTCCTTGGCTTGTCGATGTCGAGACTCAAGCTTAGCTCTGTGGCCCATTTGCTCCCGGTCTTCTCGAGGTCTCTGGCTTATGCAGTATCTATTTCATGGTGTTCTATTGGGATTTCAATAGTGTGAGCCTGAGAATATGGTCGAAGCCTTCTGGCAGTGGTTACCAATGCTAGGATTAATTTCTCCGTCTTTGGATACTCTTTTTCAAGCTCCGCTCAGGATTAATTTGTAATGTGTTATTTGTTGTATTTATCCTAGCTCTCTAACCATGGCAGCGCTAGTTGAGAAACCTGAAACGGGCAAATAAAGGGTAAGGAGTTCTCCCTCGGAAGGGCTTACCAGGACGGGAGGAGAGCTTCGTGGATTTTAGGCTAGAGAGGCAGCCTCTTGGCATTGGTCGATCAGTGGAAAGCCTTTTTCGGAACTGAAAAATGAGGCACTTGTCGCTGGATCTAGATCGCTGACTCGGAGCGGCTATTCTCCCAGTCGGGCAGTTGAATTTCTTTGGTGTTCGAAGGCGGTTGCATGTTTAGCACGGATTTTATCTTATCTAGATTTGCCTCTATTCCTCAGTCGTTGACTATGAAACCTAAGAATTTTTCGGCTAAGACCCCGAGCACGCGGTTGGTTCGACTTCATGTTATAGTTTTTCGGGACACGGAGCGACTGACTAGGTGGGCTACGTGGAGCTCGGCCTTAATTGACTTCACTAGCATGTCATCATATATCCATGGATGCTCCATGCTTTTGACATTTTGTTCACTAGCCTGCGATGGAAATTGGCCACTAGTGTTTTCAACGAAGGCATCACCTAGTAATAGTAAGTACCTTGCCCAGTCACAAATGAGGTCTTCTCTTGGTCGCTAGGGTCCATTCTGATCTGGTTATATCCCGAGAAAGCGTCCATGAAGCTGAGAAGCTCGTGGCCAGCCGTGGCGTCCATTATAAGGTAGATCCGAGGTAAGAGAAATCTATCTTTTGGACGAACCGGTTGACATCCAAGTGAAGTCAATCACGAGTGCCGTTTGCGTTTTGCCTTTTTGACAAGGACTGTAGCCAACCGGTCGAATTATTCTACTTTCGGATAGCTTTGGCTTGGAGGAGTTTGTAGCTTCTTCGTGATAACCTTACGCCTTTGCGGGGGAAACTTCTTCTTTTGTTTGTGGGTTTGAAGGAGGTACGTGTTCGACTTGTGTGTGATTCTTCTTGAGGGTCAATCCCTCCCATATCCTCCACCTTCCGAAATGAATACTTCTATAATGCAATTTTAGAAGTGGATAAGGAGGTCCCTGATGTCTTTGGCCAATTTAGATCCGATGTAGACGAGATGTTCTGGCTGGTCGTCGAGTTGTATCGGTTCTAGTTCTTCTGAGGGCGTAGGTCAGATGCTTACCTCATCTTTCATGTCGAGCTCGTCCATGTAGATGCTGCCAACCACTTTTTGTTTCATTGATGCCGAGTAACACTCCCTAGCTACCCGCTAATCTCCTCGAACCATTCCTACCCCATTCGCAGTGGGGAATTTGATAACCATATGATAGGCGGAATGAATGGCCCTTATGGCATTAAGGGAGGGCCTGTATAATAGTATGTTATAAGCTGATGGGGCATCCACTATGAGGAGCCTCACCGCCGTTGTAGCCTGACATGGGGGATCTCCTAAAGTGAGTACTAGTTGTATTGACCCTAGGGGTAGCACTCTTTCTCTAGAGAATCCTGCGGGTGGGGCGTTGTAGATTCTAGTTTCTCCGCCCGGAGTGCCCATTTAATCGGTGATGTGAAAATGATGTCAGCTGAGCTTCCGTTGTCGACCAGGACCCTGTGTACTGTTTTTTTGGCTAGGACAGCCCTTATTATCAGTGGATCGTCATGGGGATGCTAACAACCTTCCATGTCGGAGTTCGAACAGGTTATGGTAGTGTCCAACCGAGGGTGTTTGGATACGACTTGTATTTCTAGTATCTCCCACGATCGATCTTTGCGTAGATGAGCTTCAGATTAGTGCAGATTTGCCCTCCTATGACCCCTAGAGATCACATGGATTTCTCCCGAGGGTTCTTGGTGTTGAGACTAAGTGGTGACGAGGTGATGGGGCGGGTGCATTTGGGCCATACGAGGCCTGGCGGCGAAGATGTCGAGAGTCAAATTAGATTATTCAATTTCCTTCTCGGTGGATCACGATCATCTGTTGATGTCCGTAGTCCTATGGAATTCACAATACTTGGTTGAGTCTCTTTTCGTTGGGCCTATCTTCATCTAAGATGGCCACCTTAAAAACTTTCGTCTTTGCGTCTCACATAGGACTGTGACCGCAGAAATTTTGTCGAGGGGGTGAATTCTTAGGAATTGGATATATACTACGACTTGGATTGTGGTGGGCCCAAGCGGTCCCTAACGTTGCCTCGTCTCTTTGGAGACCGTTCTCTATTCTCTTTGTCCCTTCGTGGGGATCTATCTCTGTCTCCTCATCTCCTAGGGCTTCGTTCTCGCTTTTTCTCGCCCCTACTTTTCTCCTTTTGCGCGGAAGAGTTTTCCCGCTTAGATAGAAGGGCTTCCTCGCCCGTTAATGTAGTTCTACGCTGTGAGCACTCGGCTATGTCTTACTGAGGTTTCTTTGAGATGGAAACATCGAGGAGTCTTTACGACTGCAGCAGCCCGACGATGCGAGCGGTGATGCCAGGCTTTTCATGCAGGATGTCTACCTTTGTATTTCTGCGCGTTAAACCTCTGGACGTAGGACCTCAGGTTCTCTTATGGGCTCTGCTTTACGGTTAGCAAGTGATAGCTCGGCTTCCTGTACGTCCGAGCTCCGATGAAGTGGGAGACGAACTTAATGGATAGCTCTCTGAAGGATGAGATTGGCGATGGTGGGAGTCTGTTGAACCAGGCTAAAGTTGGGCCTTTTAGTGTGATGGCGAAGGCTCTGCATCTAACGGGGTCACGGTATGGAGTGTAGCTCATCGATTCTTGTAGGTATTGAGGGTGGTCTGGGATCTTTGTTCGTCGAGCGTTTCGATCGGGCATTACGAACTTCTTCCGGGGAAGTGTAGTACCAGTAGTAGCGAGTTAGGTTGTTGCAGAAGCATCCATGGGTGGTGCTCGTCCTTTCACCAGTTTCCTTTGTGGATGAAACCGCTGGCTGGATGTCCGACGATTGCTCCGTAAATCATTCCCCTATCTCATGCTAATAAAGGATGGGTCCATTACCTCTATTGTTCCTACCAGGTATTCCCTCATTGCAATCATCTCCGGGGAGTTTATAGTGATCATGATCCTTAGCTTGACTAGTTTCTCCTTCTCCGTTAGCGTCTCGAGGAGCATCGTGGTGTTGTTGTTCTTCATGCGGTCGTTGCATTTGTCATTGAGTTCTCAGTCTCTCGTGCTTGGTTGGTGAAGGAATGCCTCCATCTCGTCAGCATTGGCTTGTAGAGTTTCGAGAGCGTCTCTTGGTGGTCGGCTATCTAGGTCGCCCAGCGGGTCTTGCGCCCTAGGGGGGTTGGCGTGACTCCTGCTCATGTTAAGGTCAGTCTCGTGATCGGAATTCAGTTTTACTTGTAAAGGAACGGTCGTTGTGGACGGCCTTGGTGATGGTGCTTTTTCTACCAATACTAGGCTGGAGCTTCTTGGAGCCGCTGGGCCAGTCTGTTGGATCGGATCATCGTACAACCTTGCCTCTTGGCTGTAAGGGTGTCCGATTGGGGTGTGCCGTAGCCAGCTCCTATGCATTTAAGTTAGTTTATTTTTCTTATGAGAAGGAAATAATTCAATTGTTTATCGCGTTATTACGTGCCTTTTTGTGGTAGATAGATTCGGGGTATTTCTAATGGGAAATAGTGGTTACTTTGTATTAGATGGTGATAAAATTTATCTCCATTGGTGAGGTTTCATTTTCTTATAATGGACCGACTATTAAGGGATAATGGAGGAGTCGTGATCATGTAAGATCTTTCTTTCCTAATTCGTGGGGTGCAGATCATAGAGATTGGACACTTTTCCTTTTACACGAGTTTTTAGACACTATATCGTGATTGGCGTGGAGTGGTTTTCAATTATGGGCTGGGGCCAGGTGTCTTTAGTAGGTAGGATCGCATTGTGGGCTAAGCTTCTTTATTGGGTATGTGCCCTTACTCCCTTCATAAGGCGGAGGTTTGGGCTTGCGTCTTGGGCACTCTGGGCTGTGCATGTTGTTTCTAAATCAAAACGATATCAAGATTCGCGTAATAATCATTATTCTTGTATATTTGATAGTCGAGTCTAAGCTATAATATATATTCTTTCAGGTTTTCTGATATATTGACAATCATTTATTTAATTTCTTGTTTTTTATCGCATATACTTTATTCATATGAATTACTCAGCAACAGAATAGTCATCTGTGTGTAATAACTTATTGTCTTAGATATGTGACCGCTGTAGCGTGAGACGTATCTTGTATTTGGCATGGCGACAACAATCCCTACTTTTCGCACCAGAGCAACTAAATCATGAAAAACAAATAATAACCTAAATTTGTATAAAACAACCATTTTATTGAAAAGGAAAAAGATTGAGAAAGGTGTAGATGAGTAATTTCATGATAATAATGATAAAAAAACATCCTTCTTTGCTTAAAGAAAGAGGATAACATATAAAAAATTGAAAGAAAATGAGAATATAAATAACAATAAGTTAATAACCATATAATGATAACAAAAACTAAAAAATTTATTCTCAAATAGGTTTTAATTATTTAGAAAAAAAATCAGAGTTTTATTTTTATTTTTATGAAAATATAAAGTTACTTTTTTTATAAAAAGTACACAAATTTGTTTTATTGGGACTCAGCTACGTATTCCCTCTTTCGATACACCATAACCTTTAACCGCTCGATATAAGCCTCGGTAGCTTTAAATCATTCATAATGTGAAGGTTTTTTTTTAGTGAAATTAAAATAAGTCATTGAGGTTGGATTCAATGATAAAATGGTGGGGCCAGGTTCGGAAATTTCAAGTTCAAATAAAAAAATATAATACTATAATGATGTAATCCAATGTGAATAAAAATAACTTTTAACCATATGTAACCACATTATTAATAACTTTTTTTTTTTTCACTTAATATTGAAATGACATTAAATTACCTTTCCAACTTTACATTTTTATACCTAGCAATATTTGAACTTATAGATTATCAAATTCATTCCTTATGAAAAATATAAATAAAACCAAGTATCATTATCATTTTCTCTACCAAATATGTGCAGGAGATAAACGTTTGTGTCAGTTTGTATCTTAGTCTTGGAGACTACTTGCGGAGAGTTAAATCTTTGAAGCAAAATCTAATACATTAAAACAATTCATCATTTCAAAGAAAAAAAAAAAAACAATTCCATTATATTTGAAAGTATTATATTAGTTGAGCAAAGTCAAAACGATAAAAGGTGTGATTGGTGAACATTAAGATTTAACGTACGAGTAGCATTCCTTGTTGGCGATCGAAAGGCAAAATCGTACTACTACTAGTCAAATATTTGATTTAAAAGAGCCAATCAAAATGCTTTTGATGATTCTGGAAGCAACAAATCATTTCATTTTGAACCAGCATCCACTTTGCCAATCGCACCAACTGCATGAGATGAAACCGTGTGATGATTTGATAATTAGTAATCATTAATCCGCTTTTTGGAAGTCAAACCTTTCTTGGAGGAGCATCCTCACCCTTCCACATGAAGGGTCATTATCGTCAAATAATCGGTTTCTAATTCGAAATTAACAAATCTAATGACGAAATCACAGGCTTCAATTATAAATTCTTGAAATATCTATTTAAAATGACAAAATCGCCTTTGGAAGAGCACAATCGTTAAACTAGTTCTAAAAATTTGTCACCTGCAGCCGCTTTCTTTTAAGGTATTGTTTGTTTTTACGTTTTTATTAGAAGCTAAATAACTTTTAATATTCCGTCAGTTTGTTTTTGACTTTTTTTATGATTTATTGAATTTTGTAGCATATTAAATAAAAAACCAGAATATTTGAGTATTTGGTTTTTTTAATATTTCTATTAAGAAAAAACTAAATATTATAATATAGAAAATCATATTCTAAACTCTCATTATCATTATGTTAATTAAATAAAACATATATAAATTTGAGCTCTAAACTTATTTTATCGCAGCTTTTCTTTGTTACTTGTATTTTCTTTTCAAGCGAAATGGTTGACTTTTGCCGAGGCGCGTATCTATTTTTTTTTTGGATTTAGTCGTCGTGCTTTGACTAAACGTGTGATTATTGTTGTCTTTGTTCATGTACGATTGTCGTCGTCTTGGTGTAACGGATGGTTGTATTGTATTAATATGACATTTTGGTTTTTGTCATTGTGGTTCTACGCTTATTTATGGGTAATTCAAAAAAGCAAAATTTATATGATCAGAGATTTGAAATCAAATGTTGATAATCGATATCTTTATCTGTTTTAGTCATCATATTATAATGCGTAATAGTAATATTAAATATATAGATTTGAATTGATTAATTATATTATTATCTTGAATCTTTGTTTAAATGCTTTGTGCTTTTTAATGATTTTAAGCGATTAATTATATATTTATATTGATATATTAATAGTTTGAATGATGAAATTATTTTCTCTTAAATTTTTTATTTGAAATTTAGAAATTTATTGTTTCAAAATTTAGATAAAAATTAAAAAATTGACTTATTTAAAAAAAAACAAATGAGTAATTGCTTGATCACAGTAAATCTTATTTAGAGCAAAAGTTATATTTAGTAAGTAAAAAACAACAGGCACAAGTTTTTATTAGAAATAATATTAATAGATACTAAAGTTTTATGCATTTTCTTTATAAATTTCGGGTAATCTTATCTTCTTCAGTAATACGTAAGATGTTGTAGTGTCGATGAAGAACTCCTTAGATGATTATGAGGGGATTTGAATCGCTTATCATTGGATAACAAATCCAATTCTTATATCATTATTCATACATTCTTAAATTTAAAAGGAAGGTGATCGAAAATGAACCGAATATTGGATATTGAAGAAAAAGTTTGTTCAAAGTGGGCAGCAGGGTATGGACAGTCATAAGAAATATGAAATAGGTTTGGTCGATGTGCACTAAGAAATGGTGAGGACATAAAAAGAAGCACGTACGACATGGCTTGAGCCTTGATGTTTAAAGGACTATCTATTCCTAGTGGTTATGGTAGGCACATTTCTCAATTGGGCATCTTTGACTTATTACAGCCTAGAAGCCAAGGAAAATTATGAAAACAAAGTCACGGGAAGCATTGAAAATATATAGTGGGCCCAGCATCCTCACATAATAATAACAATAATGTTATTTCATCTATGGTAATCCCAGGGATTTTTGCCAAACTAGATTATTTACTTTGAGTTCTTATGAAAGCGAAATATTATATAATGTTGTAATGTAAATATATATATATATATATATATATATATAAATAGAATAATGGGTTTTGTTCTTAAAATAAATTATTAATTTTTTATTATTTAGTCGGTTTGGCTCTTTTGATAGGTTTTATGTGTTTTGCTTTCAACTCTAATCGTGAACGTCTTTTTGAGCATGGATAAAATCTACAGAGTTGAAAATGTTATTTTTGTGAAAACGAATTGAATAGTGAATACTAATCAAATGAATCATTTTATCAGTTTTTTTTTTTTCCAGCCTACAGGCGTCGTATTTTAATACTATTACAGCAATAATTAATAGGATTTAGTCCACCACAGCTTTCGTCAAACCTGTAATCAAAATATGGATGAGTAATTAGGCAAAATGTATACCAAGACCGAATAAGGAAAAATGGTACTTCTTTAAATTCTGAAAGAGGCGCAGAAGCTGAGGGCACTTGTGTCATTTCACAAAAAGAGTGCCATTGACATGTATTTTAATTTACGTTTGAGAGACGCAGAGGCAGAGGTGTGAAAAAGAGGAAGGAAGGTTTCCCATAATCTCTTGATTTTCCTCTTTCCATATTTGATATTTTTTTCATCAAAATCCAAACCCCTAATTTGGAGTTTCACGGTTGAACTGGGGCAAGGACAATACCAGGGGATTATCACGTTTCTTCTCTCTCGATTTCCAAACTTTTGATTGCCTTATTCATTTCGAATCACAGAGCAATTACAGCAACCATTGAAGAATTGCAGAGGTAAGCCCTATTAATACTTCACAGAACAGAACCATTCCCTCTGTTTTCCAGTTGTTTGAAAAATGAAATTTCTATTTTCTACCAACGGTTCTCTGTTCTATGAGCATTTAATGTGATGGATGACCTCCCAACGACATGCTTTAACTGCTCGATTAATGGCAGAACTCCAATTGGTTTTATTTAATTTTTTTTGGACTAGTCAAAAATCAAACTGGGTGGAATTGCTATTCCACCAAACAAATTGTCGGGTCTGATCAAATTACATGTTAAGCAGCAAATTTGAGGATTTTTCTCTATTTGCAGAAAGGCAATGATATGATTACTCTGCTTGACGTCGATGTTCAAATTCACTTCACTTCAATTCTCAATGAGGAAGGCTGTTCAACGAACGATTCTCGCTCTCTTCTGTGCGGTTACTCTCGTCTCAGCAACCAGAAATAACTCCTGTGGAAGCGGGAAATCCATAAACCAGTCCAGTACCCACATTTGGAGTTTCTCACCCACTAGTCAATCCGACTGAACTGCAGAAAAGGAGGAGAGATCGAAATACAAAATTTCAAAGTCCAGAATGTAACCGCAGACAGCATCATCGTCAATCTACCAGCGCAGTGTCACCGTGAGATCCAAAAGATCGAGCCACTATTCGGTAAAAACTACGCGCTGCGTCGGGAAAACACTCTCCTCTTCCAGAATTGTAGCTCGCCGCCCGCCGGTTGCGTGATACCCACGAATTTCTTCGATGAACGATTCAATTTGCTCAATTGCAGTGACAAGAGCGACAATATAAGCTGCTTTTCCCAAGAGTCCAAGTCGGGCTTCATGAGATTTGCGGACGTGAATAAGACTCAGTGCAAGTTTTTGTTGCTTTCCATGGCGGTCGACTCAGCGAACAACTCCGCAGTTTCGGTGGTGTTGGAGACGGCTCGGTTGGGGTGGTGGCTGAGCCCTCCGTGCGCGTGCTCCCGGTATGCGAAAGCTACAAATTTTACGCTTCCCGACGGGGGTTTGGGTTGCCGTTGCAGCTGCACCGAAGGATACGAAGGAGACGGATTCAGAGATGGCGATCGTTGCCGGAAAGGTAAGCAATTATCGCCCGATTTTTTTTTATTTTTTTATTATTTTTTCTTTTTGCAAATAGGCTAATCGCAGTTGACAAGGGCAACTGCGGGAGACCATAGCTAAACTTCCATTACCTCAACCAATCACGGATTGCCACCTCTCTAAATTCCGTTAGTTCACGGTCTAAAGCCGTAAATTGCTATCTAAATGACTAAAACAGCCATCTGTGCTTTAGTGTGCGTTACGTCAAGGTCGGGGGAACCAAATCGGTCGTTGTGTGTGTGTGCCCATGCTGCCCTCGACTTTTGTCCACACATATAAATTATGAGACAAAGTCGTCTGTGACTGTGAGGTCGGTTTGCGCTAGAGTTGATCAAAGCATGCGTAGGACCTACGTGCGCTGAAGGCAGCTCTGGGTCATCATAAATTTCGGAGGATTTGATTCATTTGAACGTTAAAAAAGAAAATCATTCCAAATATTCGGATTAGTAAATTTAATGGTGAAGGTATTATTACTTTTGTTATGCTGATTCCTCCCTTTTATTTTTTTTATTGATTGATTGGTCATCAGTTTCTGATTGCGATGCTTCCAAGTACATGTCGGGCACATGTGGAGGAACTACTAGAGTTGGTGTTCTTGTTGCAGGTAATTTTACTTTTCTTCTGATATGGTGGTGGTATATGTTAGGAATGGCTTGCCCGAACTTTGATTGCTGGTTCCTGATGATATTTGACTTCTGCGTTGGTTTAACTAGGAATGAAGGATGGTGGTCTGCATAAGTAATTTGAAAATCTGTTCTGGTTTACTTTTCAGCCCGCCCCATTTTGTTGACTCACAATTTCCTTATTTAATTGTGAACCTCATTTGACGAGTTCCTCTGTTTTTGAATCATTTCGATTTAGGAAGTTTCTGTTCTTCTTTTATCCATCATGAGACTCAAAATTTCTGGGTTTTATATATATCTTTTTCTTCTTTAAATTTATTGCCTAATTCACTCAAATTGTTTTCCCACCCAGTGTTTCTCTGGTCTGTGTCATCTCAGAAGAACTGGGACATTGAGAAGCAAATGCTTTGTTAAAAGTTTTTATTTGGGTGATTGCGATTTGAGATATTCAGTTCCTAGCTTTAGTTCTTTGATATTAGAACAATCAGAAGATTATGACTGTTTGATTCTGATATTCCTCACATTCAATTATGGAAACAGGAACAGGCTGGTGATAATGTAGTTGAGTTCATATCTTGATTGTGTGGTTTGCGTTGTATGGCATGTAGGCTTAAATATTGGACAAACTTGGACAATATTTTATTGATTTGATCCACACACTGGGACTGCACTAAGTATGCATTAACTGTGAACATTGAAACGTTCTGGGTTTCTTGAAGGTTGCAAAGTGATTCACATTGTTCTTTTGTTTAGGGATCATTGCTGGAGCTTCTTTAATGAGCACTTTGGCTCTTATCTGCTACTGTATTCGGAGACGTTCTTATTTGGGGAGGCATTATGAGTGGCATATATGTGAAGCTGCAGGCAACTCCAGTGTTCCTCTCTATCCCTACAAAGAAGTTGAAAGAGGGCTACAATGGCTTCTCAGAAACAAAGACTTGGAACTGGGCGTATGGCACAGTTTTTTGCTGGAAGCTCCATAACGATAGATGGGTTGCCATTAAAAGATCAGAAATCGTGATACTGAGCATTGAGCAAGTCATGAGATGAAATCAAGCTGCTCTCTTCGATTGAACCATCCAAATCTAGATAGCCTATTAGGTTGTTGTATAGAGAAGGGTGAACAGATCCTTGTATATGAATTTATGCCCAATGGAACTCTATCTCAGCACCTACAAAGAGAGAGAGGCAAAGGCCTTCCATGGACAACAAGGCTCAATATTGCCACAGAAACAGCTCATGCTATTGCCCATCTCCACTCAGCCATTACTCTAATTTTCACAGAGACATAAAATCAGTAATATACTTCTGGATGACTGCTTTAACTCAAGGTAGCAGATTTTGGTCTTTCTAGACTTGGCATGACTGAAATATCCCATATCTCAACAGCCCCACAAGGGACTCCAGGCTACCTTGATCCACAGTATCATCAGAACTTCCATCTCTCGGATAAAAGTGATGTTTACAGTTTAGGAGTGGTTCTTGTAGAGATCATAAGTGCAATGAAAGTGGTTGATTTCTCTCGACCATACAGTGAGGTAAATTTGGCTGCACTTGCCATTGACAGGATCGGGAGGGGCTTTCTAGATGAAATAATAGATCCATTCCTTGAACCACAGAGGGATGCTTGGACCTCTGCTCTATTCTAATTAGTGAGCCCAGCATTTAGATGCCTTGCTTTTCATAGGACATGGGCAGCCATTGATGGGGTCAGCGGATGAGCTTTCTGACATGTGAGGCTCAGTGCATAGGCTCCAATGGAGGATAATACATGTGCAGCATCATCATCAGTGGCATCTGCTTGTTCATCACCATTTAATGGAGTGAGGAAGTCACTGAGCTGTATGTCTGTTAGGAAGGCAGTGATAGGGAGTCAGGAGATTGATTGTTCCAAATAGGCCCACCACTGATTGTATGCCTTCAATGGAAGGGGATAAGATAGCTCCCCTGTTTCTGTGCATGATCCTTGGTTGAGTGGGCAGGCTCACCTTCAACAAACAGCTTGTTAGGTAATGTAGTTTCAACTGACACTCACTATCTGTTCTTTTGAGGTGGTTAATAGTTTTATATCATCTGTAGAGGCATCACCTTGTATGCATAATATTCTCTCTTTCGAATTCTTTCTAAAAAAAACTGCCAAGTCGGAAGTCTCTCCAAGGTAAAGGAATAGGATATCTCAAGCAAAGGAAAGTGCAGAACAATTTGCTCCATGTATAAAGTAGAATATGAACAAGTAGGACGTGCTATCTGCATCTTTCCTTCGTTCATGTAAGATTTGAAACGAAGTGTGATGCGTAATTTTGATTTAGTCACATGGAAAACCTGAACGTTCTTTTTGTTGGAAATTAACCCCTTCTCTTGGTGCAAAGTTACTAAAAAATATAAGGTAAGAACTTAATATTTAATAATAAGATATGCAAGTGTCAGCAAACTTTCAGATGAAAATTTTGGTAGGACTCCTCCAGAAACAGTGGAAATATTTTTACATTACTGAATATGAGATTCCACAGTTGCAAATGTAAGTGCACAAGATATTGTGAGTTAGTAGCAATTATGTTCTAATCCTATACTTACCTCAATACATTACATCAGCAAAACATGAGTATACAAACGTTTTATTAGAAATACCATTCTCAATTCCAGAGTTCTTTCATATTATAAATATAAATGCATAATTGGCCATGTACCTAGCAAGACTGGTCAGGCTATGATATGATATTGATACCTCCAAGAAAAATCATCGAATATCTTTCTTGCTTAAAATATCTTAACCATTAATGTCCCTCCTTTTAGAATATCTCATCGATTGACGTTATTAAATAAAGAAAATACCTTCACCTACACGTCCAATCTCCACATTTCATCGAGTTTATTTGTGAATAAGCCACTTATGACTTTCGATTGATCTCTTAAATCAATCAAACATCTTCATCATTGTTGTCTTCAAAATTGTGATTAATGTAGAAGAATTAGAGGAAAATAATTTTTATACAAAGAATATTATCGCAAAAGATGTGCCATTCAATAGTCAATTTTAATAAAAATATCTTTTCACATTACTATTTTATTTTATTGTTTTGTTATTATTGCGAGACCATAATGAAATTTGTGTGTACAGTGACTTACACAAGAGTTGTAATATGGTTTAAATCAGTTCATCCGTCTAAATCTAAATCAATTCATACTAAATGCATGATAAACAATAACGAGAAGAGTTGAAATTTCTAAGCAATTTCTCTTTAAATTAAAGAACTCTCTCTTGTTCAAGAAACAAATCAAAATGACATTTTCTATGATTCCAGAAACAGCGTTGGATTATTTTAAGCAGGAGTTGCACAATGTCATGAGAAGGCAGATATCTGCTTCCAACCTTGAATATTGTTGTATTCCCTTAACCTTTTTTTCAAGTGAAGTTTGACAGCAGTTCCAAGACGTAGGTAACATATATAAGCCCTAACCATGACTTCTTGGATCAGCAACTCGGTGCACCTTTCTGGATTCAGTACTTGAAAATTGTCCCACAACACGGGCATGAGGAATGGATGCCTCCCACGGGCGGGCGTCATTCTCTCGAAAATACTGTGTTAGGCCTGCCAGCAACATTACCCTCCCTCATTCCCATCTTTGTCCAGGAATGCAAATGTGGGATACCTCCACACAAACTCATCTAGCTCTTGTTCCCATTTTGTGTTGTCCACATTCAACATAACAAAATTCACGCGCTCCTAAAGATGGTAATCATCATAAGTAAAGAAAAAAACATAAAACAAGCAGAGCCGTTTCGTGGTTCTAAGTCAAGGAAAAGATAATGTATTTTCTAGCCAAGGGCTCAAACGGCTAATACCTCAACTTTTTATTTTATTTTTTTATAGTGAAGAACATAACTTTGGAATCTAAGAATTCAAGAACGTACCTGTACTGCTGCTCAACTTTGTAAATGTCAGGAGCTAATTCGACATACTTCACACCAATCTGCATAGAACTCCCACAGCAGTGGGTTTCCCATTCGATAGAGCCTAATAAAACACACAAGACAACATATTTACTATTTAGGGAAACGACTCAACCAAAATGGAATAAATTATTACATGTGAAGCCTGGAAAATAGGGAGACCTTTATCTACGTGAGTAGTAAATTTTGAAAATTATAGAAACATTCAGAGCTACTTAATTTTCTTTATGGATAAAAAAACACAGTAGAGTAGGGTAGTCAGGATTGGGAATGAACAGTTTTGTCAAAATCTGTCCAAAGAAAAATCAACTAGCACATATTTTTCTTCTAAAAAAGGATGTGCTTTTGCATTCAAAAGGATCAGAGATAATTTAATTTTCACCAACCCTCAAATGTGCTCATCCCAGAATAGCATCCATACCTCATATAATACCAAGCAAAGCTAATACTTTGTTACAAGAGTGTATAATGAATTAGTCAAACCTCTTCATAGGGTAAGCTGTTGCAGAAGGTCCTTCAAAGGAAACACCAAATCTAGTCTTTTGGATGAAGAGGCCTGCAGCAGAGAAGGAAACAACCATATCCTCCTGTGATATCTTTGCTTGGAAATTCAGCAGGACCATCTGTGGGAACTTGCATCCTGGGTGATGTTGTCATCTACTATACCAGGCTCAACAAGTTGTTTTCCTGCAAGATGAATAGTAGGGGCACAAGTTTACTGGAGACAGATTATACATGGAAATAGAAATAAGTGCTACTAAACATGCCCACATAAAAGTTGATAAAAACCATGACATTAGCAATCAGATATAAAATGAAGTGCCATATAGGATTGAGAGTATGGTAAGCTTAAAGCTGTCATTGAGCAGTCAGTAAAGATTTTTTCTTCATTTTTTTATTGTTGCTCCCGATGGGGTATAGAATTGGACCAAGTAACCCACTCGCCAGCCCGATAGAGCAATGGGGGCCTTGCCCCGCCCATGTCCTTCCATAGCAACCCAAACAGAGGCCCGGCTCATTAGGCCCAAAACATGGATTTGGAAAAATAGGGAAGCCCATACACGGCCAGTCAACCCATATCCTTCCAATAACAGAAGACAGAATATTCCTTAAAAGATATCCTACTCGTCCAATCAAATCCTATTATAAAGGGAAGAAAAGCGATAAAAGATCGTCGATTGGGCGCTCTCGATAAGAATGAGGATTGTACCAAATGAACTCATGATTGTCGAATTGCTAAATCTAAAGTGACTATGTGAAACATACCCTCAATGGGAAAAGAGACCACAGAATCACCGTCAAAATGGATCAATATCCACTACAAATACAAGGCCGCTCCCAACGAAGGTAGGCGAGATACTAAGCATTCTAAGCATTCCTCTTTTCCCTCGAGGACGAATCTGGCAGGCGTCGGGTAGTACGGGCAAGGCCCTCGCCGACCCTCCTTCCACCTTGGTTTTACGGGGGCACGAGGCCCACATTCTGACCATCCTCGGGCACACGGGCGGTCTAGCATCCTCTAGCTCCACCCGTCGGCGGTCTTGGTCAGGCCCAGCGACCACTCACACGCCTGGCCGATTCGGTTGAAAGCGAGCGTCATCGAGTTAAGCGCCGATGCAGCCGAACGGCTTGTTCTTACACAAAACATAGCGATTTCTCGATTCTGTAAGTATCAACTAGGAACCTGGCGGAACCGCGCTAATCCTACAAGGATGCGGACCACGGGGAGATGCGAGACGACGAGGCCACGGGAGCCCGATAAAGCGATCAGGCGACACAAAGCGAAGTGGAAGCACTCCGCCTCGCCAGCCGGCGCTTGATGAGGAGATAGAACAGCTCGCAGACAAACCCAGCACCCCAGGAAAGGCGACAGACTCAGGAAGGTCACAATGGTCCTCCACACGAGGGACAACACGGCTATGGTATTCCCCGAAATACCGAAGCAGAGGCGGAATCTAGTCAAGCCGGGGGCGGCTCTGTGCCTGGCCCAGGGGAGAGAGCGGCGTTGCACGGAAGGGACGGCGAAACGTGGGAGTACTGTATCCTCACCGATCACGGAGGCGGACAGCAGGGCAAAGGTTGGGGACCTCCAACGGCTCGGCCATGTGAAGGAGGTAGTTAAAGGGCGCACCCGGACACTATGGATGCTGCCAGATTGCAGCAAAGAAACGGGAATCACCTTTCACCCCTGAGGTGCTAAACTACCCGCTCCTGGCCAAATTCAGGATGCCTCAAGTAGAAGCATTCGATGGCGTCAAGGATCCAATAGACCATCTCAATACCTATAAGAATCAGATGGAGTTCTTGCTTGGTATCAGGACCACATCCGGTGCGGGCGTTCGCCACCACCTTAAAGGCAGGCTATGGCACGGTTCAACGAATCCCTCTTCAACGATTTCTTCATTGAAGGTTATCAATCGCGTTCGTATCACGCCGTCGGGCGGACATCGAGGAAGCCAAGCACCATCTGTTAACCATCAAACGGGGAACACGAAAATTTGAAGTCATCGTTATGGTTTAATGCGAGTCAAGAAGATAGATGTACTTGTGAAAAGTTGACATCCCACGACCTTCATTGCGGGGTTGGGAGTGCGGGTCCAGACACGATATTCTCATCTCAAGAACCCTCGAGCTGACATGGCAGAGGTTCGCCAAAGCGAAAAATACATAAGCGAGAGGAGGCCATCATGTCGAGAAGGAGAGCTCTTGGCTAGGGACAAAGGCGACGGAGAAGCGGCGGGGCGGGCCCCGAGAGGCAAGGCGACCGGAGAATCTCGAGGGCGGGCGGGAGCGATCCCTAAAGGCGAGAGGTGTAGGGATGCTGGGCGATCACGGCCGAAGAACCGACGGCTATTCGCCTCGGCTTCACTCCTTAGGCCTCGGTGTCGCAAGTTCCTACGCCGATGCAGACGAGCGCGGTTCCTAAGATGGCGGTCTAGATGAAGTCAAATCCAGCTACCGGGAATAACACCAAGTGCTGCGAGTTCCACGGGACTATATGGGCATCATACCGGATCAGCGTATCTGATTGAGAAGAGATAAGTATAAATCTGGCGGGTATCTAAGGCGTTTTATATCTCCGGGGAATCAAGCTCAAGGCGGACCGAACCGGAATTCACGAGGCAGAGCAGTCCGGCTCGGCCACCACACCACCTCGTCGGGAATGACTGACCCGGCATCGGCAACCCACAGGGAAAATCCGCGTGTCAATTGGATTCTTTGGAGAGGAAGGAAATCTAAGTTGGCTCGGAAGGCCCACTTGCTGACATAAGATAGCGAACATGGGAAATGCGGTCGGTATCTAAAATCTGCCCAGTCGACCTTGTCATCACATTCTCAGGCTGGTTGGAAGGTGTCGGCACCCCCATGACGTGCCCAGTGTCCGCGCAATCGTGGCAAATCTGGCGGATCATCAGTTCACAGTGAATAGCAGGAGCTGGTCGACATCATTTTCATCGACCTTGACAAAATGGGAATTGGAAGAGAAGCTAGAACACAGTGACACTCATCTCGTGGGTTTCGGGAGGAAAGGTGTTACCATTAGGATCGATCAAGCGGTGCTAACCTTGGGGAGCCTTGCAGCAACGACGGCGACAAGGTTTCTCATAGTTGTGCCCCGTCGACTATAACATGTTCTTCCGAGGCGGGGCCCTCTCTCAGCGATAAAGCCATCCCTCGACATACCATCGGTAATCAAATTCCGACGTTAAGCGGTGTTGGGGCGGTTGAGAGAGATCGGTAGTGGCAGGGAATGTTACACCGCCTCTATGAACAAAAACGCGGTCGACAATGTGAGCATGGGTGAAGGCTTGATATCGTGATGAAGTGTTCCTCGGCCAGAACCCTCAGTTTGGGGACAATAACATTGGATGGCGACCAGGCATCTTGCCTATATCGGCCAAATTATTAGCGGGGAAACCTCAGGCCTCCTCACACGATTCTTAAGGCGAGCAGGGGGACATCTTCGCATGGAAGCGGTGACATGGTGGCATCGACCATGATCATCACTTTCGTAAAGCCCCGAACACCAGCCCGTCTCAAGCCCAGGTTAAGCAAAAGCGCGAGGAAGTTTCGCACGAGGAGACAAAGGCCATCAACGAAGAGGTCGGCAAGCTCCACACTCAATGACGTCGGGAGGTAGAATACCAGTGGTTGGCGATGTTGTGCTCGTCGAAGCGAATGGCAAATCGGCTCTGTGATTTCCGCGATATAAACAAGCATCTTGCGAAAGGGCGAACTACTTACCGGGATCGACCTTATCGTAGATGCCACGGCGAACCATAGGCTCATGGCTTCATGGATCGTTCTCGGTATAACCGGATAAGCATGGACCCCGGTGACCCGGGAGAGAGCGTCGTGCATTACTTTGCCACGGGGGACCTCTTTGTTGTGGTGTCGCCATTAGGCGTTTCCGAGAATGCGAGCTATTTGCAGGTTAGTGAGCCAAGTGTTTTGAAAACGAGATGGAATCTGGCGATGGAAGTATACATAGGTGACATCTTTGGTAAAATTGCCTCGTGGTATCCACGCCGCTCACCTCTCAGGGAGCGTTCCGAGGATCACGAGGGATTATAATATGAAGTGAATCATTGAAATGCGCCTTCGGCGATGTCGGTAAGGGAAAATTCTGGGCTTCGCGAGTCAACCACGGGGGAATTGAAGCCATCCGGGGATAAAAATAAAAGCATTGCTTGACATGCACGTCACCATCGGGGATAAGGAGTACAACGATTAACAGGGAGGATCGCAGCTCTAAGTCGATTCGTGTCTAGGGCAAGTGACAAATGCCAACCTTTCTTCCAAGTTTTGAAGAAAGCCTTTCAATGGGATGAGAAATGTGAAGAAGCGTTTGTAACCTTGAAAACATACTTGAGCTCGCCACCCATTCTAGTGGGCTAGATGAAGGGAGAGCTCCTCAGCGTTGTATTTGTGATTATCGGATTTTTATTGTGCGATTTTCATTGAGTCGAAAAGTGGTCTGACACCGATCTACCTCTTTGCGATCAGGCCACGAGGGAGAATTTGAGGAGAGGTATCAGAAAATGGAAAAGTTAATACTAGCTCACGGTATTACTTATTTCGGAGACTTCGTCTTGCTGAGCTCACCGTAGAAGTCAGGCCGAATACCCCACATAGGCGGGTGTTACATAAACCCAGAGGTCTACGGGAGGTTGATGAAATGGGCCATAGATTTGGCGAATTCGACATCGTACAAGCCAAAAACAGCCATAAAGGGCCAGTTTCTTGGAGTTTCGTCATGGAATTCGCCCGATGAAACTAAGACCCACCCGATCAGGGATGACCTCCCGTATGGAAGCTCTCTGTGGATGGAGCCTCGAATCGTGAGACGGAGGCGGGGCTTAATCGACCTCACCGGAGGGTATGGAGCATTGAGTATGCGCTGGGTTTGGGTTCACGCCTCCGACAACGAGGCCCGAGTCTGAGGCGTAATGCGGGCTTTGATCTAAGCTCATTCATTGGGGAATTCGATCGGCTAGAGTCCTCGCGACTCCTTATTTGGTGGTCGACAGAGATAGAGAAGACACATCTGAGGCGAAAATGAGAAGATGATTCTATATCTTCGCAAAGTCAGTGATTTATTAAAAAAGTTTGTATCAGTTCAGATCAAGTACGTCCCCAGAACGGAGAATTCCGTCATGAAGCGCTTTGTGGCCCAGCTACGGCCTTGCGGGAAGACATTGGGAATCACTTGCCGTCGAATACCTCGCGAGCCACCAAGTGACCCTTACGGCATAATGAGTAAGCCCGATTAGAGGTCAGGTACCAAATGGATGGACCCTATTTGGGATTATATTAATGTGAGGAACCTTGACGACCCGAAGGCTAATTTAAGATAAAGTGAGATCATCGAGGGTTTACCAATCACAAGAGAGCCTACACAAACGAGGATTCTTCACACCTTTCCTAAAATGCATGTGAGGAGAAGACAGATCGTGCTAAGAGAAGTGCACGAAGGCATATCACGGGAACCATGTCAGACTCAGACATTAGTAGGGGAAAGTTTTGAGCGGGAGATACTATTGGCCTAGTGCTCAATGCAACCAACTTTGGTGAAAGATGCAGTCACGCGGGAACACGCTAAAATATCACGCCTCATTGAACCTCGGCATCAATCCACGACCCTGGCCCTTCGGTAGTGGGGGTTGAGACATGTGGGCCACTGCCCGTGGCAAGGCGATGTAAATTATAATCGTTGCGGTAGATTATTTCACAGTGAAATTTGTGAAATGTGCGCGATCTGAAGCGAAGATCTGCAACTTAGTATGGCGACGATCATATCTGATTTGGTATCCAGGGAGATCCTTGAGGTCTCGGATAACGGAGAAAACAGAGTTTGATGAATTCGGGGACTTTTGTCTGAGCTCGGGATTAAAGTACTATTCGTCGCCCGGCTCACCTGATCAAATGGGCGTAAAGTCACCCAGTCGGAACCCTCGAGGCCGCCACGAAGAGAAACCAAAATTGGAAGATGCGAAGGGGAGTTGGGTCGAATACCTCCACGAAGTACTATGGGCTATGGGACGACGAAGTGTGGCAAGGGAGACTCCATTTGCCACTGGCTTTTGCGACCGGTAGCCTCGCGAAGTTAGGTAAAGTCTCCCCGGAGTCGAGCTAGCCTCGGAGGAACAAAATGATGAGCCTGCGGTCGAACTTGAGCTCTGGGCTGAAAGCGTGACGGAGTTCAACAGGCGTGCGGGAGGAATACCAAAGGAAGACCGCTAGGCACTACTTGAAGTGGGCCAGAAATTTAAGTGTGGGGTTGGTCTTGAAAAAGCTGCGCACGAGGAAAATCCAGCACATGGGAGCTAGACCTAATTGGGAGGCCCTTATATTATATCTCAGTCGTCGGGCCAAGTGATTATCAAACCAAGCAGAGGAAGGAAAAATCTTCGGCATGGAATGCGGAGCATCTTAAAGCGCTTTATCGGTGAGCCTCGGTTCGCAGTAAGGAAGCGCCCATGATTCCTAGGTAACAAGGAGAGTACTTGGTTGTTTTGACCGGATATCTCGAAACGGTTCGGGCATGTAAAGGCATCAAAAAAAAATATATATATATATATATATATATATATATATCTGATGGAAAACTCATAGAAATAAAAGTAAATCCTTTATTTAGTATTGGATTGAATCTAAATGATAGTGTCATAAATTCACATCCATAAAAGCTTATACGATCTGAAGCAATTCCCTCAAATGCACTCAGTACAAACAATACCCTCGGAAAAAAAAAGGAAGGGAGGCAAAAAGGCCTGTGAAAGAAGACAGAAGGAGGAGAAGAGGGGAGAAAAGGATGGGGACGAGAGGAGAGAGAAGACGGATAGAAACGGTGGAGATAGAAAAGGAAAGAGGAGGTATAGCGAGGAGAGAGGAAGGAAGAAAAAGAGAGCGAGGGTGAGGTCTGAGGATCTCTCCCCACCCTTAGGGCGCGTTCCTGGCCAAGGCGGGAATAGCATGCTTCATGGGGAAGCTGGGGGAAGCACGACTCCCACGGGAGGGGTCGGAAGAAGCCGGTCCGGGGCATCGGAGGAACCCCGGCTGGGCGACCCGAGGGCGTCGAGGCATCCATGTGCCTGACCCCGTGGGGCTGGTGGGACGAAATCTTCCAAGCGAGAGGTCTGAGCCTTGAGAGACCCTGACCTACGGAGGCGCAGAAGGCGTACACAAGCGGATTCAAATTCCCCATATGTCGACATTAAGCGGTTCTTACCTTTTCATCAGCCCAAGGACACACGAAAACGGCTCCTCTCATAGCGCTTCTTCATAAAGGCGTCTCTCACAGATGGATTCTCTGAAAGCGGTCCTTCACACGGTGCCTTTGTCTGTGTATGCCCGGTTCTCACTTTGGCGAGCTCTCCCGCCGACACGGCGGACGAGCTCACACTATCCATGAGGTGAGGCCGCGCCCCCTGCAGCCTCGAGCAGACGGGCTCCTCACATAAATCACATTGTGAGCTCTCCCTTCAACACGAGGCGGGCGAGCTCCTGCTATTTATACGGGACCAGAGCTCTCCCTTGACACGGGCGAGACGAACTCCTACTTATCTGTCGGGGCAGGCCCTTCTACGTACCTCGAAGCAGACGGGCTCCTCCACCAAAAATCTCAGACGAGCTCTCCCGCTTCAACGCGACGAGACGGCTCTCTGTTCTCGGGGGCAGCTCTCCGCCAACACGAGCGGAGCGAGCTCCTCTTATCTATCGGGGTGAGCCCTTCTACGTACCTCGAGCAGACGGGCTCCCTCCTGCCGAAATCACGTGTGACTCCCTTGGCCGCAGGCGGACGAGCTCCACACTATTTGCTCGGGCCAGACTCTCCCTTGACCTGAGCGGAGCCAGGCTCCCGCTATACGTCGGGGCAGGCCCTTCTGTTACCTCAGTGACGGGCTCCTCCTTGCAAATCCCACATTGGCAGGCTCTCCCATGAAACCACGAGGCCGAGACGAGCTCCTGTATTTGCTCGGGGCAGGCTCTCCCTTCAACACGGGCGGTGAGCTCCCTACTATCTATCGGGGCAGGCCGCTTCTCGTACCTCAGCGAGGCGGGCTCCTCCTACCGTCTCAGCCCAGCGAGCTCTCCCGCTTCAACACGAGCCCGGGCGAGCTCCCTCGCAGCTGTCGGGGCGGCTCTCCCTTGACACGGCGGACGAGCTTCCTATGCGCTCGGGGCCAGGCCCTTCTACGTACCTGACGAGGCCGGGCTCACTCCACATAAATCATTGCGAGCTCTCCGCCCGGCACGGCGGCGGCTCCACTATTTGCTCCGGGGCCAGGCTCTCCCTTGACACGGGCGAGCGAGCTCCTACTATCTAACAGGGCAGGCCCTTCTACATTACCTGAGCAGACGGGCTCCTCCTGCAAATCACGATGAGCTCCACTTCAACTCGAGCCGGATGAGCTCCTCACATTTATCAAGGCGAGCTCTCCCTTCAACCTGGCCGAGGCGAGCTCCCTCTTTATCTGTCGGGGGCCAGGCCCTTCTACGGCTCCTCGAAACGGGCGGGCTCCTCCGCGCAAATCCCACGGTAGTGAGCTCTCCCTTCAGCACGGGCGGCCAGGCTCACAGTGGCTATCGGGGCCGAGGCTCTCCCTTGGCCACGAGCGCGAGACCAGGCTCCTGCATTTATCGGGGCAGAGCTCCTCTGTTGCTCGGGGCGAGGCCACTTCTCTATACCTCAACCCAGGGCTGGGCTCCTCCTGCCAAGATCACGTGTGAGCTCTCCCGCCCGGCCTGGGCGGACTGAGCTCCTACATTTATCGGGCCCAGGCTCCCTTGACTGACGGAGACGAGCTCCTTATCTATCGGGGCGAAGCCGCTACTCTGTACCTCAAGCAGGCAGGCTCCTCCTGCAAATCGCGTGGCCAGCTGCCCGCTGCCTGGTGACGAGCTCTTATGTCGGGGCGAGCCCTTCTGCAATACCTGAAACAGACGGGCTCCTCCTGAATCCTTGTGAGCTCTCCCTTGACACGACGAGCCGAGCTCCTACTATCATCCTATCGGGGCAGGCCTTCTACGTACCTGTGAGACCAGGCTCCTCCTGCAAATCACAGTGCCAGGCTCTCCCTTGGCCACCAGGCGGGGCGAGCTCCTCTGGCTATCGGGCGAGCTCCCTTGACACGGGCGAGGCCAGGCTCCTACTATACAATCGGGCAGGCCCCTTCTACGTACCTCAGGCAGGCCTCCCTACGAAATCTCAGCGGCAGGCTCTCCCTTGACACGAGGCGAC
This sequence comes from Tetrastigma voinierianum, assembly GCA_016808115.1. Lineage (NCBI taxonomy): Eukaryota > Viridiplantae > Streptophyta > Magnoliopsida > Vitales > Vitaceae > Tetrastigma > Tetrastigma voinierianum. The sequence goes on along the minus strand of JAEQBH010003183.1, from coordinate 309,343 downwards.
GAGCTCCTACTGGCTGCTTCGGGCGAGCTCTCCCTTCAGCACGGGCGAGACAGGCTCCCTCTTATCTGTCGGGCGAGCCCTTCCTGCGTACCTCGAACGGGACGGGCTCCTCCTGCAGATCTCGCCGGCAGGCTCTCCCTTGACACGGGCGGGCCGGGCTCCTGCTATCCCCATCGGGGCGGGCCCCTTCTGCGTACCTCGAACGGATGGGCTCCTCCTGCGAATCCCACGGTGACCAGAGCTCTTGCGCCCAGCCGCGGGCGGTGAGGCTCCACACTGGCCCTATCGGGACCGAGGCTCTCCCGCTTCCAGCACGGGCAGACCCAGGCTCCTACTATCTATCGGGGCGAAGCCCTTCTGCATGCACCGCCAACCAGGCAGGCTCCCTCCACAAATCCACATTGGCGAGCTCCCTTCAACCTGAGGCGGACGAGCTCCTACTATTTATCGGGGCGGCTCCCTTCAACACGGGTAGGCGAGCTCCCTCACCTATCTATCGGGGCAGGCACTTCTGTACCTCGAAGCGGGCGGGCTCCTCCCACCTGCAAATCCACATTGACGAGCTCTCCCTTGACCACCGGCGAGCCCAGGCTCCCTACTATTTGCTCCGGGGCAGGCTCCGCGACCTGAGCGAGCGAGCTCCCTCTTATCTGTCGGGACGAGCCATTCTACGTACCTCAACCAGAGTGGCTCCTCCTACAAATCTCAGCCAGGCTCCCTTAACCTGGAGCAATTGAGCTCTACTACTCCTATCGGGCGAGCCCTTCTACGTACCTCAAGCGAGCGGAGCTCCCTCACTTGCATCTCGTGGCGATCTCTCCCAGCAACCTGACGAGGCAATCCCTACTATCTATCGGGGCAGAGCCCTTCTACCATTCACCTGAACGAGGCGGGCTCGCCCGCCTGAAATGCCGGCAGCGAGCTCTCCCTTGACACAGGCGGAGCCGGCTACTGCATTTATCGGGCGAGCTCTCCCTTGACACGAGGGCCGAGGCAGAGCTCCTGCTATACATCAGGGGCAGGCCCTTCTGCGTACCTCGGGCAGACGGGCTCCTCCACTACGGAATCATTGAGCTCTCCCTTCCAGCACGGAGCGGGCCAGGCTCCTACTATCCTATCGGGGCAGGCCCTTCTACGTGCCTGTGAGACGGGCTCCTCCACACAAATCTCAGTGAGCTGCTCCCGCCCAACCTGACGAGGCGAGAGCTCCTACAGCCCCATCGGGGCAAACTCTGCCAACCACGAAGCGAGCGAAACCCTACTTATCTATCAGAGCGAGCCCTTCTACATACCTCAAAAGCGGGCTCCTGCAATCCACAGTAGCGAGCTCTCCATAACCACGAGCGAGCGAGCTCCCTACAATTCTCAGGCAGAGCTCTCCGCCTTTGACCCAGGCAGCTCCTACTTATTGTCGAGGCGAGCCCTTCTACGTACCTCAAGCAGACGGGCTCCTCCTGAATCTCAGCGAGCTCTCCGCGGCCACTGACGAACTGACTCTCACTTATTTATCGAGGCGAATACTGCCCAGCCTGACGAGCGAGCTCCTACTATCTGTCAGGACGAGCCCTTCTCTGTACCTCGAACAGACGGGCTCCCTCCACCTAAATCTCAGCGAGCTCCCTTCCCAGCACGACGGGCGAGCTCCTGCTATCGGGGCCAGGCTCTCCCTTCCCAACACGAGCCGAGCGAGCTCCTGCTCCTATCGGGAATGAGCCCTTCTCTGGCCTGCAACCAGAGCGGGCTCCCTCCCTGCCGTCACAGTGGCAGGCTCTCCCTTCAACACAGGCGGACGAGCTCCTACTATTTATCAGGACGAGCTCTCCCTTCAACACAGGCAGACGAGCTCCTACTATCTGTCAGGACGAGCCCTTCTCTGTACCTCAAACAGACGGGCTCCTCCTGCGAATCCACATTGTGAGCTCTCCCTTGACACGAGATGACGAGCTCCTACTATTTATCGGGGCGAGCTCTCCCTTCGGCCTTACGAGGCGAGCCAGGCTCTATACGTCGGGACGAGCCCCTTCTCTGTACCTCGGGGAGACGGGCGGGCTCCTCCCTGAATCTCGTGCCAGGCTCTCCCGCGGCCACGATGACGAGCTCACAGCCCCCTATCGGGACGAGCTCTCCCCCTTCAACCTGGGCGGGCAGAGCTCCTCTTATCTGTCGGGGCAGGCCCTTCTGGCCTCGACGGACGGGCTCCTCCACCGCAAATCTCAGCAGCGAGCTCTCCCTTCCCAGCACGAGGGCGGGCCCAGGCTCCTACCCCTTTATCGGGGCCAGGCTCTCCCGCTTGGCACGAAGCCCGAGCGAGCTCTACTACCTCCCACCGGGGCAAGCCCTTCTGCGTACCTCAAGCAGGCCGGGCTCCCTCCCTACAAAATCTCATTGTGGCTCTCCCTTGGCCACGACGAGCGAGCTCCCCAGCCCTATCGGGGAGCGAGCTCTCCGCCCGGCCACGGGCGGGCTGACTCCTACTATCTATCGGGGCGAGCCGCCTGCAGTACCTCGAAGCGAGGCGGGCTCCCTGAAAATCTCAACGGCGGCTCTCCCTTCCAGCGCGAGGCGAGGCAGGCTCCTACTTATTTGTCGGGCCAGGCTCTCCCTTGGCCACAGGCGGGCGAGCTCCTGCCTCTAGCAGGACGAGCCCTTCTCTGGCCCACCTCGAACGAGACGGGCTCCTCCCTGTAATCGCGTGAGCTCTCCCTTCAACACGAGCTGACGAGGCTCCTACTATTTATGCAGGCCAGGCTCTCCGCCGGCCTGGGCGAGGCGAGCTCCTACTATTTATCGGGACGAGCCCTTCTCTGTACCTCGAACGGAGCCAGGCTCCTCCTATGAATCCACATTGGCGAGCTCTCCGCTTCCAGCACGGGCGGAGCCCAGGCTCACTGTATTTGTCGGGACCAGGCTCTCCCTCCCGACACGAGCGACCAGGCTCCCTGCATCTGCTCCGGGGCAGGCCGCTACGGCCTCAGACGGTGGCTCCTCCTACGAAATCTCATTGTGAGCTCTCCGGCCCCAGCACGGGCGAGACCAGAGCTCACACTATACCAGGGCCAGGCCCTTCCACTGTACTTCAAACAGACGGGCTCCTCCTTATTATTCCTAGTGACGAGCTTTGGAGACACTCTCCTTTCGACATTATAATCAAGCTCTAATCGACTACATACAGCGTAAACCTAGCCTTGACAAACTTCCGAATAGGGCACGTGAATGAAAGGGCTAGTCCAACACCGCGGTCGGGCGGCGAGGGCCCACGGGCGAGCGACAAAGTTAAATGCGCCGCCGTCGCGCCAACCCGGAAACCACGGGTAGGACGAGCCGATCTGAGAGTTTAAGGCGATCTGGCCCGAATTTCTATGATCCTCGACTCGGATAAGCGCGATTCGAAAGAGCCGATAACATAAAATTCCCGGAGAAGCAGTATCCATTAAAGAAGGTTAATACGGTAGTAGGCCCCAGTGACAAAAAAAAAAAAAGAAAAAAGAAAAGCATAATAAAATTAGGAGCGAGCCTCGGATGTCAAGTATCGAGCGAAGAAGAATGAGAAGGGGCCTCGGCATGAGTACTGAGCTGCGGGGATTCGTTTGTGCAGAAGATTCCCTCTCGCCTCTCCATCATTGGGGGAGGTCGAAGTCGAAATCGGATCGAGTGCGCGGCGTCTTTATAACAAGCGAAGCCATCGAAGCCGATTTGAGAGCACCAGGCTGGTCCGCGATTGCCTAATGACCTCTCCTCACGAGCTGACCATATCTGTCGCGCGGATGAAGTTCGGTGCGTAATCCGCGACCTCCTGCGCTTAAGTGTGCATTCGTCCACGGCTTGAGGAGGACTCATGTCAGGCGGAGTCTCGGCAATACCTCGCCCTCTAAATCTCCTGACGAGCCATTTCAAGTTGTTTCTCATTCGTCCGAACCACTTGGGTATTGTGGCCTTTCAATTTCACGAGATCCGTTGTTCGCCAGGAAATGATGGGTTCCTCCTAACCAATTGGAGCTCGATGCAGGCCGATTCGCGGCCCTCGCGAGCCTCGACAAATCATCTTGCAGAACTTGAAGTTCATCTCGAACCTCTCGAAACTCTCCCTCAGCAGTCGTCAAGCTACTCGGGACTCATACACTTTCGGCTAGATCACGGCGGAAGCCGAAGTGTCTTCGGGGTCTGGCGTGAGTCTTTCTATTTCTTGGACAAATCTTTTTCGTCCATGACTCGTCCTTCGAAGTCAAAGTAGTCACTTTCGCCTTACTCGAACCGGCCGATCCTTACATGTTTCTCATTCAGTTTGGCTTTTCGGCCAAGCCCTTCAAATGAGTGGCAACGCAGAGACAAACCGCGAGTGGGAACTTCGGCCTGAGGCAGTAGGAGAGTTAGCATAATTATAAACTACGAAGCAAATCCACGAAAGACGAGGCCCGAAAGCCTAGATCTTAGCGGCAACTCCGCTTTGATCTCTCGATATCGAGGAATCGTTTGAGGATGGATGAAAGCGGCACCCGCGAGTTGACATTAGATAGCAAAAGAATCTTTGACTTCATCAACCTTGATTTTGTTTTCTTTCTCTCGGCTTTCGGCCACCTTCCCGAAGATGGCTTGACGAATACGAAGGAGCGTTTTTATAGTTATAGGCCAGCGCAAGCGGTGATCGCCGCCCTAAGCGAGGATTCCCGCCTGTGACGGGCTCGGAAGAGAGCGAACAAAGAACGGGGAATCGATAGCAGGGACGGGCCAGAAGCTCGGGCCTTGGATGAGGACTTGAAGGCGCTTCTAATCCTACGAACTTTGTTGGATGGTGATCCCTCTTGGGAGAATCTGTTTTCCTCCTCTTTCTGCTCCAGGGGTTTTCGAGATATCCCTTCGGATAGGCTAAGATCTCCCCTCGGGTAGGAGGCGATACGACGAACTGAAAGAGAAAACTCAGTAGAGGGAGGCGAGGCCTAAACGGAAGATTTTGTGGATTTCAGACCGGAGGAACTGGGGATATCCGACCTTAATAACTCTGTGTAGGAGCAGGCGGGCATTCGGTCAAGCGGAAGCGACGTGGTATCTTGTCGCTAAGCTCGAAACGAGCATCAGAAAATATAAGGAAACTTAAGTCAGAGTGTTCATTGACTTTAGATGGAATTAAACCCAGAGTAGGGCGATACTCACGAAGGTTATCGCGGGCGCTCCACGTTAAAATGCGCCCGATTGTCTTCCACAATGCAAGAGTTGTACTCCTAGTTGGAGCCCTTGTGAAGAAATATCGAACTTTCCATGTCCTGAGAAGAGGAAGGTCAGAAATCACCGAAGAAGACTCGGGACGTCTAGGAAATAAATAAACCCTCGGCGGTGGCCGTCGGATTAAAAAAGATCACGAGGAGCCAGCCACATTAGGAGCGCGAGTCCTGTCTCCTAAAAAGACGACAAACCCACTAAAATGCTGACCATTGAGGCGATTGGAAGAGAGCGATTATGAAAATCTTTGAAGAACTTGCATTTTGATGAAGGGTGTAGTGGAAAAGCGGGCGTTATCGTCGCATTCTCGAAAAAACATACCATTAGAGACGCGGAGGTAGCGTAGCGAGTCAAAAATCGGGAGACCATATCACGAACCGCGAGGAAGAAAGTGTTCGTTATGAAAATGAGCTGGTATGAAGAGGCCAACCTTACCAGTCCCACTTTCATGGCATAATGAGCAGCCGGCTTTGAGGAAATCCGACCTGGATCATTGATCGGGTTTATTTTCCTTTTGCTACCCGAAAGGGAGGGGCGCCGCGAGAGCATCGGGGGATTAACAACGATCAAGCGGTAGGGACTTCCTAAGCTAGATCGAGTCGACATCGGCGGGAGGACTAGCATGGATCTGTAGATGAAGAAGCGATTGGAGCCCATCGCAAAAGCAAGCGGTATAAACAAAACACGGCTAAACCCAGGGACCACGGAGATCGGGAAAGAGACGAAACCTGCTTGCCAAATAAATAGAAGGTTGAGGGCCCGGAGGATCGCGGCCCGAAGGAGTCGTCAAAGCGAGAGGCAGTGCGAGGAAACCCAGGTCATTATTAATGTCGGTAATGGCGGCGACCGGGGCTAATCAGAATGGACACGCGGAAATGCGATCGGCCAGAACAATTCGTACCTTACCTTGGTCATTTCTGAGGTACAGGCGTGATGGGGTATAGAGATTGGACGAAGTAACCCACTCGCCCCGGCTCGATCGACGATAGGAGGCCTGCCCGCCCGTATCATATATGACGGCCGAAACGGGGCGGCTCGTTAGGCCCCAAAACACGGTTGGAAAAATAGGAAACCCTACCGCGACCCGATCCCGACCCACTATCAACTAATAACGAGAGCCAATTCGCCCCAAAGATATCCTCTTTCGTCCGTCAAATCCATTATAAAGGGAAGAAAACGATAAAGATCATCGATTGGACACTCTCCGATAAAGAATAGAGTTGTACCAAATGAACTCTCTTGATTAATCCTGCTTAACTAAATCTAAAGAGTGACTATGTGAAACATACCCTCGATGGGAAAGACCCCGAATCCTTAGTCAAAATGGATCAATATCCTAAATACAAGGCCGCTCCACCAGCGCTTTGAAAGGTAGAATACTAAGCATTAAGCGTTACTCTTTTCCTCGAGACTGAATCGACTTGGGCATGTCGGAATTTCTGACGAGGCCTCGACCCTCATTCCACCTTGGTTTTGCGGGAACCCGCGAGGCCCACATTCTTGCGACCATCCTCGAGGCTGCGAGGCGGTCTGGCATCCCTCCGACTCCACCGTGGCGTGGTCTTAGTCGAGGCAGAAAACTGACCCTCCACACGCCCAGCCCAGTTCCGGTTGAAAACAAGGCATCATCAACATCTATTCATTTTGCATTACTTTATTGTAGTACTTTATTCTTGGGTTCGAGCTTGGGACTCTTGTACCCCATCCCTCCTTTACCACTTAGGCCTAGGCCTCAATGACAAGTAGTGAGTAAAGATAAGTACCATATTATTGAAGCTGATTTAAGATCTTCAACATAATTTAAATATTAGAGAGTGAACTAAGACAATGATACCAATTAGAAAACAGTGTTTGTTTGGGTAGCATGAGTTCCTACGCATGGCTGGTGAATTTGATTTTTTTGCAGTGCTTTCATAAGTTCAATGCACGTTCCAGCTTCCTAAGAGCGAAGGCCAAGACTTTGATAGTGGAAATAAACCTGATAAAGAATAACTGATCAAGGAAGCCTGACTGATTGAGTCAGCAATGAAAGGTGAGAGATGATTTGGTGCTTATTTGCCTGTTGCATTGAGTTCTTAAATTATGTCATTTCTACACACAGAGAAATAACAGGTCAAATTTCCAATCACTGGAATAGAGAATGAGAAAAATCGATTCTATTCCAGTTCATAAATGTGTTTAAAATTAATTTTTTTTGGAATGGGAACGGGAAGAAAAAATTCATTAAGATAGAAACTACGGCTTTGATTTTTCTCTTATATGTATATGACATTGGGATGCACCTCCATTTCCAACTATTCATATTCCTATGACACCTGCAAACACCCACTTCATCCTCATTTTGAAGATCAAGTTCAAAACCTATCAGTTCAAGCCTTATCGGGTAGGCAATTAACCAACTAAGGATGTCACTATCATAAATCTGTCCAAGCATTTTTTTTTAAACCAGAATCAACAAGTACTTCTTAGTTAATGGACTGAAAAAACAACAAGATTGAATTATCCTCAGCGGAAATACCACACGCTTTCTCTGAATTTGAGGTTTTTTTTCAAGAAACATGGCGAGACATTTGCAGCCTTAGAAAAAGTTTGAGAGAGAAGCTGATTGTCAACGCAATATGTGTTTTCTTGAATTTCATGCTACAAAAATAGATTGCATTACTCCTACCTATGGAGAATCGGTACCCAAGTCAACGTGCATAAAAATCCAGATGAAAATTTTATAATCTTATTGAAGAAAGAGAAAATCTAGCCAGAAAATTGAATAGTTGATTGGTTTCACTTTTCTGGAAAGAAGAATTTGGAAGGAACTAAAGAATAGGGCGAAATCTGACGAGAATAAATTGAAGACAAGAGAAGTTGGTACAAAATAAAAGTGGTTGATAGTTGGAATCGTATATAATTTCAAGCTCAGACACTGATTTCGGGCAACAAGTGCGTAAATTGAAGAAAATGAGTAAAGTAATACTCTGAGAAACGAAAGCAAGCAAGAAAAGAGGTGTTGAAACGTACCGTAGTGGATGAATCAGTTGGGTTGGGATTGGGAGTGGTTTGACAAGCTATGGCTATGTTCTGAAATCTGGCAACTCTGTTGGGCGATTGTACATGGGTTTTGAAAACGTGGTGAGGTTGAGAGGCTTGCAGACATGGTCAGGTCTGGAGGACAACAGAACTTGACGCCACTGAGACATTCAAGTTATTTGCTTCTCGATTCAACTCTCTCTCTTATTAATATTATCATCATATTGCAGATAAGATACTCAAACCTTACAATCACCAACGCTCTTTTATTTGGTAAAAATGTTTTAATCCTAAAATATTGAAATTAAATTATTCAATCAGATTTTTTTAAGAAAATAAATTCTCTCTCTCTCTCTCTCTCTCTCTCTCTCTCTCTCTCTCTCTCTCTCTCTCTCTCTCTCTCTCTCTCTCTCTCTCTCTCTCTCTCTCTCTCTCTCTCTCTCTCTCTCTATATATATATATATATATATATATATATATATATATATATATATGTAAAATTAAATTTTACATTAAATTTAAGACCTTTTCAATTTTCTTTAGATAAGTGAAAAAATAATTAAATGTTTTAATAAAAATGTCATAGCTTAAGGGAATATATTTTAAGGATATAATAAATAGTGTATATTACGTTTAAGTAGCGCATGTATTAGAGCATTTAACATAGTATATAGTAACATTGGGTAAGTTAAATAAGATAATTTATTATATTATAATTAAAATGTTTACATGTAAAAATAAAATACAAATGATATAATAAATACTCATTAAGGCTTAGTTGAGTGGTTGACGGTAAAAAAGTTACCATATTTGGTAATCTTACCTATAATCATTGTATTTTTACACGAGTCCGCATTAAGACTCCTTTGCGGATACGTTTCTCACTAGTTTTTGGTTTCTTGATTTTTAAAGCAAACAATGAAAGAAATCCATGAACAAGTGATTTACATACGAAAATTACCAACAATTGTAACCCAAATTCCATAAATTCACAAACGACGCCATTACATTTTGAAGTTTTGAATTACATAAACAGTGAAACACAATCACAGGAACTTATGATTTCTGAGCTTCAGGCCCCAAAATTGCATTCACAACTGAAGTTGCCACTAAAATCCCAACTACCTCCGCTCCGGCCACCGCCCCTGCCTGGGTCAAACCGTTAAAAGCCACTGCCGTTTCTATCTCCTTCTCCGCCGATTCAATTCCCTTCTCTGCCGTCTCGATTCCTTTTTCCGCTGCCTGGAACCCTTCCTTGAGAATCTCCTCCGCTTCCTCCTCCACCTTCTCCAGCTTCTTTCTCAGCCCGAACAAGGGAATGTCCTGAGCCCTCGAAGGCAATTCTCTCGCCGTCAGAGCCGTCGTTAGCAAGACCAGACACCGCCTCCGGCTGAGGACCGGGATAGAAACGTGCGCCTTGGAGGACATAGGATGCGCATTGCGCACATCAGGGACCGCTAGCGTCTGGAGCAGAGGGGAGCCTGTGGAAGCCATGGTTTCCTGCCGCGACTGATAAAAAATCTTCCTTCCCTACCGAATATCGATGATGATATCAATGTCATTGATTATTGTTAATGAAAACGTGGCCTGCTGCTGGCTAGCAGTGGCTACTGCGTTTATGAATACATTAAATAACTCGTTTGGTTTTACTACAATACCCCCGCCCTCCTCATCCTAATAAAGAAGCAGCGCCGTTTCTGTAACACTGTGAGAAGCATCCAATAATAACTTGCCAGCACAGCAATCAAGGAACAGCCGAGCAGGTGCGCCTTCGAACCAGAGGAACACAAGTGTCGTCATTCCTATAAAATGAGTTTGGTTTCTCCATTTTTCCGCCATATTTGCTCAGGCCTGCCTTCCCACTTCCCAGGGTAGAGGTTTCATAAGTAGAAAAACAGAAGGGGGTTTAGGAGGTGTTTTTTGGAGTTCCATTTTCATTTCAAATGGTTGAGGAAGTTACGGTGAAGGAAGCAGAGGGTGAGGCCGGGAAGGCTGAGGAAGCCCTAGCCTCCCATGGTCAAGTTGCGCAGGCTTCGAATGAAGCAACCATTGATTCCAATGCTCAGGGAGGCGCCGAGTCTTCTTGCAATGACACTTTTGCGTCGCCTTCTGATCCAGATCGCGAGAAATCCTTGGAGTATGCGGATCAGTTGATGGAGAAAGGGTCCAAAGCTGTGAAAGAAGGTGATTTCGCTGAGGCTACCGGTGTTTGGCCATTGCCCTTGAAATCAGGTTAGGGTTTTGGTTCTCGTCTTCAAATTCGTTTCTTTGCTTATGAGTTATGAGAAATTATGGTCAAATTAGGAATCTTGTAGCTTGTACGGTTGAAGTGGCTATTGCCAGGCTCTTAACTTTTCACACAGCTGCCACCTAGTAAACAGAAGCTTGAGGATTTCTCCTGGTGTTTGTGCTGACTTTGACTTTAACCTTTTATATTTCTATTTTTCTGTTTCTTAAGATTTCATTCATTCAAGGACCAGCTGCTGTTAGTCCTTGAATACAAAAACCTGTAATTAGCATAGTGAGGAAATTTTTGTATATGTATGGGTTGGGGCCTTCAAGTTGCACCTCCGAATGTGGATGTTTGGACTCATTCAGGTGTTGCATTATTTCTTATTGATTAAGGCACAAGGTTTGGTGATGCGGGGATGGAGATGGACCCTGATGGATGATCTAAGGGGTTTTGATAAGTTAGGGTATCAATTTGTGATTTTTTAAGGCTACAATCTGGTTTCTTTTGTATCTGGTTGTGGAGTTGGAATGGCTTGTACGGGGTGAAGAGGTCTCTTCATATGGGTCTTTAGATTAGGCCTCCAATTGAGGGATTGGTGGGGTTTTCTTTTCTGTTCCTCCTTTCTTTTGCCTCTGGCTGCCTGTATACTTTGTAGCTTTTTTTGCTGCTTATCTATAAAAAAAAAATGATTCTAGGGCTGATTTAGGGTTGAATATGATATTATTAAGGATTAGAATAAAGGATTTTGGGTTTGGGAATGTTTGAGTTTTGTTTGATGCAAAATAGTATTGTTTTGAGGTAGTTTGCGATTTTTGGGTTTTTTAGGTAAGATTAGGACTGCTTTTGAATTTAGGGTTTCTATAGGTTGGATGGTGGGTTTAGGGATTTTAGGATGAAATAAATTGTTTGGATGGTCTTGAAATTAACAAAACCAGATTTGGGAATAAGTTGGGTTGAAGGTTGAGGGTTATGTATAGGTTAGGTTAAGATGATGGAATTGGTAGAAGGGTAGAAGTCGTAGGATAGAAATTTATTTCGCCAGCCAAAGGAATCCACACGGGATAAGAGTACCCAGACTCGCCAGCTTAGAGAGATGATAGATAAGAGGAAGCAGGAGAAGCTCTTAAAAGAGAATTGAAAATGTTATTAAACTTTGAAGTAGAGTGAATTTTAATAAAACCATATTCTCTAATTTTAATTGAAATATGACTCATATTTAAAGTCTCCTAATCCTAATTGAAGTAAGACTGCTAATCCTAATAAAATATCTTGCTGAAATCAAATAAAAAAGACTCATACTTTGTCTAGGAAACTAAAAAACAACTCTTCTACTAACTACTAGGACTCCAACTCAAACTAGGAGTTAGAAAATACATAAAATATTGACTTTAGCAAACTCTTCCTCAAGCGCTAACCATGCCCATAACTCATTTCAAATTTGGTGGAAGTCCAAAAAATCCATTTTGATGATCTCAAGGTTTTTAACCTCCAGTCAAATTTTCACAATCGAGTTGAATTCCCAATAGTTGTTGTAGATGCTCATGCATCATTTGGTCCAATAGTAGTGCCTCTGGATGGGTATATATTCCTTTTGCTGGAATTACTCCAGAAATATAGGTTTGTATGTGCTTTCTTTTCATTTGTTCATTAAAAGTTGTCGAATTGTTACAAAGGAAAGCGATATTCAATATGTGTCAGGGTTGCACATCATGGTGGGCTGCTTTTGAATGTGCCAATGCATACTATAAATGGATGTGCGCTGCTGTACAAAGCTCTCAAGAAGGAGGCTGATCCTTTGGGTGCTATGCAAAGAAGGAGGCTAGATCCCATGAAAACTCCTAATAAAGATGAATCGACAAAGAAGGCTGTGAATGGTGAATCTTCCACAACTTCTGTTGATGCTGAACAAGATGGGAATTCTAATGATCAGCAAGTAGCTGCAGATGACAGTAAGTATCTATACCCTTGATATTCATCCCATAAGTTTTGTATTCTTCTTTTAAATGAGTGTCAAATAAATGCTTCATCGTTTGAGATGAACATTTCTTGGAATTGATCCATGCATTCATCCATTTTTTTTATAAGAAAAAAAACTAGGTTGTAGAACATACTGACGTGTTCATGGGTGTTCTATATATGCACAGAAACTCAAATGAGTTAAATAAATAAATTCATAGGTTTGATACATTAAATCACGAGCACATTAGATGTATCCCTGCTTCCCATTTTGAAGATTTGTCAATCCTGAGAGCTTCATTTTGTACTTTCAGAATTGCATTTGTATCCACCAATCAGAGTTTATCCTCACATTACTTGATAGTTTAAAGCAAGCTTTTTTGCACCAAAGTAAGTTGGAAGAGGCTTCTGACTGTTCTTCCATAGTCTGTTTTGTATGGTGGATTGAGGTTTGGCTTGATTTGATTTGGGAGGTTGAAAAGGACTCCGATAAATATTTTTATGAGCTTTTGGAGGCATATTCACTAGATATTTCTGAATGGCTGTGATAAATCTGATAGACTGAGTGCTTTAAGAGTGCAGTCATACATTCTTTCTTTCCCCTCGGGCAATGAATAGTAAACTCTAGATAGTCTTACAACTCTCACACAAGCTGCGAACTTTTGCAACTAAATAAATAGCTAGCTAACGAAACTTACAAATTTTATTTTGATTCAGCCTCAAGCCCACATTTATCCCTAGTTCTCTCATTGACTCTAGTATGCTAAGCTCAACTGTAGGTTTCCTTGGTTCAAACAACACCAACAATATTACATGTTTAAAGCTTTTTTTTTTTTTTGATAAATATGTTTAAAGCTGATCGATATCTTAGAACATGAGAGCCCAATGTTCAACAACATATAGTTTAACAACCCTACTCGAAAATGGCTGTTTCACCGATGCTTATTAGTGTTGAAGAGAATAGCTCACTTCCTTAGGTTTTCAATAACTACTGTTGCTCTTGTCAATGGTTTTCTTTATCCCCAAGCTTGAAGGGGGCCACCTTAGTTGCACACTTCAATTTTGCACTTGCATACTAGGAGAGCTAATAATTACATTTGAGAATACTAACCACACAGTGACATTCTTGCATAATGAGGAAATTCTCTCTAACACTTCAACTGGATATTCAAGGTGCTCACCAAATACCCTTATATGCCAAGGTCCAATGACCTCAAATGGGTGGAAAATAAAAACCAGTTGTGACAAGCACAAAATTACCTAGTGCACCCTGATGGACTTCACAAAATAAGATAAATCCTTTTTTGTTGAATACTGAATTTCAGTCTTTTAGTGAAAATGATTTTTGTTATCTTTGGGGGTTGTATAGGGTCACCTAAGGGGTCAATGGATTGTTTTTCCCCTGCTGTTTGTTTTTGTCTTTTTGGAGCTCTCCGACTTGTGGAGTGTATTTCCTGCATACTTCGGTGTTTGTTTTTTGTCCTTTTAGGCTCTCTAGAGCTTGTAGTATACTTCCTGTATACTTGGGGTTTCCCCCCTTTTATAATGTATTCTGGTGATTTACTTATCCAAAAAAAATGATAAAACTATTTTCATGTATTATGTCTCAAAAGCTATGTCAAATAGCATCTTAGACCTAACTACATAATGTCATGAGATTGCTAAGCAATATAATCATTTTTGGTTCATTAGATAGGATAGAATATACATATCTTAGGATATTATTCTTAATGATATATAATATCCTAAGATAGGATTTGCAATGAAGTATGGCATGTTATGATTATGCTTGTTGTTAAAGAGATAAAAAGTTGAACTAAGTGCATGTTCCATCTTAGTCTCTCTCATGTTTAGCATTATTTAGAGATCCCTATACAATTGACATTTTTAATAAATAATACAATTGACATTTTTAATACATAATTTTCTTTATTAATAATATTTATAATTAAAATTTTATAATGGAAAAATATTACCTTGCATTATTCTATAATGAATTTATGATTATTTTATCAGCAAAAAACAGATATTATAGATGAAGGGAAAGTTCCCAGGAGTACACATAATGAATTATGTTATATTGTTAATTGATGGATGCATATGAATCATATCAAACGTTACATTAAATGATATGATAATATTATTTTATATTATAAATATATTTTTTTTTTGAACCAAATATTGAAATTTTAATTTTATTTTTTCATTTCACCATGGAATTAGAATTTAAAAATCAAAAAATAATTTATAAGTTAAAGGCATTTAAGGTTCACAGAATATGTATCGATCTCTATACCTTCGATAAATCACATGGAGAGGAGATATGAGAAATAGATTGGATAAATTGCTCTATTACTTATCTTATGCAATTCGTCAACCAATGATGAGATGTAAAAATTGGTGGGTAACTCATCATATCCTATCATACCAAAAATATAATATAGGATATGTTATCTCACATATTATATGATCCCATGTTAAACTCAAGAAAATGAACATGTCTATGTTTAGTTAGTTGGATAGGACATAATATGTATATCCTTGGTTATTATAACCAGTGGAAATGTAGTGTATGTTATTCAATGAGATATGTTATGATTATATTTAGTTTTGTAAAAAGAGAACATGAAATGAAAAAAACATATTGTATTTCAATGTTGAATTTTTGTTATAAATAAAAATTATGTAGCATACTAGCATTATAGTATTTGTTATAAAATGACATATATGTTGTTATGTTATATTACTTATCAAAAACAGGGCGATCACACTTGTAAGTCAAGTTTAAATACCTCTCTTCTCTCTCTTCGGAGCGACCATGCCCCCCTTCGGCAAAGGGGTGGTAAGGCCTGGTTCGCCTTCGAAGCCAAATCCTTCGATATTGAGGTAGAAGAGACGACAAAAGGCTTAAAAGGATGCATCTGGGAGAGAAGAAGAGGCATTACTTCATGGATAAGATTTGGGGGGCTTAGCTTATCTCGTTTGTTGGTTGGTTTAGAAGGCTGTGCTAGGGCATTGTTTGGTTGTTTTCGTTTATATAAAAGTTTGGTTAAAAGCAACCTAATCCGCAAGTGCACAGATCACAAGTAATAAAGTGGCTTTCAAATTAAAAACCTAGCATGTCATACCTACAAGGAAGAGATGGCTTAAGTGGGGATTAAGTACCCCGACTTCTCGAGAATTTCACTATTTAAGCGAATTAAACTAGTTGTGATTGATTGTGCATTAAAAGCGAAATTAAGTTAAACTAAAAATCTACTCTAAAAGATTAGCAAATGGTTGGATTAAGTTGTAAAGAAAAAACGTTGGGGCTCTTACTAAGACTGGTTGTTTCCATTGGTGCATTTATGGCTTATGTTCATTAAGTGTTAATTAAGTGAAGATACTCTTGTGTCTACCCAAGGAACTTTGTATGAGGTTCTCTCTTTCGAGTCTGACCTCAATTTCTCACACCTAATCCCTATTCTCCTTTGGGTCCATTTAGGTCAAACAATGCGTTACTTGTTCAAAGGTAAATCAGTCCTTAGGAATTTCCAATGGTCACCTTTCGATCCATGCAATGAAATTTCCTGGGTTACAATCATTACATAAGGTTAGATGATGTCCCTCCTAATGAAATCCATATAGTACTAGGCATTCCTAATTTCCTATACTTCTTTGATTAAGTCAAATTGCTTTTATCACTTGTGAAATATTAGAGAATGAAAATCAAGTCCCAAGGGTAACCTTCCAAATGTCACTTTGGAAACCCTTTGAGCTCTAGGTCTCAGTCTCAATCTCACTACCTAGCAAACAACAATTGAATAAAAACCTAGGAATTCATAAAACCACATCCATAAAACCTCAACACAAGATTATATTCACAAAATCATTCAATATATATATAAAGCCGAACACTGATATCCACAACCTGACCTAGAGTAGGGTATCTAGCCACTCATAAGTAGCTTCAAAACCCAATAAAATCATGTTTAAACAAAACATAAAGTGAAGGATTAAAGATAGAGAAAGGATTTAGGGATACACAACTAATATGAAGTAGGGTCCCCAAAAAGCAGTGCTCACCACTCTGAGAAGTCTCTTAGTAAATTTGGATCTTGCAACTTGGCTCAAAACACAAGCTAAAAACTAGAAAATCTACAAACCTAAATGAGGAAACACGAGGAAAAACTCTAGAAGATGAATATGTGCCAAAACTCCAAGCTCTCTCTAATCCTACCAAAAAATAATACAAAGCAAGTATTTATAGCATTGGAAAAATGACCAAAATGGGGTTGAGAATGAGGGCATTTTTGTCCCAAACTCGACATCCTTCGCCTTGGCGAAGACATGTAGCGTCAAGGGTCTTCCTTCGCACCGGCGAAGGTCTTGCCATGCAGCGGGCAGGAGCCTTCGATCTGAGGGATACTCCCTTTGCTTTGGCGAAGGTCTACTTTGCCTCGGCGAAGGTTCTTCTTCACCTCGACAAACTCGAGGCCTTCGATTCTTCATTTTAGCTTCGCCATGCCTCTGGTGTAGGTTATGCTTTCTTGCTCTTTTTTTCCTCATGTTTGCTTGCTTTACTTTCAAGACCTGCAAAACTCACAAGGATAAGGGATTAGTGTAATATTTGAGAATAAGGGGGTGAATCTAGCATTTAGGTTACATAAACACATAAGAAACACGCTATAAATGCTAATATGATTCACCCCTATCAGGTGTCTCGGTTGTTAGTTTGGGTACTTCTAGGAAGGGGAGGGAAGGTGTTACAGAATGGAAAGAGGCTCAAGCAAGGCTGAAGGTTTCATCCATTGTTTGGTGAGGGATCTTAGGGGGAAAAGCTATAATCTGATGTTTTTCGAGAAGGAAAAGGCTTGGCTGTGGGGTGGAAGATTATGTCTGAAAAACTACGACAGTTAGGGGTACGCTCCAGCGAGGAAGGTCAATAGGAGGAGAAGTACGAGAATCCACGAAGGGAGGAGAAGTAGGGGAGGAATTCTACGATGACTCTTAAATTGTTGACGGCGACACAGGTTACATTTGTAGAGATCCTTAAGACCCGAAGATACCACTTAGGAGGTGGTGTACGTGTCGAGGTAGGGAAGGAAGTTCGGGTAAGGCTTGACGGTTGGATAGATGCAGTATTATGGGTGGGGTAAGGGTCCTTCTCCAGTCCCAGAGGTTGACTCTGTGAGGAGATGGGCTATCTCGTAGTGGAATACCAATGAACCATTTGCTGTGGTAAATGGGAAGGGGCCTTTGGCTCTTTGAGTTTGAGAGCAAAGAGGAGGTCGACCACGTGTTAATGTATGGTAGAAGCTGATGTGGGGCAAACCTGGTTCACTTAAGAAAATGGGGACATGACCTAGGATTTAGCAGCCATGGAGATTTAGAGAAAGCGTGGATGTAGCAACCATTGCAGGGAGGTCCTTTTACTTGGAGTGGAGGCGGTAATGGTCGGGTCATGTATAGGATTGATAGGTTCCTAGTCTTGGGGGATTGAGAAAGTTATTTCAGTAGGGTGATCCAGAGTACACTTCCTAGATTGGTCTCAGATCACTTCCCCATTCTCTTAGATGGAGGAGGTATTCGATCAGGCCCCTTCTCTTTCCGTTTTGAATCCATGTGGCTGAAATCCGAAGGTTTTAAAGATCTCCTAAAAGGGTGGTGGCAAGGGTTAAGATTTAAAGGTCCTACGAGTTTTATCTTGGCTTAAAAGTTGAAAGGTCTAAAAGGCATACTGAAGGCGTGGAATAAGGAGGTTTTTGGCAATGTGGGAACAAAAAAGGTTGAGGCCTTACGTAGAGTGGGTTTATGGGATAACCTGGAGAAGGAGAGGGAGCTTTCCTTAGAGGAGTTTGAGGAGAGAGTTAAAGCTAGAATGATTACAAAAAATGGTCTCTCTTAGAGGAGGTTTCTCGGAGGCAAAAGTCGAGAGAGTTGTGGCTTAAAGAGGGGGATAGAAACACTGGTTTCTTTCACAAAATGACCAATTCGCATAGAAGGAGAAATTCAATAAACAAAATTAAAGTTAATGGTAACTGACTCATAGAAGATAATGCTAAGAAAGGGGTTGTAGACACTTTTTAAGGACTATTGTCTGAGTCGAGGGGATGGTGTCTTGCTTTCCCTAATATCCCTCTGGAGGTTTTAGGGGTTGAGGATGCTTGCAGACTGGAAGACAGATTTTCTGAGGAAGAATTCTTTGCAGCCATTTCAAGCCTTAATGGTGAAAAGGCCTTGGGGCCAAATGGCTTCCCTTTCGTGTTCTAGTCAATTTAGTTAGGAGTTTGTTAAGGAAGAAGTGATGGATTTCTTTTAAGGAGTTCTTTGAGCAAAAGAAGTTTGTGAGAAGCTTGAATGATACTTTCTTGGTGATGATCTCCAAAAAAGGAAATGTAGAGCATCAAGGTATAGGCCCATTGTGGTTAGGAGGGTTTGTATCGATCCTGATGAAGTCTACGGCTAATAGGTCGAGAAGGGTAATTGACAAGGTGGTTTCCCCCTTCGAAAATGCCTTTGTGGAAGGGAGGCAAATTTTAGATGTTGCTTTAATTGCGAATGAGGATGTGGACTCCATGCTGAGAAGGAATGATGGTGAGGTGGTTTGTAAGTTGGACATTGAAAAGGCTTACGACCATTTAAATTGGGAGTTTGTGCTTGAGGTAATGAGGAGCAAGGAATTTGGCAAAAGATGGTTGACTTGGATTACCTGGTGCATGTCTACTGCTTCATTCTCAATCTTAATCAATGGGAGTTTCGCAGGTTTCTTCCGAAGTACGAGGGGTCTTCGGCAAGGGGACCCCCTATCCCCGTATCTCTTTGTCTTGGGAATGGATATTTCAAGCCGTTTGATAAACAAGGCTATGGAAGGGAACTTCTTGGTAGTTTAGATCGGAGGTAGAGGAGGAGGAGGAGGCTGGGTATCTGCTATATGTCGACGATACCTTGTTGTTCTGCAAGGATAATCTTGACCATTTGGCTCATCTGGGGTGGATTTTGATGTGGTTTGAGGCCCTCTAGGGGCTAAAAATAAATTTGGGCAAAAGCAAGATTTTCTCTATAGGAGGGAGGGAGAATGTTGAGGCTTTTACGACTGAGCTAAGATGCAAGGTCGGAACACTTCCTACCACGTACTTGAGCCTCCCCCTTAGGGTCTCGCATATGTCAGTTGGGATGTGGGATCCTATTGAGGAAAGTTTTAGGAGGAGATTGGCTATTTGAAAGCGCCAATATATTTCTAAAGGGGGAAGGGTTACACTTATCCGAAGCACAATGTCTAACCTTCCTATCTACTTCATGTCACTTTTTCGGATCTCGAGTTTGGGGTCTGGTTTGGAAAATCTGGAGGGACTTTCTATGGGGTGGGGTAATATGGAGGAAGAGTCTCTCAGCATTTAAATGAGATGGATTCTACAGGATCAAGTTTCATTGCTTAGTTAAACAGGATTCTCTGCCTTAGCCTGCTAAAGGAAGAAATTTCAGGTGGTAGTTTATTCAATTAAAGGAATTCTCTGTGGAGGGAGACTATTAGAAGAAAGTTTGGAGAGATGCGGGGGATGGTGCTCGGGGAGAGCAAAGGATCGTTGCAGGAGTGGAACTCACTGAAACATCAGACGGGAAGGTTATCATGTGTGCCCAATTACTGGTCATTGATGGTAGCGGTCGGTTTTGGAAGGATATTTGGTGTGGGGAGGAGGCTTTGTGCATGACATATCCGACTCTGTTTAGCTTGGCTGTTTGAAAAGAGGCTTTGATTAGGGAGGTTTTGGACATTTTGAATGAAGGCGGATGAACCCCTTGTTTTAGTAGGCCTTTTAATGACTGGGAAGTGATGGAGGAGGAGAATTTTCTGCATGCTATTCTACCTTGGAGAGTTGTCTCTAATAGGAAAGACAGGTTGATCTTAAAAGGGAGTAACTTCGAAGTACTTCTTAATTGACTCATCATATGAGAATCTTCCGAACTACCTCGTTAAGTGCCACCTCCTGAACGATCTTCGTTCTTTCAGGAAGGCTTGTGAGAGGCGTCCCGGGGAAAAAGTGCTTGGCCATGATCAACTCAAGGGGAAGGAGGTAGCTAACCAAATAATTCCTATATGAGAAGGAAGCCTTAGATATCTTACCTTGCTGCATGGAGACTAAAGAATACTTTAGGAGCTTATTATAACAAAGCTGTTGATTTGGTGGTAGTTGGATAACAGCCGGTTTGGCGGGTTCTCCTTGCCAGTAAGGGGAGCACCAAGCTGGAAAGCAGTAAAGAAAAGTCACTGGAGAAGCAGCTCCCTTACCTCCACACATTTGGACCAATCTTTGAAAATCGGGTGACCTAAATCTTAAGTCACTTTCTTCATTACCGAAATTCTAGAAGTTTCCTGGCTACCATTTAGATTACACCCCAGTCATTTGTCCTTAATTAGAATAAAGAGCCATATCTTTTACTGTTTTCGCTGCGAGGTGTAGATAGTTTTTAGGTTCAGTGGGTTTTTCTCTCTTCACTTTGTGAAATAATCATGAAATTTCATTTATAACTAGTATCTTTCTGAGTGTACTATTGGGCAGCTTTCTTTGTATTCTTTTTGTGTAGTTATCAATTTATTTGTTTTATATAAAAAAATAGTATTTGTTATAAAAAAGTATGAATTCTTCACATGTTTATCATTGTTTGAAAATCATTCTACAATTTATAATTTATCAGATTTATTCTTCTTCTTTTACTAAATTCCCTTCTTCAAAATCTTTAAATTTCTCAATAAAAGCTATTATATTATGTTGATATCTTAAAAAAAATCATTTACTCTCTATCACTAAGATCAACTCATTACCTCTCTTCTTATTCACTTTATAGAATGACATGTACATTTTCTGGTTCTTTTTTTTAATCGTCGAGCTTAATTTTTTTTTAAAATAAAATCAGTTGTTATACAAAATTAGTATTGTAGAAAATTGGAAAAGGGCAAGATTTGTTCTAGAAAAAGTGTCATTTAAGGATATGAATGTCCCATATTTTATCTTAGACTTATTGTTTCATAAGGATGGGTGATTAGAAAAGAAAAAAGAGGTGGGATAATATATACTGCCACTTTCCGTATTTTATGTTTAGACCGAGATAAGAATCAGCATCTAACCTAGTTTCATTGTCAATCAGACATGGGATATAATATATTATTCCACCTCATCTTAGATCATGCTATATCTAATCAACCAAACATGGTCTTTGGCTTTTACAAAAAATTTTGAGTCTACATTGAGTTGTGATCCCTCAATTGTGTTGTTTTTTTGTCTGCAAATTGGAATCTTAACCAAATTGCTACAAGCAATTTTGAAGCTTACTTCTCTGACCAGTGGTATTGTTTGGAATGCCCTACTTGTGCTGATCTTTCTCGTGCTACATGTGACTGGGTCTTTGATTGATTGGAGTTCATATCTCAAGGGCCAAGCCCTGTTAAACATAGCAAGCTGTCTTCAATTGTGGTCCTTGAAGTTTTAAAGAACAAAGTTGAAACCTGCAAATCAATTGGTCATATTTTCTTCTCATCTTTTCTGTACTTATATTCTATTTGTTATCAGTTCTAGACCTTGGTTGGTTCCTTTGGGGCTTTCAGCCAAGAGATTGTTATGAGCTTCTTTGCATGAGTTCCTCGGTGTTTTTGTTTGTTTTTCAATGGGATGATATCAGGAATTTTCTAGTAAAATACAACTTGACTAGAGTGTAACAGTTCGCCCGCTTTATTTTCTTGTGCTTTCTTCACTCAGACACAAATGGTAAGGAGCAGGAAGAAGAAGATGAAGAAAGTGATGATGAAGACCTGGCTGAAGCAGATGAAGATGAGTCCGACCTAGATTTGGCATGGAAAATGCTGGATGTTGCCCGGGCAATTGTTGAAAAACATTCAGCAGCTGACACAATGGAGAAAGTAGACATATTGTCAGCATTGGCTGAAGTTTCTTTGGAGAGAGGTCTGTCCATATGTGTGTTTTATTTTTTTAATTTCTTTACCATGATTTCTGTTGGATGAAGGGTTCTGGAACTGTTCATTTAACTCGAACACCAGTTTTTTTTTTTTGTAAGTCTCATTTATCTTGAAAGCGTGTCTTGTCTCTGTTTGTTTCCATTTAG
This sequence comes from Tetrastigma voinierianum, assembly GCA_016808115.1. Taxonomy (NCBI): domain Eukaryota; kingdom Viridiplantae; phylum Streptophyta; class Magnoliopsida; order Vitales; family Vitaceae; genus Tetrastigma; species Tetrastigma voinierianum. Next base: position 286,821 of record JAEQBH010003183.1, on the reverse strand, counting down.
AGGACATTGAAACTTCTCTCAGTGACTATCAGAAGGCATTATCCATTTTGGAGCACCTGGTTGAACCAGACAGCCGACGCATAGCAGAACTGTATCCTTTTTCTGGTTAAGATACTCTTTTGTATCAACATAAAAGTGATCTGATGAATATATTTGGTGACTTACTAAGTTTAATCAGCTGAACTCTTAGTTGGGTTTATGAATTATATTTATTCTTTCACATTCCTCTTAGTTTCAACTTTAACTGGAGAATACAGAAATTTTAGGATATGTTTGTGTTTAGAGATTGGCTCAAAGGCCCAGGAAGCCATTCCATTCTGCCAGAGGGCTATATCAATTTGCAAATCTCGGGTGCAAAGGCTCTCAAATGAAATAAAGAGTTTGTCTGAATCACCAGCAATATCAACTACCTCTGAATTGGATCAGTCTGCTCAGCAGTCTTCTAATATATCCCAAGCTGACAATCCTATTTCCGATAAAGAAGCAGAGATTGAAACACTCAATGGCCTATCTAGTGAGCTGGAAAAGAAGGCAAGTTTATTTAATTTCCTACAATTAGCTAGAAAATTCATATATGACTGTGTGGATTAATCATGGATATTTGGATTTGCAGCTTGAAGATTTGCAGCAGCTAGTTTCCAACCCAACATCAATTCTCTCTGAAATCCTGGGGATGATGTCTGCCAAGGCTAGGGGCGCAGATAAGGGGGCATCCCCATCAGGGATGAGTTCTTCCCAGAGACCGCCTTCTACTTCGCCTGAGTTTAAGCTCTCCAGCTGTTCCCACTAATTCCTTCAGCGAATTTCCGAATTATTTTAAATTCTTCAAGTGGAAGAAAAGAGTGGCAGTGTCATCAACTCAAACCCCATAGTCCTTCGCCCAACCTGCTGGTTCTTCTTGGGATCAACGAGGCAGTATCTAGAAGAACTATAGTTTGTGAGTACCTACCGGACCCATTCTCTTATTGTTAGACTAATTTAAGTTTGAGTTCATTATAGATCACTTGGTACTAATTCAAAAGGTTTGAGTCTTTGAGGGCTACTGGTTTGCAATGTTTTGCCAGTTTGCTTGCATCTACGGTCTAGGATACATTAATACTTCATTTACTTATTTAGGTTTTTTGGCACAATGACTGAGACAGAAAATTCTAAATCATCTCTTCCTCATGGAATACTAGTTTGAAAGTTTAGGCTCCGCTTTGAGTAGCTCTTTAGATTTTCAGGCCCCATATAGTTTAAAGTAGTCACTATCTTTTTATTCAGCCACATCAGCATATACTACTTCATTGATTCTCATTTCCCCAACAGCCTTAAAGGTTGAGGACTAGGTATGGCTGTGTGAGGACACCACAGTTGACAGAGATCTCTGGGACAAGTTATGATTATAATAGGATCTTACTCAAAAAATAGGATGATCAAGCACCACCCCTCATGGATTTGAGTTGTTGTGGGTAAACAATATCATCTATCATTTTTTGTGTAAGAGAGAACTCATGCTTCTCTCACAAATCCAGTGGTTTGGATTTTGTCTGATTCTCAAACTGAGATTGGATATGATCCATGCATGCAATGGGCATGGTTGTAAGAAAATGGACAGGGTGTGGTTGCCCAACCAGTTCCATACAGTTCGTTGTGGAGTTTATAATCATTTGACTACAGAAATTCAGTTTTACTTGGAGGTTTTTTTACAGATTCACCTCCTGGTTCTCACACCCCAGAACGATCAGTGACCGAGTTTCCACTGAGACCACGTCTGTCCTTGGTACATAAAGGTTACAAATAGGGGCTGTGGCATCATGAAATATATACCCTAGCTGAAGACTGAGATCACAGAGCAAGGCCAGAAGTAACCGCCGTTCGGCGGCCATGTGAGTCACTTTGTAATCCACACCGTGAAGTGGTCGTGGAATATCTGGCACCAACGCGTTGTCACCGCCATTGGATGGGTCAATGAAGAAAGGTTTAAGCTTCAGTCATTGATCAAAGCTAGGGAATGACATAAAGCTGTATGGAATGATCTCATTGAGACAAAGCTCCTAGAGCCGCCTCCAGGAGGTATGTGGCTTGAATAAGGATTTAAACTAGTGCTGGGAAGTACATTTTTTGGATGGGTTGGAAAATATTTGAGACAGCATATATCTGTGCCCCATAGAAGAGGAAACTAATGCATGTTGCGCTCCCATGACTGAGTTGTTCTTCATCCTTACTTTTAGCTATATTTAGTCAGCTCCAGGGACCTCCATGGAATTTGTGCTACAGGTGTATATATATATATGTCTTGGATTCTTTATATGAGAGGAATTTTTGATTGTGTGTTGAGAGAATGAATCCTAAATAAGGGCGTAATCAAGTTCGTCCAAGTTTATACAACATCTCTCATTTATTAATCACCCTCCTACAATATTAGGTTAACATATTTCTGTACTTATGGTTTTCTTTCTTTTTTAAAGAAAAACTACTAAGTCACCCTACCATACAAAGCGAGTTAATAATAATCTTCAGGGTTAATGTTTGTGACATTTTAAAGAGTTTGGCCAATCAAGTTCTTGGGGTTTGTTATGCTAATATGATTATCTTTCCAGTAGACGTTCTATAATAGTTTTATTTGCTTGTTATAAACCTGTCTACCCATCTTCCACAAAACACCCTTTAAGATCTGCTTCGCACCCACCTCTTTATCTTCATCTAAGTGCTTAGCGTATTACGAGGCTAATGTCTTAATTAATGATACAGAGGCCTGTCCCATGATTTCATGCATCCAGACACCAGTCTTCATTCATTTATTAATATTCGGTGGTTTTATTAATATTTTACCCTAAACCCCCTCCCCCTCGCATCTGTTCAATTTTCCCTCTAACCAAACATGATCAGGATATCGAAATGGGTTTGAAATTTGAACAAAAGTAGTTGATAAAAAAACTACTTCAAAATGGAGCCTTCCCTATAACCCCAATTTATCAAATACTTCTTATCGCACCTTTGTTAAGATCTTCTAATTACATTCCCGAATTTTAGCTAGTGTCATATTTAGAAGTAGTACATTCAGAGGCTCTCTTTAGATCCCATCATCACCCAAAGAAAAAGGTTGCTCTGTCTCTTAATAGTTGGATACCCTCGTGTCCTCTAGTGGTGATATTATTATTATCATAAATAATGTGATTTATGGAAGATTATGGTCAGCAGTCACTGACCAACAAGGCTTCTGTAAGAGTGGTGTGGACAAATTAATTAATAAAAAAAAAAAACTCCTTTCATCTTGTGGCTTGTGCAGGGTGCTGAAAATGCTTCCAAATTGATACTAGGTTTGTTTACCCCGGATAAAATTTACTAGTCGGTTTGCATATTATTTTAACCCCAACTAACATATCTATTTTACATTGGGTTCTTCAATTATTCTTTAGCTACCCAACTCCGAAATATATGGTCTTGTGCGTGTCTTTATCATCTGTGAAGTGTATTAGAAATTTAGAGTGGGACTAACCATTATAAAAATTCAGAATACCATCACAACCCCATCCTAGAATGATCTGATTTGGGCTTTCTAAATGTCCTTTTAGGGGAAAGGGGGGGGGGGGGCAGGGCAGGGCATTGAGCAAGAGAGACAGGGTGTGTCCAAATAAATGCCTACCCTCTCCTTCTGTGGACTTTGCCTAATCATTACTCACTAAAACGCATGGGTGCAGTAATTAAGGACTTTTATCAGTCAACTTAAATGATTTCGGATTTCCCCCTCCCTTTATAATTCTTTCAAAACCACTCATTGCTTCAGGAGCTTCAGCTTACAATCAGTGGGGTTGGGGTTTGAGGGTTTTTTTTGTCTTCCATTCCCACTGTTAGTGACATAACCCCACCTAAACTAAATTGTTATTCATTAGATGGAGTTTTGATGATCAGGTGCTTCCGGTATTGCCAATAACTCTCAACTCAACTCAGACTTTACTGGGACCCCATCCTATAACCTCATAAAATCTTCTGTGAATAAATGCCCATGGGTTTATATCAGTATTTATACCTATTAATGAAATGCTAAACTCCTCATCTTTATCAGTTTAATTAAATTTTAATAACTCTACTTCCCTCGGCCTCTCTCTCTGCACCGGGTCACGTGATGCCTGCATTGAACCATTGCAGCTAAGGTGGAAATAATGGCTCTGAATTTGGCTGGAAAAACAAAAATCATATACCTTCCGTTACATACTATATTAAAGTAATGTGCTAAATGTTTACACCAATACATCATTGTGGTGTGATATGTGAGGTGTTGAGGGGGAGGAGGGAGGGGCAGGTTGGGATTTGGGGAGATGTGATGTGACCCCAAACCAGTTGGCAAGCAATATGTGAATTAATTCAAAATAATAATAATAATGGAATAATGGGGTGGTTTTTATTTTATAAAATATGATTGAGAAGCAGTGGATTCGAAAGGCATGCGCCTTTGTTTTCTGGCACATTGCCAGCCTTCACTCGAAAAAAAGCCCTCTTCCTCTGAGAGGGCTACTTTTTCGATATTTGTTCAAGCACTGTTTGTCCGTTTTCGTCTGTGTTTTGGATTCCAATCTCTTTTCCCTTCTTTCTCACCACATTTCACACACCACTGCTTGCATGGGTTATTCTAATCTTCCCTCCATTCTACCATCTTCTCTGTTTTTGGACTTTCTGAACTCGCTCTGTTTCTCTATCACCCCAGAATCCGCCAGTTCTTTAGCCTTTCGCCAGTCCGCTTTGTTCTTCGGATTAAATTCTTCCGCTTCAAAAATTTGCTTTTCCATTAATTCATGCCAGAAGAAAACTGTAGCAAAGAAACCAGCCTTCGTATCAAACTATACATTCCCTTTTCTTTCGCTGTTTGTTTTACGCCGGTGTGATTGATGGTTTTTCTGGCGATGTTTGTAGGTTTTGTACCACAGGGTTGCCAAGCGACATTGTGGTGGAAGTCGACGACAGCCTTCCATCACCCCACAAAATTGGTTTCAATACAACAACCTACCGGTGTTTACGAATACATGCTTCATTCTCTCTAACTGTTCCTATCTTGTGATTTGGATGATTTGTATTCTCTGATGTCAAACAAACTTGATTCATACTAATTCAGGAATAATCCCCCAAAACTAACCACTCCTCACGAAGCAGCAAAATTCGTAACAAGAACAAATACTACCATGTCTTCCTGATTTTCCGGGAGGTTCTGAGACACTGGAAACTGCTGCCAAGTTCTGTTATGGCGTCAAGATCGAACTCTCCGCCTCCAATGTGGCTCCTCTCCGTTGCGCCGGGGAGTTTCTGGAAATGACTGAGGAGTACTCCGAAGACAATCTCATATCCAGAACCGAGAGGCATCTTTCCCAATCGGTACTCAGGAGCGTCAAAGACTCCTTAAAAACCCTCAGGTTGATGCCTCTGGCTGAAACCCTGGGCATTCCTCAGAGATGCATCGAAGCTGTAGCAGAAAGGGCCTTATCCGCTGATCCATCTCTTTTCGGTTGGCCGGTAAATGACGGTAGAGGCTCTTCAGGTATGTACTCAGAGCTAAGGTCAAAGACCAAAATTGCCGTAAAAAAGCTACTTATTCTCGTTCAGCTCTTCTTGCGAAAAGTCGCCCCTTCACCGTTTACACTCTGTTCAAGCGCGTTTAATTTCCCCGCTCACCGGCTAGTCACCAGACCAGACGGTTTCACTTCTCTATACCTACACAGCCTTAATCTTCACTCCAATCAAACCTGCCATCTCCGTAGTAGAATTTGGAAGAATAACCAGAGGGTAATGGAGACAATAATTACGAATCTTCCATCGGAGAAGAGCTCAAGATCTTCAACAGCGACTCGGTTCCTGTTCGGTCTGTTGAGAACTGCAAACATATTGAACGCTTCCAGAAACTCCTAAGAGCCCACTCGAGAAAAATTAGTTCCTGTTCGACCGCCCATGACGAAATCCAGTACCAGAAGTTCTTCCTATCGAGCAGGGACGATTTACCATACCCAAAGCGCTGATTACACATTAGAGAACTAAGTCCGAATCGCCACCACAGACCAATTCCCGAGATTTCAAAAATTCGCAAAGTGTCAAGAGAGGCCGTGCGCATCAAGCCCGCCGCAGTGATAACGTGGGAAAATTGATCGATGGTTACCTCTCGGAGATTGCTTCGGATGCAAATCTGAAGCCGGATAAGTTTTATGAACTAGCCATTGCTCTTCCAGACAATGCTAGGCTGTTTGACGACGGCTTATACAGGGCGGTTGATGTGTATCTCAAGGTACTGACTACTGAGTCGTCTCTTACATTCCCTAACATGAACATTCCATGCCTATATATGTAAATATATAGCGTTCTCCACTCACTTGGTACTTTTCTGTTCCAGGCGCATCCATGGATGGCGGAGGAAGAACGCGAGAAGACATGTGGAGTGATGAACTGCCAGAAGCTGACATTAGAGGCGTGCACGCACGCGGCTCAGAACGAGCGCCTTCCATTGCGTGCGGTAGTTCAGGTTCTCTTCTTCGAGCAGCTTCAGCTTCGCCACGCCATTGCTGGCTCTATCCTCGCAGCAGAATCAGCTCCGGCGGACTCCGGGAGGCCCTCTAACGTAGAGGCAGAGCTGGAGCAAGAAGGGGAAAGCGCGGTTGCAGCGGCAGACAGCAGCACGTGGAGAGCGGCGGTGAGGGAGAATCAGGTGCTGCGGCTGGACATGGATAGCATGAGGTCGCGGGTGCATGAACTGGAGCGTGAATGTTCCACCATGAAAAGGCGATTGAGAAGATTGATCAATTGGGGGCGTCAGGAGGCTGGCGGGGCTCCCTGACTAAGAGGTTCGGGTGTAAGTTTAAGACTCAGGTGTGCGATTCGCATGAGCCTACTACTACTACTACGGTCGTGGAGACGAGAAAAACAAGGCATCACCATCACCATTTACACCACCAATAGTCCACCTCAACTCATCTATTAAAATCAATTACTTATATATCCCACCATCGGTCACGGCCATTGCATTGTTTAGATTTTTATTTATTTGATCATATTTATATGCTAGAGACTAGAGACTTAGAGAGAGAGTAAGTAACCGAAATATTATTTCTGATGGGATGGGGAGTCTCTGAAAAGGCTCGAATAAAATATTTTTGTACAGTTGATGATGCTCTATTTTCCCCCAATGATTTCGTTGCAGCGCCGGGGTGTAAACGAAGTCCACTTAGCTTTATTTGACTTGAAATGAATCGTGGAGGAACTTATTATGTTGAATTCGAGTATCATGATATCCCATTTCGAATGCATTTTAAGTATAATTATTTATTAATTTTTTTAGTTAATTTAAGTTTTGTTAAGTGGAGTTGAAGTAATTCAACTATTTATTATATCCAATTTCAATTTCCAGTTCGTTATACTTGTCGTAACAAAAGTACAAATACCACACGCGTTGCATGGTCTCCAATTCCGTTGATGCCTCTACTTTTTTTTTTGTTCCTTTTTAAATCCGACTTTAAAGATGGATGGTCTGTTTGCACTTAGGTTGGAAACCAAAGCTGTCAACCCCAACTTGCTTTAATGTTCTTTGTCTCATTTTTTGGGCTGATTCCTGGAGTCATAGTCAAATGTAGGGGCCATGTCCATAAATATCTTACTCCCATTGTGAATTTGTGAATACGTGAACAAGAGCCAAAAAATCAACAATTGTGTGAATTTTCCACTTTACCCTTTGTTGTTTTATTAAATCAATAGAGGCGGAAAAAGCTCGGACCACGTGAGGCTTGTGAATTAAGACGACGCAAACCAAGGAGAACCCAAAATTCCCCACCCCATTCTTTGGACTGATGCATGCAGGCTGGATGAGGCAGGCGGCCAGGCATTATCATTATGGCGTTATGACTCAACAACGTAACGTATTGGCAAACCGCTGTAGATCTTTCCCATAAATGCACGAGACTTCAGTTTATGGTATAAAAGCTTTGATTGACTGTCATTTACGTTTCTTTTTATTTATAAAACTTTTTTTAGGTGTTACTTGAATAGATAAGCCAAAGCTCAGATAAGTTACAAGGGTCTAATACAACAAAAGTATAGACTAAAGCCCACTGGGAAATCTCGAGACCAAGAAAATCATGAGTCTTCAAACCTGCCCTATTCCTGGGTATGTTATGGGAGAAGCAACCCGAGTGGCTTATCATCCATATCAGCTCGAGTATAGCACTTCTCGAATTTGACAACCAAAGTCTAATCAAAGCAGACGAAGTTGTAAGATTCGCTTTATAAGAAAGATTTCCAACCGTCATCTAAAATCAAAGATCTAAAATTATATTAAGCCTCAAAAGCTCACTTCGGTATTTTAATTAAAAGATCTCCAATAAATAATATATAAAATTTTATCTTTCCTAAATCTATTCCAATTTTATTATTTCTCTTCTTTAATAATTACATCATTTATCTATATCACTCATATAAATTTTATTTAAAAATATAAATATTTAATTAAAATTTAAAATAAAAATAAAAATAAATAATTAATTAAAAATAAAAATAAATAAAAATATTTAATTAATAATTTTAGTTGTTGAAAATTTTTTTATTACAATATTAATTAATTTTAAAATTTTTATACTTATAAAAATAATGAAAAATAAATACCTACAACATAATTAAAATAAATATGCTGGGGATTAATAGAAAAATATGATCCGATGTAGCTGATAAAGATTTTGTATTTTTACGATTTCTCAAATCACACCAAGTATTGTAAAAATCAAGTAAATCTTGCCGATGCATACATCGATCGACTTCACATCACATCATGATAAAAAGCTTACATCGGCCTGGACATTTGATATGTCACGTAATGACGACAAATCACATCGGGCTTATAAAAAGTTATATCGCGTTTCAACGATTTCGATGCGCCACGTAATGATTTCATCACATCACACGCGGGTTGTAAAAGCCGATAAAGCCGGGTCTTATATATAATACTGTATTGACTTGTCAAATCACGAAACACGGCTTTTTATGCATTTCAGTAAACGATAAATACTTAAAAACATCTATAAATTGAGGAGGATGTCCCTTTGAATTTTACACACATCAAGAGTATTCAATTACTCACAAGCAAAAAATGAGTAACTTTTCAAATATCTGACGATTCATCTTCTCTGGATGAAGAAGAAAACACGCCGTCACAAGTAACTATCGAAGTCTGAAAGACAAAACTCACAAGGTACTGCTCGAGATAGAACCAGGGCACGCCCATATCGCGACCGAAGTTACGCCATTCCCGACCGCTAAACGACATTTTTATCAATCCGGGCCACGACTTAAACATTATTTCGCAGCGCCATGAAGTCTACTTTGTTTCTTCGAATTTTACATACGCTCCAATAAAGACAATGATTATTTCTACGGCGCAACGCCGCTAATACAATAGTTTATCCCAAGTGGAACAAAAATGATCACAGACTCAGATGCTTGCATACGGTATGTCCGCTGACTCACTCACGCAGCATGCTTAATCGAGGAGAGCACAACCATCGAGTGTGTCAAACAATTTCAGGGGTGGTAGAAATTTTTGGGCCCGAACATCCTCGATCCCTAAAGGCTACCGACATCTCTAAAGTTGTTACTGAAGTTCAATCAACGTGGGTTTTCCGAATGTCAAGCTTCGACTGATGCATCGGGTATGGAAACCGCCCAAAGAAAGATATCACTGAATGTGTATATCGCGCATGTCCTCCGAATGACTATCGCGGCTCGCTTCGCCGCTCTCCTATCAGAAAGTTCTAAAATAATTTTGTAATTTTTATAATAATTTAATATATATTCGTATAATTGAATCAAACTTGGGCTTTTTCAATTTGATAAATGTAAAAGTAAATTTAAAGTGTGGGCATAAGGATTGAATATCATTATATGCTAAACTGGTAAACTGATCGAACCCGTAAATAAACCCAAGTTAAAAGTGCTAAAAATGAAAATTGCGAAATAAGGACCTGGTTGGTCAAATGATAGCTTAAATGCTAATGGGAAAATAAATGATAAATGATAAGGAAAGTAAAATAAAGAGTTAGAATGTCAAATGGAAAATTGGATTTATTGGGTGGCTAAACAAGGCCTTATGAGGAATAAGTGATTAAGACAAAAAATGGAAAAATGAGAATTTGGAATAGGGTGGAAGGCAAAACATGGCCTTACACTTAAGTGGACTTATAAAGACCAAAAATGTGGTCTGTGGCTCATTTCTTGAGCTCAACATGCTTGGAGAAGAGATAGAGAAAAAGTGTGGCAAGGAGCTGTATCTAAAAATGCCTTTCAGCGAATTCTTCATTTATTGCTCCAAAGAGGCCAAACAACATACAAGAAGATATTTGAAGAGATTCAAGGTAAGAAAAATCAAAACCCTAACCTCATATTTTGATTTAGATTTTGGGGAAAAGCTCTAACTTGAGAGAAAAGAGTTTTCTGATTCTAAACCACTTTGAGTTGTTTTTAAACAGATTCCATGGCGATTTTTGATATGGGACTAATCAAGAAGATTTCAGGAAGGAAAAATGAGAGAAAATGCCAAATCGAAAATTTCGCAAATTCAGAGGGTGTACGCATTGGTGCTGAGTGAAATCTAGTGAGTAGAGTGGTTGATAACCCGTAATTTACTGTGTGAAGGTGTAACGGTACAGTTGTGTAGAGGTAACCTCAGACTGAAATAGAAAGTCAAAGGTGTAATCGGTAATAAAGGTCTAAAGAGCCCCATTTTGCATGTTTTCGCCGTTAAGTCCCGTATTCGAATACCGGCGCTCAAAGGACCCTAAGAAAATGGATTAATGGGGGTTCAATTGTTACAAATTTAGTGAAAATGTATCGTAATTCTAAGCTCACGGCTGAGTTCGTTTCTGCACTTAAGAGTGTCTTAACTTAATTTTAACAAAAATAAATTTGTAATTCACTAAAATTGTTTAACAATTGTTTATCCACCAAGAGTGGCGTGAATGTTATTGACTAGGACGGGTGATGACTGGCCTAACCCAGACCGAGATTGAAGAGAAGGAAGCTTGATTCGACAAATTTTGTTTTGTTCTCCGGATTCTATTCTGATTTCAAGTATTTTGGTAGTTACTCAAGTAACTATGAAATGATACATGATCGGTGATATCTTTAAAGTATATTATGAAAGTGAATATGAAAATTGAAACCCGAATAATGTGAATGATGATATGACAGATTCATCAAACTTAATCCGTCATAATCCGAATTGAATGATATCAAATGAATCATCGACCGGGATGCACCAATTCCAAGAACCGTCACTTAAGGCACCCCGAAATTATCCAATGTCCCACTTGGTGGGATGCACTAATCGGCATCCGTCATGATGACATATGACATTGAAGAAATGTCCCACTTGGTGGAATGCACCAATCGGCATCCGTCATGATGGCGTATGACATTTGCCGATACCACATGTCGACGCACTAAACGACATCCGTCATGACGCACCGGCCGTTGATACCAATGCATCGGATTCACCAAACGGCATCCGTCATGATGGGAGATCGAATTGTTAAATGTATAAGTACATCACTAAATGATAATAAGGGCGAGATTCATCAAACGGAATCCGTCGAAAATGTAAATTGAATAGTCAAGGTGAAAGAACCAACATTGACGAGTGTAACGGGATTCTTATGTATATAAAGTTTTTTAAATCTCATAAATGGAATGGTGAATGAATTGTTGCATTGAAAATGTATGATATGATATGGTAAATGATTTGTATATTGAAAGTAGGTGAAATGAATAGTATGAGTATATGTTGATATATTAGGCATGGTTTAACGTTAAATGCATGTCGAGTTAAATTGAATATTGAAATAGAATCGATGTACCACTGTAGCATGAAATGTTAAAGTGTAGTTTTATCTATGTGTGTGTATCGAGTGGGTTAAAGAAAAGAAGGCCAAGATCGCATTAACAAGTAGGTGTCATTGAGAGTACGACGTAGAAGTGTATACTCCGTAATTTGCATATCATCTCTTTTGAACAAGTGGTATTTTGTAAACAAAAGAGTTAAACTCTGAACCTTGATTTTGTATATCATTTTGAAAAGGCATGAATGTATTCTTTGTAAATGTATTTTGTTAAATGTTTATGGGCCTTCCGAATTGCATGAATTTGTAAATGATTATGGGCTTGCCCAAAACTGAAACCGCTTCCGCAACTAAACGAATTAATAAAATGTTTTTGATAAGATAAATAAAAACGTCGGAGTAAACCGAGTTTCGTTCGATCCGCCATTCGGCCTGGACGGATTCGGTCGCGACATTTTGAAAATAAATTTAATAATACCAAAATAAAAGAGAAATAAACCGAAGGCCCCGGTTTCGATTCGACTCGCCATTCCTGCCCGGCCGCTCTGGGGTCGCTACACCTACGATCAGGATATGGTGGTATGCCCCGATCTAACAATGATATTAATGTACTCGACGCCTTCCAATCATTACAACTCTGCGAGAATGATGCGGCCCTTCGCAAATTATACCATAATGGCAACCATTACAATTATGGATATTTATTTGCATTAATATATATCCAAAATGAAAACAATTGTTCAATCAATTTCAAGATCCTCAAGAGTTAGTCACAAATTTTTCGCAAAACAAACATGAGAGTTACCAGCTGACGCGTAATCCAGCACTAGGTGGCTTCGTCGCTTTTACATCGCTCGAGACCCAGCTCGATTCTCGCATCATGAAGACTTGAGTTTTATCACGAAAGCGTGTATTATATTACATAACATGATAATTGAGGATGAACGGGTTGATGACAATGAACTTGTTGCAATAGCTTTTGACAATGACGACTATGACTCATTAGGAACCGATGGCCCGATTGAAGTATCACGAGGCCCGATACCCTTTAATCAATTTATGGCTAGCAACCGCGCCTTTCGAGATTCGAACACCCACTATGCCCTCCGCCACGCATTACCGCATCCGTGGACGCTACGGACAAGGCGCTATCGAAAGTGAATTCGCTTATTTTGATATTATTGCTACAGGCCACGTTATGTTCGCTAATGAAAATTTAAGGTTGCATCTTTAATCATTTTTACTATTAAAAGTAATATAGATAATTTGAACATTTCATTTTAATTATAGACAAAATTGAAATACATTTAGAAAGTGAATAGTAATCTGGAAGCACATTAAAGTTGGATGATTGCATTTTTCATCGCTTTCATAATCGCGATGCTTACGAATGAGGCAGGTCATCGTCAATAAGGTATGTCTGACATAATTGTATCATCGTCGATCATCTCGTAATTCTCTATTCAAGCCCTTCGTGACTTATCTTCAAAGACGTCTTGCACTTCAAGTTGCACATCCTCCTCCGCGGCTTGCTCCTTCCGTGAATTAAAGTTTTCGCCATCATAAAATTCTTCCTCCGTTCACTTCGCTTCGTGAGAATCTTACTCCAGAATAAATAATCACTCATATCAGACCCATTTTCCGGTGTCCGCTGACTACCCACAACCTCGCTGAAATCTATATGTCTCAGATACGACACACACCGAGTAATATAAATTACCGCCATATATCCATACTCATAAAACAAAATAATGAACTATATTCTCATGGGGCTTTCATATGTTTGTTTCACAAAAGCTTTATACATATTTACAAAATATTCATTTAAAGCCACATTTCGCTTTCTCAAAAGATACCTCACTGCACTGCCTCTCGATAGTCCCTGCACTCTGTGTTGGTCCACGACTGGTGAAAGGGTAAAGCCCAAGAGAAAGTTTTCCAAGCGCGACTCACCTAAAATGTATATGCAGCTGGCATATATAAACAATCAATCACATTCCATACAATTATTCACCTTATAATAAATGTCTATATCATGCATGAGATGCGACCCCCTCATGTCACTACACTGAAACCCACCCGACTCCCTCACCTCGAATGCCAAATGTGAAAAAATAAAACCGGGCTACACACTCGACTAAAACCATTAAAACTTCTCCAATTTATTTGTCAAAAACTGATTTTGATTCTTTCCTTATTTTGTGGGCCACGATTTCGGTTTACACCGTAGACGTGACGCCTTTTCAACATTTTCACGAACTTACATCGGGGCTTCGATTCATGTCTAACGTGAATAAAATGTGACTTTCACCTGGGACGAATTCTAACTTGTCTACCAAAACATAATTTATCATTTTGATCATTTACACACGTGAATCTCTACCTTGGATCATTCCATTTTTTCCCGAAACACGACCATTCAACAACACCGATGAACCTTACCCCACTCCACACCCGACCGACGCGATGTGACTGCATATGAAATGCATGATGCCACGTATTTCATGTTACATGCATGAATAAGCACTACGAAATATTTACAAACCATGGATAATTATAATTACATATAATTTAATTTCTACAAAACATATTAATACATCAAAAGATGATCAATATCACTAATCTCCAGACTTAAGATGTTATCGCAAGCCATAACACACAACCGGTCACCAACTCGGGAATTATTCTTCGTTCAGGTACCTCACGTCTTTAGGAAAACATGGAACCAATCCGCCTAAACATTCACACACATCAACAGTCCGATAATACGAAACCTCTTGCCTTAGTTCAAACCCTAACTCCCACAAATACCATGCAAACTGGGCCATGAATCCATACCTAGTCCCAAGTTGCCAACTAATTCATACTCTCTTAGCCTCCCTTACAAGCACCTTACCATTAGTAAAGCCTTTAGCTAAAATAAACCTAGGAAAATATCCTACCTCTTGGAAGTTGAAGAAACTCCCAAAATCTGAGTCCACGCGTTGTCCTCTCCGTAAACACTTCTCTTTCTCTGGCTCTCGAAAGAATCCGACTATTTGACGCTCTACAAATCAGAGAGAAGGAAGACGCCTCCCAGGATTTCTCCATGTTTGGCCACCGCGATTTCCTCTCCACTTAATCTTTCTTTTTTTTTTTTTTTTTTCCTTTTCCTTTTTCTCTCTCTTTTCTTCTCATTTTCTCTTCATTTTCCCTCATTTCTCTCCCATCTTCTTTCTCCTTTAATTCTTTTCTCCTTTCGAGAAATCATCATTCTATTAAAAGGAGTGGCCTCTCTCCTCCTTCTCTCTCTACCCACGGCGCGTTTCAACACTTTTCCATTTTTCTTTTTCTTTATTTCTAAATCCATTTTATGACATCATCCACCACATGGCTATGGAAATGTACGGACTTCCATGCTCCTCCATGCCGCCTAACGCGAGCCATTCCTTTCAATGCCAAGTCATCACCCCTTTTGAGGCGCCATGCCGACTTCCTTCCTTCGCTACTGGCCATCCGACACCCACGCTCGAAAAACGCGGGAACCTCGACCAATTCTGAATCTATAAATCAATTCGACCACGTGGTAACTAAATTTCACAGACGAGTTCAACTTAAAGTCCAGTTTTGGCCATCCGGGAGATCTAGAAAATTCGATTTTCAACCGAATTTCTATTTTACCTTAATCAAATCTTGGATTTTCCGGGGTCCACACGTTATGTTTGATCGCCTTGCTTTTCCTGCCCCGGCCTTGGGATGCTCCTGCGCCTCTCTTCCTGAGAGCTTTAACACAGATTGCTATACATCTTGGATCCGAGTCAAGAGATACACAAGGTGTGTATCATGAGTTCCCCTACAAATTGTGGAGCTGGGCCAGGCTATTTTAAAGAGGTAGAGGACCATCCACTTATTATAGTATTTAAGCACCTCCCAACAAGGATCAGAACTACCTACACTCCTAATTCATTTTAAACATATTCATATAAAATGCACACTTATTGCAGAAAATAAAATTAGAAATAAATAAAATTTCTAATATATTTGGTTGTAGAAATATAACAATAGATAACCGACCTCGGCCGTTGATGTTACCCACTTCTCAGTCATCATGACCGTATGTAGTATCCTACATCATTTTCAGACAACAATGTCGGATTCTATCCCATCGACTGGACCGAACATAAAGTCCGTGGTGTGTCAACTCCAACATTGGTCTCCAAAACTTAGCCATCACTGACCTAAAACTTTGATATTGGTCATTTAACATCAATTACTAGATCTCTCAAGTATATTATCCAAGATATATTGACAAATGCTTACGCTGCCTTTCTCATTTAAGAAAGACTTTCGCCTAAATTCTCATATTAGAAGAGATGTCATTTACACAAAATCAAATTTAAATTAAGTATGAATAACCTTAAGGTGAAAATTAATAAAACAAATTATTTAAATAGAATAATGGAATATCTAATGAAAGATATGTTTGTTAATGGCAACAAAATTAATACTTATATCAAGTAAATATTTATATTTAAATTTGTATTTTAGATTATCTACAAAAATATGATTTATGGTTTTTTTTCATTTATTAATCTTATTTCGCTTATAATATTATAAATTTGAAACTAGTTTGTGGTTTACAAAAATATTTGTAGGATAATTGATTGGCAAAAATGGATTGAAAACGACGCTTGGTGGCTTTTTTGAGCCATAAACGATTTACAGTTGCAATTATTTTTAAATTTCAGCTATACCAAAACGACGCTGCTTGAACCTGATTCGTCCAAACGACGCCGCTAAATCGCGTCAGTCCAAAAATCTGCAGTTGTTTTGAATCACTCTTACATACCCAAACGACGTCAAGCCAAGGTTAGTGACAAATTATTCAGCTGACGTTGTTTTGGCTTCTCGACAGCCCTAAACGACGCTGCTGCGTAGTTAAAAGTAATGAATTAACGTCATATCTCCTCAGAGACAAAACACGTTTGTTTCATTAGTTCAAATGCCCAAACAGAGAACCTCTTCCTGCCCAACTTGGGTGCTGGGTGGGGAGGAGGAGACTGTGAGGCTGCCATACGGCTACGGCTGCTTGGATTTCAATCTCATACACAAATTAGCTAGCTGGCGGTCAGGATCGGGTTTTGGAATCACAAGCAAGCGTGGCCGACTGACGATGGATCGCGATTCGCTGTTTTTAATTTCGCAAACAAGGCGGTATTCAGATTCGATCGACCGACGCTGCGACGGCGATGACGACTGAGGTTGACTTTCCTTCTTCTTCCGTTCTTCGAATCGTATCTTGAGATTTCTTTATGAAAATCTAAGATCTAAGAATTCTTCGTTCTTCGTTTTCCGCTCTTCTATCGACATGTTGCTCACTGTCGGATATCAAATTGGTTCACGGGTTTTAGTTTTTCATGTAATCTCCGAAAGGAGAATGCTTTTCTTTTTTTTTTGTCCGCTTGTACCGCCCAACGGTGATATTACGAGGTGTAAGAGGTTTTTCCAATCATTTTGCTTAATGAACACGATTAGTTTACAAAATATTAACATCACCGTTTCATCAAAGATAGTTTTCGCTTTCCCATTATTACCCCATCACGATCACTTTTTCAATAGCATCTAAATCGAATATTGCTCTACCAGCTGAGATGCCTATCGGAGTGTCACACTTAATCCCTGCCCGACGGATGAAGATCCAACCAGTTCAGTGGTGCGAGATCATGGAGCATCGGGACTTTTAATTGCTTATCAAACGCGGTATGTCCAAGTCTGAGAATCGAATCAACATATTATATACAAAAATTACTAAATAAAACTACCATCAGACAGTGTTTTCATAGTATCATATACATAAGCGCTTTTGAGTCCCATTTATGTTATACAAAACTATACATTTCATTTGTTATTATCATGTACGCAACCTACAAGACAAAATCCTATTGTGGTTGGCCCAGAATGCGAATATCGTTCCTTCTTCTTAATTCGCACGGATTGAAACCCGCTAAGCTTTTACGCTTAGTGGGAAACATATGTAGTGATGCATATACACCTTTATATTCAAAGTGATATAACACAATCTGAGCACGTAATTTCCATGCATTCATATACTTAACTCTATACACTACTTACGCCTAACAGACTTATGCTATCTCGGATCTCCAAGAGGTTACATAATTTATTTTATTCGTAACTTATGTCTATAATGTGACTTATGCTGGCTCTGGATCTCCGTAGGGAGCATGTAGAGCTTATT
This sequence comes from Tetrastigma voinierianum, assembly GCA_016808115.1. NCBI lineage: Eukaryota > Viridiplantae > Streptophyta > Magnoliopsida > Vitales > Vitaceae > Tetrastigma > Tetrastigma voinierianum. The sequence goes on along the minus strand of JAEQBH010003183.1, from coordinate 268,749 downwards.
CTTATTCATAACACCGTGGGTATTATGATCGTAACGATACACATTTGTTTACTTATTTATCATTCAAGTTATTTTCGTATAACTATTGGAATACTAGACCAAGATTTAATAAATGAGTAAGACACAACATAATAAGTATCCGAAGATACGCATAAAGATCGGCGTCAGAAAGCAAAGCGTGAGTGTCAAACACGTAACAGAGTGCCGTGAAGATTTTAACTAAGTACTGGCATCGAATCAGAGTGCCAGAATATTCAATCGAGTACCGGCACGAATAGAGGTCGAGCACTAATCGCAGACGCACTACCACGCTGCATGGCGCCGTGGTCATTTAATACCGGGTCTTAGGTATTCCTTTGTAATGATTATATGTATTCGTAAACTCCTATCTATCATTAGCATGAACTGTTCTATCAACTCGCCGAGGCGGTGAGGTACGGTACATTTTTTCACGACTTCTTTACCATTTTCTATATCTGAGCAGCGTAATTTTAGCTTGTAGCCACGCAAAATAGCAAAACAGAGGTCGAGGAAATTATCAAGACGGTGACCGTACCGTTTTGTTACCATCGGGCACCAGACGTCAAGGGGTACTCTATCGGTACTGTTTCACCATTTAAATGGCAGATTTCACTATTTGTGACGCCCCAACTCCTGCAAGATAGGTGTCAAGGCTGAGGTCATTTTTTTCTTCACGATAAACTTTAAGTTAACATTCATATAATGTTAAATATTTAATCAGATTATATTCTGATAAATGATTACAAAAATATATATACAAGCTCCGGCGGAAGTGTTCAACATTTGCCAAGAGCTACATTGGTTTACAAAATTTCATATACAAATGTAATTTCAGCGCCTTCCGCAAGGCACTATTGATGCGGCCTTTGACCTGAAGTAGCGGTTTCGTCTTGGCCCTCCGTTTCCTCTGCAGACTTACACGGATTGAACACCCAGCTAAGTTTTACGCTATAGTGGGAATTAATAATAATATGGATGACCTTTATTAAGGGTCACCACACTTATACAAATGCATATACACATATAACATTTACGCATTCTTATCATTTCTCATATATATATATACTTTTCATAATCCGCCATTTCTATCATCTTTCATATAATTTTTCATGTCATTTTGTACTTATTTGTTTTGTAATCAGATATTTAATATCATATACAGTATATAAGCTTCTCATATCAGCTGCCATATATTCTCTACATTTCATTTGTATATAATTATTATTTTCTTTTTTATGTTTCATGTCTCATTAAACCTTAGAAGTTGACAGAAACTATAAGGGCCTAAGGCGCCAGACACTGTAGGAACAAAGGGGTCTATATGGGCCCCAAGGCTTATACTCATCAAGGCGGGCCAGTGGTCTATAAGGCTCAAGGCGCTCGTTATCATTAAAAATGAGACAATGACCATCTAGTAAGGGCCTCGGGTAAGCAATGTGGTGACCTCAGAATTCTAAACATTGCACTCGGGTTGCTTTCAATATGCTTGTATTTTGTAGATATAAATTAAAATTTTCGTAAATTAATCAAGCAAAAATATCATCGAGTGAAACTTAAAAACTCGAAGTTGTACATATTATAAGGGCAAAAACCGTAATTTGTCCAAAGAGGACATCAAAGACATGGGTTATATAATTAGAGGCCAAAGCATAAATAATGAGAATCAGAATGTAATTAAGAAAGCACGGCTAGAATGCTAAATAATTTAAAACCCTTATTATAAAGATAGAGGAGACCAAAATGCATTTTTGGTCTCCAAACAAGAAGCCTACTGAGGAGAAGGAGAAAGGAAGGAGAAGAAGGAAAGTAGCAAATAAGAGGAAGGAGGGGAGCAAATCCAAGGTATGATACTTGACTCGGTATGAAATCCAGATTTTAGCATGTTTTTGTATAAGAATTACTTGAGTATGTAGCTGTTAGGGTTTATTGAACACAATTGATTCCCACTTAGGTTTGTTAAAACATTATAACTCTAGATTTAAGGGAAGCTTGGTTGAAAAGCCTTAGTTCATAATGAGTAGCAGATATGAATCTCCAAAATTCCAAGAGTCGAATTGGTGAAATTGGTATGAACTAGATTTCCTTTGCAAATTTAAAAGTGTTTGTGGAGTTCTTGGGAGGGATTCCATGTTAGTTTTGATGAAGGATGCATTAGGAGGATCTGGGACATAAGGCATGAAAATGGGAGAAAACCACCCACTCAAGACCTCAGAGTTCACCTAGATTGAACCCACAAAGAACAACATCGTTACTGGTCATTGGCCAAGTCCCACCTTCGGTAGGATTGAAAGTTCCACCGGTAACATCGCATCGTCATTTTTAGCCAAGTCCTACCAGAGAATTTGAAAGCTCCCACTCTGGTAGATCGCTACCTCCGTTCTGCCACCAGCTGATTTCTTTACTTATAATCTGCTTCATTTCTTCTCCGATTTGAGGATTCAAAGTACACAGAAATAGACTCTTCAAAGGAGAACCAAATATATTTTATCTCCAAATTTATTCTAGATAGTTCAAAATTCACTGAGTGGGCCATGTGCAAGCCCATTTCCAAGATTTGGCTGATCATAGAGTAGTCCGAAAGAAGCCTTGACGGACTTTGAGTTCTATGAGCTCAATGGGGTGATTCCAGTTGGAACAGAACCCTAGCACCTAAATTCTAAAATAGTACAAATATCCAGTGCCAAATATCGAGACAAGGTAATTGGAAAAATATTGCAATCTAAATTTTGGTAAAAAAATTTAAATCAATAGTTAATGAAAATGCCATAACTTTAGTTTCGATGATCCGATCGATTGATTCCAATTCCTGCAAAGTAGGATTCCAGAGAAGAATAAGAATATATGATTAAGGTGTGATTATATACGATTATACTCCACCAGATATGAAATACGATCCGTCATGAACATATTAATGTGGCTAAGAATGCCATATTCTAAAACAAAGAATTACTGAACCTATAGTACTATAAAAAATACCCGAGATCGTATATTAATTGACATAAGATCTCTGCCCTGATTAGTACTTCGGTACTCCCGTTAGTGTTCCCAAGACTCCCGATTTAGTACTTGAGACTCGTTATGCTCCCAAGACCCGATCAGTACTTCAGACTCATATGCTCCTAAGATCTCCGATTAGTACTTCCAGACTCCTGCTAGTGCCCCAAGACCGATTAGCACTTCGGCACTCATGTCCCATAAGTGCCACGACACTCCTGTCTGCTATGCTCACTTCAAGACTCCCGCTCGATTAGTGCTACTGCACCCTGGCTTTTGTATTCCTGAAACTCGCTTCCGTATCAGATAATATCTTCTGATATTATTATGATGTGTCTTACACATGATTTGTAATCGTCCGCATCCCGCACTATATGATAATAATCAAGAATAAACAAGAGGAAATTATGGTGAATCGCTCAATCAGAATACGACGGCACTCAATAAGAGTAAGCTCAGAATCTCACTTCGAGACCTCGAATAACAACATATAAGTCCCGTAATATATACACCTTAGTGGCTCGCTGGTACTTCCGTATAATGAACCCGGCAGTACCTACGGTAGCCTTTATATAAGAATACATAAGTCCGTTGTAAGTATGTCCGTTGTATATAAGTCCGTGATAAGCATAATTACTAGATAAGTCCATTATCCTAATGCATGAAATTACACTCATGTTATTGTTGTATGCTTATTATAACTCGGGTACACATAAAACAGATATATGTTTCCACTATGAAAGCTTAGCATCGGTTTTTAACTGTGTAGGTACGGTGAGAAGACGCCCGAGAACTCTGGATTCTTCACGTGGCCAATACACGAGTAGTTCATCAACAGGTCTGCACTCCTACCGGTGAATTGAAACTATAGTTTTTGAATATGCAAATGGGACTTGGTACTATATATTCGAGACTATAAATTAATTACTTTACAAAGGGTAGTTTTATTTTGACTTTTTTGTATATGATTTGATATATTATAAGACTTGATATACCAATGTATAATTATTCAGTAAGAGTCCCAAGATATATAGGGTCTCAAGGTTCCTGATCGGAAGGTCTCGGATCCTAATATTCGTCACGTGAGTCTGCACGTGATAAGTTGGTATCGTGAGCCTAGGCTTAAAGCTCGAAAGTGTTACTCATGCACCTACATAGAATGTGTCAGCTTCAATGATGTCTTTGTTCCGTTATTGTCTAGAATGGATCCACCTCAAGAAGTCGCTGGATGAAACAAATTGAAAGCGTTAATCCTTTGATCCATCCGCCCGCTCCGGTCCGAGCTGGTCGATGAATGAAAATGCTTCAACCGGCATCAAAAGTCTCTGTGAGTAAGGCAAGGGTCCCAGATCGACTTCACCGCCTAACAGCCCTGCAGTGATGCAATACGGTAAAGCATGGAGGGAAGAATTCCATGGTACAAGTATGGTAAAGAATCCGACAGTTTCAGCTTTGGCCTGAAAACTTGAAAGGTGCATGATGAAACCACGTCCAAGGGACCAAAAGGTCACATGTGCTGCTTCATTGTCGCAAGGTGCAATTACATCGTAGTTTCATTTTTGAGAACGACTCAATCCCGTATCCATACTGGACTACTTCACAATCGGTTTAATACTTAAGTATGTCACTGATGACGGTAAGGAGTCAAAATGAAGGAAATTCTTGACTCTGGCACAAGGGAAAATGACAAAGGGCTGACAGAAAGAATTCAACACTAAGAATAGTGCACTGAATCCGTCCCATGGAAAAATTGTGTGGGCGCTTGAGGAGGGCCTTCATGAATTCATCAAAAGGTACCACGGTCGTTACTGTTATGACCGCCAATTTTTTATCACCGTGTGCTGGCTATAAAAATTGAGAAATCAAATGAAGAGTCAAGAAAGAAAGAAAGAGAAAAAGTTCGCAGAGTGGGTTCCTTCGGGGGAAAAGACCTAGAGAGTCAGCGGGGCGTTGTCTCAAAGATGAAGGTTCCAAATACAAGGGGTAGGAGACAAGACCTATCATGACATTAAAGTCTGGCCTGAGTGCATTCCCAACCTGACAAGAGGAAAATGATGCCCACATTGCCACAATTATCATAGTGGTATTTGCATACGAGTAACTGGAGGTTGTTTTCGATGTGGGAGTACCGGGAAAACGGATAGCTTAATTATCCACAGGATCAGTTCTAGAAATCCTCATAGTGTGAGGAGACAGCATGTACTCCAATGCACTCAGTAGGGTAGCGACCTATGGCCTGCATGTGAGGTAATGCTTCAGACAAAGAGAATCGTCCTCCTACTACGCCCCAAACACTTCCAGCCATATGAGAGCCTCTAGAAGATCCCTGGTTATCGTAATATCATGGGTACATTCACCTCTCTTTGATATTGATTTATGCTTAATCGATCCCGGCTCTACACATTCATACATATGCATGAAACAAATGAGCGATAAACCACTCCCAGCAGAGAAATGCTAGATTATGACCCGCTTGTTACAAGTCCTCTCGGGTACGTGTTGTGAGTCAACCATACAATCTGTCCCAATGGTCCATAATAAGGAATTCTCGTTGATCGACTGCTTTGCCTTTCATAGCTTTGATTTGATCTCGGGAATGGATCGTTATCCAAAAACATCAAAGCCATAAATAACTGTGGATAAGAAAGAGTTTTTGCTTAAATGTCCCTGACCGTCTGTGGAGGAATATGCCAGGTATCCCATCCTGGAACTGGCAGGCTGCAAACAGGCCGCCTATGTTCATGTTTTCAAAAAGGTCAGGAAGCCTTTTGGGCCAGATCTGATCTAAAAAGAGAATGCTAAATTTAGAAATATTCTGATTAGGGGAGTTTCGATGTTTCCCGAAGAACACTGTGAGTACCAATTCTAATGCAGGCAGATCTTCATTGAAGTTGTTCAGTGAACGACCCTATTTCGAGGCAATTCCACCGTATGGCTCCAACTGAACTAAAAGAGTTGAAAACTCAACTACAAGAGTTACGATAGTGGTTTGTTCGACCAAGCCACCGGGTGCGCCGGTTTTATTTGTTAAGAAAGATGGCACCTTCGGATGTGCATCGACTCACCCGGCAATAAATGCGAACAATTTAAGAATTAAGCACCACAAGCCAAGAATAGAAGATTTATTTGATCAATCGAGAAGATATAAGGTCTTCAAGACAGACTTAAGGATTCCGGGATGGCTATCAAAACTCCGCAAAAGAGGTCAGATGTCCTGAATGCGCCTTCGTAACCCGTTATGGCCACTATGAGTTTTCGTCATGCCATTTGGGTCGACTAATGTCTGGGTCATTTATGGACTTGATGAATAAGGGTTTTCCGCCTCCTATTTGACTAATTGTCGTGGTATTTAATATGACATCTCAGTGTGTGTTTTAAAGATACAAGAACATGAACACCATTCGAGGATAGTGCTGTACCTTCAGAGAGAATCGCTGTTTGCCAAGTTAAGTAAATGTGATTTCAGCTTAAGGCAGCTGTCCCAGGTCATGATTTATCTTAACTGATTAGAGTGGACCCAATAAAAATCAAGCACTGTGAATTGGCAACCTCCTCTGAATGCAACTAGATAAGAAGTTTCTTGGGCTTAGTGTTATTATCTGAGATTTGTACAAGGATTTTCAGCTATAGCATCCTCACTCACCGACATTCCTAAGTGAGCAAGTTTGAGTGGGATGATAAGTACAATCCGCTTTTGAGAGATTAAAAAGAACATCGTCAAGCATCTGTCGATTCAACCACTTGGGTTACAGTTGTATAGTGATGCTTCGAGGATAGGTTTGGGATAGACACGCAGTAGATGGGAAAGTGGTGCTTTATGCCTGTGCAATTGGAAGCCGCATACAAAACTATCCCACACACGTAATTGAGTTAGCGCAATTAGTGTTCGCTTGAAAATTCATGACATCTATTTATATGGAGAAAATGAATTTCACCGATCATAAGAGTCCAAATTTTGCGAACTCCAAAAGATTTGAACTTGAGACAACGTCTTGGTTGGAATTATTGGAAAGACTATGACCAGATAATTGATTAATACCCCTGAAAGCAAATGTAGTGGCGGCGCCTCAGTAGAAAATGATTTATGCTCCGACCTCGAAGATTATGACTTGGGATTTTGGACTTGATGGAGCCTTGTTGGCTCAATTGAATGTGATAATTTGATTTAAGACAAATTATGGTTCTAAAACATGATACAAGTTATAAGAATTGGCTCACCGGTCGTAAGACTGGAGATAAGATCAACATTTTTCCACATAATGAGGTCATTTTAGACAAGAACGCAGATTATGTATACCTGAATTATTGAAACATTGAAAAGAAAAAGATTATATGAATGCCATTAACACTATTTTACCATGCATCCCGGAAGTAATAAACGCACCGTGATATGAAATAAACACACTGGGTGGCGAGATGAAAAGGACATTTCGAAAGATGCATATGGTCTATTATCAGGGTTGTATGTGTCATCACTAAGTACCATCCGACGGATGAATCCTTCCACTCTCAACAAGTGGATAATGATAATCTATGATTTTGTATCCTAAGCTCCTCACCCAAAAGAAAGACATTATCAGTAATAGGACGACCACCAAGTTCGTCACTTTACCATTCGGATTTCGACCAACGCCGGATCATTTAATGCACTTATGTGAATGAAATTGTCGACTACACAAAGTTCCAAAGATCGAGAAATCCACCGCGATCCCTGCCAAGGTTTTGGAAAGACAACAAATTTTTAAGATTTAAATTGAATTTTAGTAATCGTCGACCGCCAAAACGTATGGACAATCCTGAGTAATCCGCATTAGAAGATGCTTCTGGGTACGCGGTATTAGATTTTCCCGGTGCTGGGATGGTTACTGCTCACTGTTGAACGTCTATAACAATAAATGCTTATCGCCGTATTAGTATGGTCTGCTTATGAAGCTCCTCAGGACTCCATGTAACCCCCAGCGTAAGGGATGTAGATGTGAATGAGCTAACATTATCATCGGTCCCGAATTGGGGTAGCACACTAAGAAAAGTTCAGATTATTCAGCAGAGATCTAGTCTATGATAGACAAAGGTCTATGCCAATCAAGAGAAAGATAGAGCATGAAATCTGAGGATATACTTTAAAAGAACTTCAGAAAAAGATATTCATTTAAGAAAGTAAAACTGAGTCCACTATCATCATCTATGTCTTGAAAGAACTTCTGATTCAGATACACTGCTTGGAAAATTCTCCAGAGTTACAATGAGTGGATATTCCACAATACCCAAAGTTTCATAGAGATATCGTCAATCATCATGAGTTATTTATCAAGATATATGAAGGAATGAAAGATTCTACCCACAAGATTAAATACTTCAGACTGAAAGATAAGACAAAACAGCGTGTTCTGGTAAAGGTTTAAAATATCACTGATAGAAGTGATGATGAACCAGACTCACAACGAGGCAAAACAATACCACTTCTTCAATTAAAATTTCGAGGACGCAAATTGTTTGGCAAAGAGAATCAGAACCTTTAAACACACCGGCTGTTTTCAAATACGCTAGTGGTTTTGTAGATGATGAATCAAAATTTAAATTAAATCACAAAATATAGAAACCAAAACCTAGTTGTACATTATATATAAAACTGCACTCTATCTTGTGAGGGACATCAAAGAATGCCAATATATAATTAGAGGCCAAAGTATAAATGAAGGAGAACTGTGTAATATATTATCATTAGGGAACTCAATAATTTAAAACCTATTATAAAAGATATGTGGAGACTCAAAATGTGATTTAATCTGCTAAGTAAGGCTCACTGGAGTGATATGAGAGCTGCTGAGGTTATGGTTAAGAACAAGAGGAAGGAGGGAGCAAATCCAAGGTATGGATACTTAACTTGGTATGAACATGACTTGAAAAGGTTTTGTATAAGAATTACTTGAGTATGTATTGCTAGAGCCTACTGAACATTAAATTGACTGATCTCTAGGTTTTGCCAGGCAAACATTATAACTCTAGATTTATAAAAGCTCAGCTGAAAGTTCGTTCATAATGAGGAGTATGAACTCCAAATTCCAAGGATTTGTAGAATTGGTGAAAATTGGTATGAACCCAGACCTTTGCAAATTAAAAGTGTTTGTGGAGTTCTGGAGTGGATTCCATGCTTAGTTTTTTAATAATGATAATAGAGTGGATTCGTTGACATGATAAGGCATGAAAAATGAGAAACCACCAATTTGGGGCATCTTCTTTTGAGAGGTTCACCGCAGGATTGAAGTCCTACCCCAGAATATTTATCGGTCATTTTACTGGAAGTTCTGCACCGGTAGGATTGAAGCCTCACCCGTAGAATATCAGCATCGGCTTATTTAATAAGTCCTACCCAGAGAACTTGTGTCCCACTGGTAGGATCATACTCTGTTCTCATTTTGACCAGTTTTCTGATTTTGGCCATAATCTCTGTCATTTCTTCTCCCATTTGGAGGATTCAAGTGGCTACGCAAATAGATTCCCAAGTGAGAACCAAATATGTTTTATAGGTATCTCCAAATTTGGATTCTAGATAGTTCAAAAATTCACTGTGCGGGGCCATATGTGCAAGCCTCTATTTCAGACTCGCTTGATCATGAGGTACCGAAAGTTGTTTCGACGTAATTTGGAGTTTCTGTTCGAATGGGGTGATTCCAGCTGAAATTTAACCCTAGCACCTTAAATTTAAAATAGTACAATATCCAAACTATATCAGAGACAAGGTGACTGGAAAATAAAATATTGCAATCTGTACTTTGCAAAAATTCCAGAATGGACTAGTTGGCATGAAATGCTATAACTTTTAGTTTAAGGATCCGAATGGATTGATTCCACTCTGCAGTGATTCGTGAGAAGAATAAGAATTACATGATTATGGATTATATACGATTATAATTTACCCGTGATATAAATACAACTGGTCGCGAACACATAATGTGGCTAAGAATGCCATATTCTAAAACAAAGAAATTACCGAACCTCATATAATTATAAAAATACCGAGATCAGATATTAATTGACATAGCACTCCTCGCCCGATTAGTACTCTCGGTACTGCGAGTGCCCTGCACTCCTACAAGCGTAATTTCGGCATCTCGCTAGTGTTCCAAGACTCTAATAGTACTTCAGATCTCCGTTAGTGCCCCAGACTCTGAATAGTCACTTCTGGTACTCCCGAAAAGTTCCCGGGCACTCCCGACAGTACCTCCTACTCGCCCCGTTAAGTGCTACCAAAGATTCTCGTCCCGTTATGCTACTAAGACTCCTGTTTCATTAGTGCATGGCACCCTAGCTTGCATTCCTCGAAACTCGCTCGCATCATAGCATCTTGGGATATTATTATGATGTACGTTCGCACGCTTATTCACTGTCCGGTATCCAAGAATTATATGATAATAATCCAAGAATAAACAAGAGGAAAATTATGGTGAATCGCTTCACCAGACACGCACGGGTAATTCCGACAAGAGTAAGCTCAGAATTCCTACGGAGACCCAATAAACATATAAGTCCCCAGAATATACGTCCAAGAAGACGGCTGGTACTCCGTATAATGAACCCGTAGAAAATTACTGTGCATTTTTATAAGAATAAGCATAAGTCCGCTGAAGTAAGTCCGTTGTAGACATAAGTCCGTGATAAGCATAATTACTTGTATATAAGTCCATTATCCGAATGCATGAAATTCGATACCGTTATCAAGTAGGCGTTTATTATAACCGGCAACACACATTGTCAGATATGATGCTTCAATTGCCAAAGCTAGTACTGCTTTTAACCGTGGTAGGTACAGGAGACATCCGGAGAACTTCCCGCATTCTTCAGTAATAACACACGAGCAGGGTTCATCACCGAGGTTCCTGCACTGATCAAGAATTCTTCAGCCCAGTTAGTTTTGAATATGTAACTGGACTCACTATATATCTCACACTAGTAAACACCACCAAAGTGGTGTTTTATTTGACTTTAGATATGATTTGATATACGAGGAAGACTTGATATACCAATGTATAATTATTCAAAAGAGTCCCAAGATATATAGAATCTCAGTCCCTGACGGCTCTGATCCGTAATATTCGGTTCGCCGGAGTTCGACGTGACATGACCCTTTCTGGTCAATCGTGATCCAAATCGGGATCTATCTCATCGACCAAACAAATCTCTGATCATCAAAACTTGTATGTTGCAGACTTGTTTTTCCTACTCAGGGCAGCGCTCCATCTATCCTCACTCAGGCTCTGTAAGCAGACAATCAATATGTATTTTATGTTCAGTATATACCTCATATTCCCGAATAATCATTGTCATTCTGGTAATCATGAGTGATATATATATATATAAATCTATTATTCATATCTTTGTATTTTTCATATCTCACAGTATGCATAAATAACTATGCTTACCATGTATGCTATGAGCTATTATGAATTCATAATAGGCGTCATGTATGAATAACTACACTTGTGAAAAACATCATGATACATTTCTAATGAATACGAGTTCCAATTTTATCAAGCTATTCATGGATTGGATCTCTAATTGCACCAAGCTGATGTAGTTCAAGGCACAACTTAATCGGAGTTCGATCGAATAGTTACACCCTTCCAAGTTTTCGGCGTCATAATGAAGAACCCAAACGAAATGACTGGAACCTCAGGACGCCTAAACCCTGGGTCCATCGGACACCCGCTCAACCCGCTTAAACACTTCTAGTGATCGTTCTGGGTGATCCATTATCAGCACGGTAATCGCGCGTACTCTCGTACAGGAGCCCTAGCTAACATAAAACCCGATATAATCGTCCCAAACAAAGGTGGACATCCATATCCAATATATCCAATCAGAGTAATACGCCACTGGGCCCACAACGATACTCATAATACATACTAACTACATAGAATCCAAACTATACTCAAAGAAGCGTTACAAGGTTAGCAACATTACTCTTATACAATACATATATTAAATTGTGACATTTAAATATATGTATATATCATCAACCAAAGCCACAACCCGCTTCTTTCTGGTCTCAACCCTGTGACGAGCTGTCCCTCGTACGCCCTGCACCAAAATAACATCCTCGGCAGGTGAGGCAATGCTCGCAGTGGACCGCCTCTAAGCGGGCTACTTCCACCTAAGTGCGCAATGTTCCAAAATAAATGCATTCAAAGAAAATGCATGATCCTACTTGAATGTCTACATGACTAACTCGCATCCCTTTAGTCTCCATCGACTCTCACACTCAATAAGCTCTGATGAATTATTATTTGCGAATGGATTAACCTCTCTCGATAGAGTATATATATATATATATGTTATATATATATATATGTATGAGGTATATATGCATATATATATCAATCAAGCGCCTCCGACTATTGATATAATATCATCAGGATTACCTCTGATAATTAACATTTTTAGACACCTCCTAATCATTTTCACTCATCTATGCACTCACCCATAGTCCTAGTGAGTAATCTAAAGAGTAATAAATGCACACAATTCGAATATACTCAATCACACGCAATGATATAACATTTAATATAACCATTATTGGAATATCCAATCAATCATGTCATAATTACTATTTCACATCAAAATTAAACATTTGGTTTAATATCAACATTTGTTAATTCAAATTGGAATCACTCGAATTAAACATTATTTCACAAAAATGATTTTGTAGAACACTATTCTCGTGAATAGTGAAACCCCGACATTATTCCCTAAAAATCATTAAATCATCTAAGGCTCCACCAGGAACTCGCATTTCCCGCCATTTCCGCTCATTCTGAACATTAATGCACGATGACATGAAAAGACAATTTGACACTCAAACTGTACTTGGCAATTACCACTACACTGCTCAAAATTATACGACCCATTCCAAGGTTTGATCACCAAATGGTTTCCTCACACCATTCTACTAAACATTCGTAAAGTGACTAAAGAGTAATAAACCCAAGCAGTTATAAATCTCCACTTTTAAGAGCTTATCAAAACTCCTCAAATCCGGCACCACGTACTGCTCGCTGCAGAGAAAGCAGCTTTTCCGTCCCAAGATCGGGCCGACGGTCACATATTATTTTGGTAGGTTCTTCTCTAAAGAAAATCTCTCAAAAATCCGTTCTGCATCTCCCCTTCCAATTCATGCTTTTAGCTTGCTTCACTCTTTGAGAGAAGAAAGCACAGGTTTTTGTCCCTGGCTTCATTTGAGAATCCACTTAATTAATTAATTCTCTTCTTTCTCCGCTGATATTCCGACCGCCTACGCCCATTATCCTTTCTTTACTCACGCCACTTTATATACATAGAAAGACGTGTTACATGACTGGCAAAGATCAAAACGCTTTTATTTCAGACTAATCCATACGCCTTAAAACGCTGGCCGCTAACTCCGAACACTGTCTCTCGAATTCTACGAAATTTATATGTTAATAGATTTCGTACAAGATTATCTCAACCGTGAACTGCTTTTGTCATCCCAGACTAGATAACAATCTGATTTTTCTAACTGAATTACAATTTATAAACCAAAAAATACGATTTTGCCATTTTTCCGTAAATTGAATTTCTCGTCTACATGAACCTGTCGAAGACCCAATCTCTGTAAGTTTCATCGGACACTTTATCTGACACCAATATCCTCATCGTGCATATGAATGATTCGACTCAATTCAAGCTCATGTAGTCCAAGAACACCCGACCGAGTTCAACGTGAGTGCAAGGACCTTCCGGTTTGAGAGCTACACAGAGTCAACCCCACGAGCCGACTAATCAAAGCAGATTACGCTTCCTTCTCGAATCCTTGCCCGACTGACAAGGATCCCAACCAGTCTCAGCGTGATGCTATCTATACTTATACTACTTACTTACCGTACTTTTTACTAGACTTCCTTGGCTGACATGTTTTGTTCAGCCGCATTCAGATTTATTGGTGCACAAACAATTTCAGACAATAAAAATCATTTGTACATATACAGCTAACTACACCGGAGCGGTGTCCATCATTTTTTATATACATACAGTCCTATTTATCATACATTTAAAATTCGGTCATAAACATGCATCGGGATTTATACACGCCGTGAGCACATATTCTCCGAAGCCGGCCTTCTTTCGGGCTGAAAAGAATCGCCCGTCTTCTATCCTTGTCTTTTGCTCCTTAGATCATGACTTAATCAAGACTACTGTTTCTACATTATGAGGAATATAAGTAATGATAACCATCCACTACACCACACAGTTTAATATATTATACATGATCTCTAAACATATTTATAAATGTAATTCTTTATCATCCTTATTATTCTAATGATGTCAATCTTTTCATTGTCTCTATATCTTTGTATTATCCTTACTTATATTTCTTTTCAGACATTTCTATTTCAAGTACTTTACATATTCCTGCCATGATACTATGTCTCTAGTCTATATTCTTTTCATCTTCACTGCTAAGTCTTTATTATCTACAAATTTATTACGTATATCATATCATTCCTTATCTATCAAATACTTGCTTATATCGTATACTCTGTTTATTTCACTTAGATTTTATATCATGTTCTTCAAAGCTCTTATGTTTCATGTCCGTGATACTCTCATATAACCATTCATAATAACTCAGACGCTGATCTACATTCTACACTTTTATACACTGCTCTTCATATGTCTTTAATTCTGCTTTCACTTTTCATGTTGTAACTATGTTCCTATTCTATGTCTTTGACATATGTTATATCATACTTGATAACATACATATCTATAATTGTACTATCGCAGAGATCATATTCCCATCTTATCATATACTGTGCTGTATACTTTATTACTTTTCTGTGTTCACATACTATTTTCATATCAGTTATAACTGATTTCTTGCTTTAGAATCTATTCAGATTAACGATAAAGAAGTACGCTTTCTCTCATATCAGTCTATGACTTCTATACATATCATTTTCTTTGGTCGTTATCCAAATACCTTTAGAAGCCGGATTCGAAACTATAAAACTGATAGTACTATCACCCACATATAGTTGATCTTCCGCTCCCACAGGTACCAAAGGTGCCATCACCACAGATAAAGATTTCATTCATGGAAAATTTCAGTACTATCACCCAGATGAGACGTTGATTTCGGCCCATTATAGATCCTCAGGCGGCTACCCATCCCAAACGGGACTATATCAACTGGTCCCAAACTAGGCCTCAATATCTGTCTATGAATAAGTCGCAAAGAATCAGATTCCTTCCCGAGATAAAGATGCCTCATCCATCCTCTACTCAGGTCCTAAGCACAATCGCTTTATTACATTTTCTTATTGATATCTCTATAAGCATGAATAACTATTACATTTACAAATTGCTTTTAAGTATATATACTATCATTACTTTACTTTGTATTCGTTTCATATCTAGTTTTTAGATACGTCTTCATATATCTCTATATTACATATAGTCATCTTTTCTACCATGTATTTTATTCATCATATTCCATGAATGCACTTATGACCCTGCATTCAATGTAGTCATATAGGCCTTTATCTATTCATTCCTATATCGCTATGCATTATAACATTTATACATTTATCATGATTTAACTATTTTGTAATTTCTTATATTCCTAATACATACTTTTACTCATTCATATATTCATACATGTACCCCATGCACACATGTACTCATTTCTACATTACTTATCTTTGTTTATCTATTAAGTCTGAATAATCATCTCATCATATGTTCCCACAAAAATCATTCTTATTCATTTCGTATATAATCATATAGTCTTAATACTGCATGTGATATCGCTATAAGTTCTTTATCTATCTCATACTTTCTATATTTCTAATAGAATAAAATTTTAATTCATCATATCTTATGACATATCCTACATCACACACATTTATTCCTCATCATTTAGGGTACTTTAGGATCATCATATCTTATGACATATCCTATATTCAGCAATTATTTGACTTATACCTATCATTCATGTTTTTTTATGAACATATCTTATATTACATTGTATTCTTCATATTTTTCTGTTTCATGGTTATTACATATAGCACTTCATATAATTCATGCTTATGATGTCTATGAGATCACACCTCATTCATATATATTCTCATTCCTTATAAACTAGCTTTACTTAGGGAATTGGAATCAATCCAATCGACTCATCTAAAATAAATATGGCATTTTTATGCCAATCTAGTCATTTTACCGAATACCCTCGTGACTGTTTGTATAACCCATTTTTCCAATCTTTAAACTCATATTTTGACACTAGGTCCTATACCCATTTTATAGCTATAGTGCTAAGGGTTCATTCCAACTGAATCACCCAATTCTACACCTTAACCTGCCACGCCAACCAATCGAAATTCCTCTCTATAACAAACTGACGGTGAAATTGGCCTACATGACCACTTTGAGTGTATTTTAAAACTAGGATCAGATCTTTGGCAATGCCTTCAAGTTTTGTTCTCCTTTGTTCATTTAATTCACACTCTGAATCACCCAAACTCATATAAAAACATGTAAGTTATGGCTAAAATATAAAAATCAACAAACTTAGAAACCAGAACAGTTCCACCAGAACTTAACTTCACCAGTAGATTCAGCCAGAAAATGATCGGACTGTAGTTGTACCGTAGAACTCAAGTTCTACCGGTAGAATCCTCCTAAAAGCGCCTTAATGCAATTTCCGGACGCCACATGTTTCAACCTAACTCTATACCTCATAATCATCAAGATCACTAAATTCATCTATAACTACTTTCTTACCAAATTCCTCTTTCACTTCGTCTTTCAAAACTTTCCATTAATTTCTCAATATTTATTCTAATATGGGTTAATAACTATACAATACCAAGTAATTATCGTTAGGGTTTGATCAAAACCCTAACTCACTCTTCATTTAACATGTATCCAACCCCGAGGAGGATTCTATACCTACATATTCCATGTAGAGTTTTACCAACCCTAATTTCAAGAGATCCAAGGAGTTAGAATGAATTCTAACAAAACCTAGCTTTGGAGACAAGCTATTAACTAAACCAAGCCTTAGAATTCCATAAATCCATACTTGAATTCAGTTTCCATACAAAAACTAAAGTTCCATACCTTTGATCTTGGTTCCTCCTTCTTCCTCTTCTCTTCTTCCTCTTCTTCTTCTTCTTTTGCTCTCCTCTCTCTCTCTCTACGTTTTTCCTCCTCTCCCAAATGAGACCAAATGTTTGGTCTTTAAAACATGGATTTCTTAAGGCCATGTTTGGCCCAATAAAAACCACATTTGACTTTAACTTTCATAATTGCATTTCATGTGCTGTTCGCCTGTTTCTTTCATCTTTTCTATATTTGCTTTTAATCCCATCTCTTATTAAATTTCTATTTGGCATCTATCTTTTGGCTTTATTACCTTTGGGTCCTCAAGTGGTAAATTACCACTTTACCCTTGAACTCTCAAAATTAATTAGGGTCTCTCGTTTTATTTCAGAAATTTCCATTTAACTTTTAATATACTAAACAAATCAGAAAGCTGTAGGGGTATATTTCGGGATGTCTGAGCCGCTACGAGAGGGATGGGGGTCTACGGAGTTGACCTCATGGGGATGAGTCTACATCTTGGCCTCTCTACGAGGATTAGGTATCTTCGACCTCTGGGATGAGTCACGGTGACCCACATGGGATAAGGTCTGCATGCTGACCTCTGAGATGAGATCACGGCCTCCTACGGGATGATATGCCTTTACCTCTACAGGATGAGGTCTACATGTTGACCTCTGCAGGATGGGGTCTGCTGACCTCTACAGGATGAGGTCTGCTGATCTCTACAGGATGAGGTCTACATGCTGACCTCTATAGGATGAGGTATGCTGACCTCTATAAGATGAGGTCTACTGACCTCTACAGGATGAGGTCTACATGCTGACCTCTGCAGGATAAGGTCTGTGGTGCCTCTACGAGGATGAGTGCCGACCTGCATGGGATGTCACACATCTCTTGACCTCTCGCCCATTAGACTATTCGGAGTAAAGACTATAACTTGAGTACAAGTCGAATTGAAAAAATTCAAAGCCTAACATCAAGTTCATTGATGGCTACAATTTACTAAGTACTTACTGCCAAATTCCCTTTATTTCTGACCCAAAAACCCGTTCTAAGGTCCGATTTCTGAGTATGATAAAAAATAGGGAAATTTTCTTGGTTCAACTTGCAACTAGCCACGTCACGAACACAACTATAAGACCTTAGAATTTTCTCAACTCAGCCCTAGCAATGAGTTTGAAGGCTTCCAAACAAACCATACACAAGAAAAGGTTCCAAACCGTGTATCTAACCTTTCTAGACCAAAACTACACAAATCTATACTATTATACAAAAATCGACACTTTTCCATACGGAACTTAACAAGTCCCATCTGACACAAGACATGTATCATACACAATGATCTTAGTAGTTTCTTACCTGCCTACTGCTTATCGTGTTTGCTCTCCTTTCTCCAAGACAAAATAAAATATTCTTTAATTACTTCCTCCTTTATTAAATCTTATCACTTTTATTCAGCTTTAGTATAAAGCTCTTATATGTTGCAAATCAATTTATGATATTTTCTGTAGCCTCAAATCTTCTTTAGTATTTGTAATTTAACTTATGCATATTCCCCTACTTTTGTTTTTTATCTTTATTTTATTCTAGACAAATATACTATTACTTTTATTATACCTAAACATGTTATCAAACAGTTAGGGTATAATTTAGATGTCTGCTCTCCCCCTTTAAAGAATTTCGTCATAAAGGGATTCATACGGTCGAAGAGTTGTGAATCATAGTGTTCTCATGGCTCCAGTGGGCTTCTTCTCTCATGAGTAGATTGTTGCGGAGCGCTTTCTTAATAGTGCTTGTTTGTTCGCAACTA
This sequence comes from Tetrastigma voinierianum, assembly GCA_016808115.1. Lineage (NCBI taxonomy): Eukaryota > Viridiplantae > Streptophyta > Magnoliopsida > Vitales > Vitaceae > Tetrastigma > Tetrastigma voinierianum. Next base: position 249,794 of record JAEQBH010003183.1, on the reverse strand, counting down.
TTTCACCTCGGGCGAATGGTCTTTGAAATCTCATCATATGACAAATCTCTTGTACTTGTATCACCTTTGGTAGTATGCGGCTCATCAGGCGGTATCTCGAAGCATCGACACATAGAACACATCGTCTAATTTGGCCAACTCCGGAGGGTGCCAATTGATAAGCCACGGGGCGTCGTTCCAAAATCTCATATGGCCACATGAACCTTGGACTGACTTGCCTTCGACGAACCTTAGAATTTTCCTCCATGGTGATACCTTTAAAAAAGACTTTGTCTCCCACGTTATATTCAATATCTCTCCTCTTTTAGGTTGACATCGACTTTTTGTCGATCACGCACTAACCGCTGCCCCAACCTCTAGAATAACTTGTACTTTCTCTTACGTATCTTTTCTTATGTTTGGACCTATCGGTTTATGCTCATTCGGTCTGTCCAACACGCCAGTTACCCACATTCGTAATTACAAAGCTTCATATGGTGTCATACCAATGCTTGACTGAAAACTATTGTTATAGGCAAATTCCATTAATTGAATATACCTATACCAACTTCTCGAAAATTCCATGACACAACCTCGAAGCATATCTTCGAGCACTTGAATCAATCTCTCTGACTATCCATCTGTTTGCGGATGGAATGTCGTACTAAACTTCAGTTTAGTGCCTAAAGCTGACTGTAATTCCTTCCAAAACCTTGATGTAAATCGCGGATCTCTATCCGACACAATAGACAACGGCACACCGTGCCGTCGCCTGATCTCATCCCGCATGCTCTTTCGGCGGTTGGTCGATCGTAGAATGGTCGATCTTTGGTATAAAATGGGCGACTTTGTGAGCTGTCCATAATCACCCAAATAGAATCATGTTTTTTGTTGTGTGAGGGAAAACCCGGAACTTCAAAATCCGTAGTAATGTTATCCCCTTCCATTGAGGAATTGAAGGGGATTTAACAAACCTGTTGGCACTTAGTGTTTAGAGCACTGACTGGCGACCGCGTCAGCGTTCCCCAGACCACATACTCGATCCAATCTCTTTCATTCCTTTCCGCCCAATAAAGCTGTTTCAAGTCATGGTACATCTTATTCCCTCTGAGATGCATAGTAATCTTGTATTATAGGCCTCGAGATAACAACTTTTCTTTAGCTCTTTATTATCGCACACATAATCTATTATGGAAATACAAACTTCCAGCTTCTTTCTCTAAAAACTTGGTCTTGTCACTATCTCTAACTATCTGTAACTTTTTCTGTAGCTCTTCATCATTTTTCTGCGCATCTATAATCATTTGCTTTAAAACGGGTTGCTCTTCTAGTTGAGCTAACATGGCTCCATCATCACTTTAGTCTCGATCAGCATGCAGTAGTGACATTGCTACCCATTTGTATTTTAAAAACCACAGCATGGCTACTATATTAGCCTTTCCGAGGTGGTAGTCTATGATGCAGTCATAATCCTTTAATAACTCTAACCACCTCCGCTATCTTAAATTTAACTCTTTTTGCATTAGAAAGTACTTGAGACTCTTATGGTCGGTGTAAATTCTACACTTTTCCCCATATAAGTAGTGTCGCCATATTTTTTAGAAGCAAGCCACTACATGACCAACTCTGGAGTCATGAGTGGGATAATTTGTTCATGTGGCTTCCAAGCTGTCGGGACCGCATAAGCCACTACTTTCCCACATCTTGCATTAACACGCATCCTAAACGATGCATGAAGCATCAGCATACAAGGTATACTCTTTTCACAGTAAGGCGTAATCTGGTGCTTCAACTTGACATTCCGCTCAGCTGACCAATATTTTGACATTTTGTATCCCATCAAACTTTGTTGCCTCACGAAGGCTTGGTGACGGAAGAAGCTATGTGAAAAAGCCTCTCACAAATCTTCTATAATAACTGCTAGGCCCGAGCTTCTCACCTCGGTTACATTTCGAGTGGTTTCAGTCTGGCGGCCTCGATCTTTGTAGAAATTCGACTCTTATACCCTCAGCCGAGACACTATATGGCTAGGAATGGAAACTTCCTTTAGCCAAAAAATCACATTTCTTGAGCTTAGTATATAACTTCTTTTCTCTTAACGTCTCTCGAGACTATTCTCAGTCTTGTTCATGTTCTATGCATCAGCTAGAATCTGCGAGGATGTCATCGATAAGCCATGACAATTGATCGCATGGGGTCGAATACTATTCATCAAATCCGTGAATCTTTGCCGTGCATTAGTCAACCCGAATAAGCATGACCAAAAACTCATAATGGCATGTCGGGTTAAATCACGATCTTCGGCCACATCTACCTCCTTGCTCTCAATTGATAATACCACTGATGCAGCGGTGCATCTTTGAAAAGACACTCGCTCCCTTTAATTGATCAAAAGATCTTCGACTCGTGTGGAGTACTGTTTTCTTGTCACCTTATTGATGCGCGATAATCGATGCACATTAAGTAGAAGTGTCATTTTCTTTTCGCAAATAAAAGCAGGTGCACCCAGAGGACACTAGGTCGGATAAATCCTTTATCAAAAGTTCACAATTGACTCTTTAATTCTTTCGGCTGGGTTTAGGGCCATCTATCTGATTACCACTGAACGCATGATTATTTCACAGTACAATTTTATAGCTTCTTTTCTATCGACTTGACCTCTCTTTGAGTCGAGTATCACGACAAAGAATATCTCACATCCTTTCCTCATAAAATCTCTAGCTTGCATAGTGGAGATCACATTGGACATTACACTTGATCAATGCCTTGTACTATTACCTCGATCTGGTCAAAGCATCTCCAACAACTCTTTGTCTTTTGTCAGCGATCAGCGATGGCTTCCGGTGCTTAGATAACGATCCGTGCACAGAATCCAAGTGAGTGGTGGAATGGTAAGGTTATCAAATCGGCAGAAACTCTCTTGTTGTATATGATAGGCGATTTCTATATATCTTTATTCACCTTAGCGTTGTGCCCCAGCGGACTAGTTACATGCATGTCATATGCTAATTTCTCCATTGTTGGTACTTTGTCAATCATGCTCCGTGCACACATATGAATGAGTAGATCGAGATCGATCAATGCATACATCTCGAGTATCATAAAGAAAATATATCGGCTATAACCTCGGGGAGCATCTGATCCTCTGAAACCATCATAGCATATGCCGTCTTTGATGATGTAGGCATAGGGCGATCCTTTGTCTGCGAAACTATGCCTCCTCGTCTCTATGTTAGATGGGCCACTCGACCCTACCTCGATCGCGGAGTCGAAAGTGGTGTTAAGTCTTCCTCTGCCACTTCCTTGTTGGCTAGTATCGACTCTCGGGGACCTTTGTCTTTATCAAATGCTCGAAAGGCTTCCACACAGGAAACGCACCCTCCTGTCACTATCACTTAAACTCCTAGTAACGCCCATGGCCCGATGGGGCGTTAAGGGCTATCTACAATCTCATTGAGCACCTGCACGTACTCGTGCTCATTAGACCTTTGCCTTCTACCTCTTGTAGGAACTATATTCTAATTGGTGGAGATTCTCTAGCTCTTTCAGGAGGGCAGCTCCTCACAGAAAACTATTAACAAATCTTTCTTTCTTTGCTCCTTTCTAGTCTCTCTACTTTTATTACAGCTTGGACCAACTGATATAAATCATATTTCTTGGAGAAGAAATTCATAGGTCAAATATCTCTTGATGGAATCATGGAGTCCATCCTCAAATTACCTACTTAGAAATGCCTCGGTGAGGACGATTAGGTACATATTTACTAAGATGGCTAAAATTCTTTTTTTCATATTCGACCACCGATAAGCTCCTTTACTTCAAATTCAGGAACTGTTTCCACTTGGAATCCCTATACATCTCGGTAACATACTTTGTCCTGAACTCTTGGACAAAGAACTCCCAAGTCATGGGACTTGGAATCCTTAGACTTCTCATAGCTAGTTTCCACCAATCATATGCCTCATACGTAATAATGAGGCGCACATGATACTCTCTCGTCGGAGGACATCCCTAGCCTCATCTAATACCCTTTAACTTTTCCTAACGGAGGTGACTTTCTCTGACTCTTGTGCTTGACCTGCATGGAATTCCTGCGCCATGTCTTGCGATATTCTGTGCAAAGCCAGTGGGCTCGTGGGTACATTACTTTCCGAGCTCAGTGATAACTGTTCACTTGGGTTTGCTCTCGGCCTTCTTGGGCGATCCATCATACAAAGGAAACACAAGGACATGCACTCAAGGCTGACACATTACTAAACACAAGCTTTTCTATCATATACTCTATTCCAGAGCCGTCTAAACCTAGGATTTTCCAGAAATACCTAAACCTAGGCTCTGATACCCTTCTTTGTGAGCCTGGCTTTCGGCATAGGGTGTCGAGTGAGAGTCATTTTCTTCCTTATAAACTTTAAATTTGGTCGTTCATTACTATAATGTTAAACATTTAACTTGTATTATATTATGTAGCAGCGGATTACAAAATATATATACAAGCTCCATATATGGAAGTGTTTAACATTTACAATATTTACATTAGTTTACAAATTTTATATCTGAAAATAGACCTAAAAGGTCTTCCGGTGAGCACCTATTGATGCGTGGCCTTTGGCGCCTAATGTGGATTGCCCGGTCCTCTGGTTTTTCCTCTTACGTACCTACGGATTTGAACACAGGTACTAAACTCTGCTTAGTAGAATTAATACACATGGATGACCTTTATTAAGGGTCACCACACTTCTATACAAATGCATATAACACAGATAACATTTACAGATTCTTATCATTTCTCATATATATATACTTTTCATAACTTGATTTCATTTCTTATCATCTTCCATATACTTTTCATGTCATCTTATACTTTACTTCTTGTTCTTATGCTTGTATACTATCATCGCATGCTTGATCTTGTCTTCTCATATCATGTCATATATTCTCTACATTTCACATTTGCATATACATCATTTTCTTTTATGTTTCATGTCTACGTAAACCTTAGAAGTGAATCTGAAAGCCCCCCATAAAGAGGCCGAAGGCGCTGTACTCCTTTGTCTTGAAATAGTGGTCTATAAGGGCCAGAAGGCGTTGTTATCATTATGCGAGACAATGACCATCTATAAGGGCGAAGGCTACGTGGTGACCCTTTCGGGGCCATTGTGATCCAAACGGGATCTATCTGCATCCGACAGCAGGCGCCGATATCGGAACTTGTATCTTTGCGGACTTGTTTTTTTACTAATAGGCATGCCTATCTATCCCTCTGTCGGGTTCTAAGCGGAGCCAATCAATATGTATTTATGTTCGTATATCGCCGTATTCGAGTCATTATTGTCAATTCGGTAATCGTATCATGATATATATATATACATATACAATCATTTATTCATATCCTTACATTTTTCATATCTCATTATATGCATAAATAACTATGCTTACCATATATGCTTATGAGCTATTTATGAATTCATAATAGGCGTTCATAATATGAATAAGCCCCATGAAAAGTTTACACACCAAGGCCTACTATTTTTCATGATTTCTGGAATGAATAAGAGTTCCAATTTTATCAAGCTATCTATGGATGGATTCTTGACTCAATGGGATTTCCATAGAGTCCAAGAACACCCAAATCGGAGTTCGGACGAAGAAGTTATGACATTCCGAAGTTGGAGGTCCGTAAGTAGTCAGGCCCGAAACAATTTGACACAGGCGGCCGGGTTGACCTGACCCGGTGAGCTTGGTCTAACACCTCGGTCTGGCCACCTAATATCACTCCTCAGGCATATGAATGGATTCTTGCGACTCAATAGGACTTTCCATAGAGTCGAGAACACCTGAATCGGAGTTCGGACGAAGGAGTTATGGCCCAGAAGTTGGAGTCATACGTAGTTAACAAACAGTACGACTGAGGCCGAGCCGCTGGGATGGGGTCTACGAGCTGACCTCTGGCGGCTCTATAAGATGAGTTTGCGACCTCTGAGATGGGGTCTGTGCTGACCTCCTCTGAGGATGGGGTCTACATGCTGACCTCTACAAGATGGGGTATCTTGACCTCTGGGATGAGAATATCTTCGACCTACGGGATAGAAGATGCACATGTTGACCTCTGCGGGGATGAAGATGCACATGTTGACCTCACAGGATGAGGTCTCTTGGGCACTGCAGATGAAGTGCATCTTGTGACTGGGATGAGGTCTGCCCCAGCCTCCTGAGGATGAGGTCTCACCGAGCCTCTACGGGATGAGTCTGCATGCTAACCTCTAAGCCCGTTAGACTATTCGAGTAAAGACCGTAACTTGGTACATGGGGGTCTGAATTGAGGGTCAAAGTCTAACATCGAGTTCATTGATGTGGCTACAATTACGAGGAGGTAACACTATCAAATTCCTTTATTTAGAGCCCAAGAAACCCGTTCTAAGGTCAGGTTCTTGAGTATGATCAAAAATAGGGAAATTTTGGTTGACTTGCAACTAGCCTGTCTGGCTCTGACTATAGGAGCCTTGGGAACTTTTCTCATCGACCCTAACGAAATGAGTTTGAGAACTTAGGCTTCAGGCCATACACAAGAAAAGGTTCCAAACCATATATCTAACCTTTACAGACCAAGCTACAGCGAATCCCATCTTATTATACAAAAATCGACACTTTTCCATCACGGAACTTAACCAAGTCCCATACAACCCAGAGACATATATCCATACGTCTTGATCTTCTTCTTCTTCTTCTTCTTCCTTCCTTACTCTTTTCTCTCTTATCCGTGTTTCTTCTCAGCTCTCAAGACGAAAATAAGATATTTAACTAGTGCTTTATCATCTCTTGATTTTATCTTTTTTATTTCACTTTAGTGTCAACTCTTATAATATTTTGGAAATCAATTTATGATATTTTTATAATAGCATCAAATGCTATTTATTGTTGTAATTTAAACTTTATAAATATTCCCTACTTTGTTTTTATGTCAAAATTTTATTAGAACAATCTTATTCTTATTATACCCTAAACATGTTATCAAACCGTTAGGGTATAATTTAAGGTGTTACATTTTTCATGCACTTTCCTTCCATACTTCTCTTCTATTCCATTCTTCATAAAAAATTAACATGGAATCCCTCCAAACAACTCCACAAACACTTTTAATTAGCCAAAGAATCCAAGGATTCATACCAAAGTTCCTAAACTTTGCAAAACCTTGGAATTGTGAAGGATTAAATATACCAATTATTCAGTAGGGTTACTGACCAAACTTAGTTAAATCCCAAAGTTAGGATCTGATATGAATACTAGAAAAGAATAAATTAATCTCCAAAGAAAACCTTAGCAATCCATACCCAAGTAGTTGAAGTACAAAAATCATACCAAAATCATACAATTTCATACTCAAACTCCAAAGATCCATACAAAAGTCATGTATCCATACCTTTGTGATTTCTCTCTTCCTTCCTCTTCTTCTTCTCCCTTCCCATAAGCCCTTGTTTGGAGACCAAAAATAAAGTTATTTTTGGTCTCCCTTTTCTATTTATAATTAAACTTTCATTTATTTGCCTTTTAGTCGCCGACTCTTGCCCATTTGTATTCCGATTTCCCTTTATTTATTTTGGCCTCTAATTTTATTAGTTCATGTCTTTGATGCCGCTTTTTGACAAGTGCAACTTTTGTCAGCGAATCTTGCCTGATTCAGGGTTACAAGTTTTATGTTTCACATTTAAATTATTAAAAATCGTCTTTATCTTTCAAAATCTGCTGCTTGTGTGAAAAGCTTGGCCCAGGTATATTTCGGGGTGTTACAGGAAGAGCGGAATTAGTCAAACAATCGGGGTGACTACTAACGCTACTAATCTAACATAACTAATCGATGTTTCAAAACTCTCATAGCTCAGCATCTCGTGATTAAGCGAAATTAGACATCTAAAGCTATTTTTTCTAACCAGCCAGCTTTTGAATTTAGGCTTAAAGTTAAAAGGAGTATAGTTAAACGGAGTGAGCATCTAGCGGCACATTTATCTTTAATGATAGGTTCTGCTTTTCTGTTAAGCCCAATAATTCGTCGTATAAAGCCCCGTTCGTCATCATCATAAGACAACATAAAAATAAATATTAATGATTAAAAAGTAGTTGAAAAATTATTTTTATATCATATTAAATAAATTTTAAAATATTTGTAGTTCTTATAATAATTTGTCAATTTTGGGATTTTTATTAAGTATTTATGGTTCTCTGATTCGAAAAAATTTTGTTTGCTCACTTGATCGTATTGTAGGATCCAATTTTTTGACGAGTCTCTAACGATAATGTGCTAAGGGTAGAAGAGTTTTAGTTTGTATTCTTTGATGAGCCGGTTCCAGTATGTTGTCATGGACTCGGCTGCGGGGAGGCGCTTAGCATTAGCATCTAAATTCGATTTTTCTTTCCGTCTTCGGAGATGGTCTCACTGCCATGATAGATTGAGAACTAATAGAGAGACGACACATGGTGTAAATTATTAGTATAAAATGCCCCTTTTTATTTTATATTTTTTTAGGAGAGAGAAAAGATAGGGACCTTGACAGTTCTATACACATGACTTATTTGAAGGGACCGAAAAACTTTCAATAAATCTTTACAATCTTGGATAATCATCCCTACTTGTATAACGAAAGATCATCGGATTCCACCATGACTCCATCCCACTTAGTGTCGAGTAACTAATGATTCAAAATAGCGGTATCGATCATTGACTTAGAGAGCGCCGAGTGAGGCGCCGTAAGTCAATAGCAAGTTAAGTAATGCGGTCGCTTGTTGATTAAGCGGGTTTTGGTAATAGCTAAGCGGGTTCGGGTGTCGCCCGGGTCGGCCGTTTAGCGTTTAATAAGCGAGTCGTGTTCGAATTGAACGTATTAGCCGTTTACCGTTTAAATAAAATTAATAAATTAATATTTTTTTAAAAAAAATTAATCATTTTTTTTAATAACAGCAACATAGAAAAATATATCATTTTTTAATAAATTAGTATTATTACATTTTTTGTGTTAGTTTGTTAGTTTTATGAAGTTAACATTTTTAAATAAACGGTGTTAAATGGTTAAGCGGGTGGTTTCACCGTGTTAAATGAGTCGAAGCGGGTGGTAAGCGGTAAATGGGTCAAATTAGTGGTTTGCTCGGTAACCCGACCCAACCCGACCCAACGTTTAAAATTGAAACACATTAAGCGAGTCGGTAATCGTTTTCTGGATTTATTAAGCGGTTCGGTAATGCGTGTTTCGATTTTGCCGTTTATTAAGCGTGTAGGTGTGCGGGTTTAAATGTTTCGCTACGTCGCTAGTTGCCGTGTAGTTTAACCCAACCCAACACGTTTGACACCCCTAGCCTCGAGTCATATCGGTCTTGATGTATCGGTTTGATATTGGTCGATACGTAAAATAAGATGGTTTGAAATTTTAAAAAATTCTAAAAAAATTATATAAATTATTAGAAAATCAGTACAATTAATCAGAAAATTAATAAAACAAACATATCTTAGGTAAAATATTATTTAAACAATTACAAAAAATATTCACCAAAAGTTATTTATGATATGCAAAAAAATTATTTTATTTTAAATATAAAATAATTTTTACTAAAGAAATACAATAAAATAATCTATTATTTGAATGACAATAAGATTAAAAATCACAATATAAGAATATTAATGAAAGAATTAATTAAACATGAATATATTCTCTAAGACAATTGGTTTGATAATCCATATCTAAAAATAATAATAAATACATAACAATTAAAAAACATTATCCATATATTTATAAAAGGGTATTGGAATAAATTTAAACTATTTTTATTTATAATATTAGATATTAAATAAAAAGCAATAAAATTTATTTTTATAATATATTCATTTTAATTTAATATTTAATATTTTTTAAAATAACCATAGATTATATTTAAAAATATAAATTATTTTACATTTAAATAAATTATTTTATTTAATCGACATTTAAATAAATCATTTTTAAAAACACCCGGACTCCGTTTCCCTCTCTCTCTCTCTATTAAGTTTGAGTGAAAATTGCATAAAAGGCGCCAACACGTAAAACCCGAGAAAAATAAAAATAAAATTTGAAAAAAAGGCAAAGCGATAATTTTACTGTTATCACAATGATAAACTTGAAAATTTATAGATCTTGAATAATAACAGAGCGCAAGCGTTGGACCTAATAATAATTTGGCCTGATTTGTGATTGTTTGTGAAACTGCTCCCGGGGTCATTGTATGACTTAGTCGAGGTGTCGTTCAACATTGGGAGTCTTGATGTTTGGATGTCGATATGTGTGTTATAATGTATTGGCATGTGATGAGTTTACTCTCGCCAGGGATTATTACATGAAGCGATTGTGTGTGTGTCATTCTTGAACATAAGAATGTTGTATGTTGATGTTGATATATCGTACCGCAATATATTGGCGTGAATGAAATGATGTATGGAAGTCCATATGCGGGTGATGTAGTTGTCCATGACCGCAGATGAGTAGTGTGGATTGTATTTGTCCATATGGCATTCATTATGCATGTGGCGTAGTATAACGTCTGATGACGTTGCACGTTCTGCATATGCACGGGGACATTACATTGAATGAGTGTAAGTGCGTGGTTGAAAATCAACACTGGGTTTGGTGATTGATTGAGTGGGCTTGATCAAGTGGGACGAAGTCAGCCAGTCACTTACGATTCATCGAGTAGTAAAAGAAAACTTGTGTTAAGTAATAGCAAGTAGGGATAGATATCGGGTAAAAGACCTGGTATTTGTGGTTAGACAGAATTCTAGCGGTGAAAGCTTGTGAAAGTGTCTAGGTGTGCAAAGCTTGCGGTGCGACACCAAAAATTCGCTACCCATAAAAAGACACATGAGTTTTGTATATAAGTGATCATTGAAGTGTAACATTAAAAAAACTTTTGGTTTGAAAACAAATGAATTGTTTTGTAAAATGATTATTGGATGTAATCTAGAAATGACAGATTTTATCACTCATGGGCTTTGGCATTGTGTGATGAAATTAAATGTAAAGACTCGAGGTGTGATGGAAGTCGGTAAGGACTCGGGGCATGGTATATGTTTGAGTCTCATCTCATTTCATGGCATGACATGTATGATTCCATAGTAGAAATAACATGTTTTTACTTGGAATGTGAATGCGAATTTGTGGAACATGACTATTGCATGTGCACTTAGGTGGGAAGTAGCCTCTATAGGAAATATTTTTTATTGGGCATGACTCACCCTTAATGGAAAACATTTTTAGGTGCGGGGTGTAATGGTGGGCAATGGCAACTGAGACCGCAATTGTGAGAAGAGAATTTATGTGTAGGCTTTGATAAATCTTTTTGTAAAATTTGGAACAATCTAGTTCTGGTATATAATAATGGTAAGAGGGTCGTGATCGAACTCTTACGGATTGTTTTAAATGTAATTTCGCATATTTTTAATAAAAATATGAATAAATTGATCCCGATAAATGGGACATATCGAGGTGGTATCGAGTTACTCGGTATCCATAGATATTTGATACCAGTTTGGTATCAAAACTTAGGTATACGATTATCTAAGGTAGTATTTCCACGGGTTGACGGTTGGTCAAGCCCGGACCCCGAGTTTGGGGCGTCCTGCTACGACAAATCGAAACAACAGCTAGTAGTTGAAATCGGTATCGGTCATTGGCAGACGATAAAAACGTATCGGTCGTGGTGTATAGGTCAATTATCCGCCGATACGCAAAATAAGATGATTAAAATGTTTAAAAAATATTAAAATATTATATAAATTATTAGAAAATAGATATAATTAAGTAAGCTAAAATTTTAATAAAACATATTTTTTTATGTATATAACATTATTTAAATACTTAATGAAGCATTTAGTAAAATATATTTATGATAATGCTAACAAGAGAAATTATTTTATATCAAACATAACATCTGTTTAATAAAATGTCATCAAATACGTCAATCAGAAGATATTTATGAGTTCGGTCTCATAATTTTTGGTCGATTTTTGAAGGTTAAAGAGTTCCTATTTTTAGATATTTTTTATAGCAATTTGTTGGCTAATATTATTGCTTTTTTGGTTTTTCTTCTCTTCTACGTGGTTGACAATGAGGTTAGGAGGGCTAGGGTGTATTTTTCGATTGGACAGAGGGCAAAAATGGGGTTTGGAGGGTTTGGATTTGCTAAATACAGTTTCTATAGCCAAAACAACGTCGATTTAAATAGTTAAGAAGATTACCTTAGTATCCCAACGATGTGGATTTTGGATGCGAAGTCCCGAAATGGTGTCGTTTTGAGACAAGATGTCCTTGTCCAAAGCGGCGTCGTTTAGGTAAGTGACAACTTATGTAATAGCGTCGTATTAGATTACCATGATCCCGCAGCTTGGCCGTTTGTCCTACAAAGACCAAACGACGTTGTTTTGGCAATGAGTTGCAGAAAAGATAAACCCTTGTTCCTGCATTCCCGACGTCGCCCAAAAAATTGAAAAAAAAAGGAAGAAGGGGAAGATGAAGAGGAAGAAGAAGAAGGAGAAGAAGGGGAAGGAGAATAGGAGACATACCTGCTCGAACCCTTGAACTTGAAGGCGCGCCTTTGGTCTTTCTGGAGTTTGGACTTTGGAAAGCTTTGACAGTTCTACTTCGAGCTTGAGGTAAGGCGTGAGCTTAAGGTAAGGTTTTTCTTTTGTTATTTTCCTTCTCTTGTTCGTTTCTTTTTTAAATTTCCATTTCAAAATCTCATATCCAGGGTTGTTTTGCCTTTTCAATCGAATCTCTGAAATTTTCTTGATTGTTATTGTTGTGATTTGAAATTCCATTCACGTGTATGTCCCCAAGTTCTTGTATTTTTGAACTTCGGAGGAATCTCTAAAAAGTTTGAATTTTTTTAAGATTTTGGTTCTTCATCTTGAGGAGATCTGATACTGTATTTTAAATGATCCGATCGGTAAATACCATGACTGTTCAGTGAGTTTTATCGAATTTATGGAGTTACTCGTGATCCGTCGTAGTGCCGTGTTATCACGGTATCTGTATCGGCCAGCGGTTAAGGCTTTGGTCGGTTCCCTAAATCGGCCAAAGTTCACTGACTCGGCCGATTTTTGAGGCTTACAGCTCATCCAAGCAAGCCCCCTCTCTCTCAGGACAATGAAGCGGCTCTTAGGTCACTATTTACAATCTCTACTCTCTGCTTTCCCACAAAACCCCCCTCTCTACAATAAACCCAAAATACCTTTTTTCATGGAACCGATTTTTACAGATTTTGACTCGAGTATCGATCCGGTATCGGCCATGGCCCAGGAGTCGTACCTGTCTTGGCTGAGATTTTGAACCCCTAATCATTGCAAGGCTGATATGCGACTCAGCGCCTCCGCCATGAACGAAACATCCCGGCCGTGTTGAACTTCGTTTCTGGCCCCTAATAATCTACCATTGTGGTCCCAATCCTATGGCCATTGGCCTCACAAGTTTGTAGGAGCATCAAAGTTACATTTTAAGGTACCTACCGGGGGCTTCTTCCATTTTTGATTTTCTACCGGAGGGTGGGAGGGAGGGAGGGCATGAGGCTGCGGGTGAGCCAGCTTACATTACTGATACCCATGCATGATGCATCGCTCTGGCTCCCAAAGGCATACGAGAGCAGCCTCCTTTAGTCCAGACCGTTGCATTTCTGTCGCCTCACATCACCCAACATATCATACCACCTTTTTCTTGCACTTCCTTTTAGACACACTGTCCTCTCACCACACTAACAAACTACTCATTTGTAATTCCTTGGCAACAAAAGAAAAATAAAATTATATGGAACGTTACTTTAAACGTTGAAACCGATAGGTTCTTGATATTTGGAAATATTTTGGTTAATATTATTTTTTTAAACAATTCTAAAAAAAAAAGAAACTTTTTGAGAGAAGTCCTTAGACATCTTTATGTTTTTTTGTTTTCCATTTTTAGAAATTAATTTGTGTATAAAAATTTAAATACAAATAATAATAATAATAATAATAATATTTTTCCCATAACAATAATGAACATTTATTTTTCGTTCAAAAATTCTTACAAGCATCTTTTAATTATCATCTCGAAATTTAATCACATACGGTATGAATCGCCAAAAGCGAACTTTCACCCATGGCTACGTTCGAAAACAGCTTTGAAATGGTGATTAATAAAGAGATTTCTCTCTGGCTTACCTATTGTATCATGATTTTTATAACAGTTCTAAATAGTATTTAGGAATACTTTAAACTTATTCTAAGAAATTTGTTATAAAACAAATTATTAATAAAATATTTATTAAAAAATTCTATCAAATATATACATTTTAAATTAAAAAATTTATTTTCCAAAATAGCCATTTCCCATTATTTCTCTCCCGTTCCTTTCTTCACTCTTCACTGTATACGATAATATTTTTCGGTTTATGCCTACAGACAGCGCCACTAGTATTAATTACTCTTTGTTTGCAATTTAAGAAGGAACAAAAAGTTTTATTTGTTCCTTTTTGTGATCTTCAAAAGTTATATCTTATATTTTGTACAATAAAAATTTATTTTAAAAAAACTTAAAAATATAACAATAGCTTTTTTTAATATAACATTTTATTTTTAAAACAACCTTTAAAATATAATTTTTTTTTAATAAGCAACAGCTATCATGATATCTTAAACTCTTACCGTCGAATTTAGATTCGAGCTTGAGGCTATACATGATGATAGACCCGAGAATCTGGTACCAAAGAACATCTTTAATAAGTAGGTTAACGATATAAAATGTAAGATTGTTTGGGGCCATAGCAAAGGTTTGGGTTTGATTCTTGCGGGCTATAGAGAGAAATTATTTGGAATTTTTTTTTAAGGGGTCATATGTAGGGGTGTGACCGTGTTGGGTTAGATTCTTGATTCTCGGAGTTAAGCGGGTGACGGGTGAAGCATGTAAGCGACGCGGCGTTTATTAACGTGTTAAGCGGGTTGGCCGTTTATCGGCGGCGTTGGAAATGCGCTGGCCGTTTGTCGAGTTGTCGTGCCGGTTAATCGTGTCGTGTTAGTTTTGGCGGCGCAATGTGGCCGAATTAGTAAAGCGGCGATGAAGCGATGTTAAGCGGGTAAGCGGATTCTCGCGAGGTTATATACCGCCCGACAGCGACCCGTTGTCGCGTGTTAAACGGGGTTGACGGGTTATCGCCTGAGCGTTTGAAATGCAGCCCTGGCCGTTTAATCGGCGGTGTCGTGTCGATTAATGTTATAGGTAGTGAATTTTGATAGGCTGAAATCGTATGTCCGCGAGCACTATTCGTCTGCCACTGCTTCCCAGGATATCCTATATTTTCAAATTTTGAATGTTTTATCAATTAAGTTAGACATACGAATACCTTTATAATACAATTTTAAAACTAATTAAAATATTTTATTAAAAACATTTTTTTTTAAAGAATTTTAGGTCTTTATCTATATATTTATCTCAGTTGATAAAGTATGTAAAGTTTAAAAATGTAGGATTTTTAGAGATGAGAGGAATTTTATGTTGGAGTTCCAATAAAGATAATTTATTATATTATAACAAAATACTTAATTATAAATAAAAAAAGAATATTAGGCCTTTTTATTTTTGTCATCAAAATTCTTTATCTTCACAATCAAATAACATGTTATCCTTTTCTTCGTATTAAAATAAAATAATAAGAAGAATGTTCCAACGGATCTTTCAAATTTTTATTTTTTTTATTTTTGAAGTAAAACGGATCTCTCAATTAAAAACACAAACTAGTGACAATTTTATTTTAACTTTGTATGCATGACACATTTGACTGACGTTTGCACCTGTCACCTTAACAGGCCCACAGTAGCCCACGTGGCGCATCATGGTGGATAAAATGAAACGGTCGAATGATCCGGAATTCACTCACTGATTCAGCTGAAAAGAAGGCCCCACGATTCTCCATAGTCCGAAACGACACCGTTCAATGAAAGATATACAATGATGGAGAGAAACCAGAGTGTTCGCTGTCACTACTAGTTATCTTTCTTTCTGCGCTCACAACTTTACTGGAAAATCAAGAGGGTGAGATCTGAAACGAAAATGGGGAGGATGGAATATCTGGCCATGAAAACTGATCCCGACCCAACCCAATTGATCAAATCCGACCTTAATGACCTGAAAATTGCCGCCAAGAATCTCATTAATCACGCCTCCAAGATTGGAAGCCTGGGTTTTGGGACTTCTTTTCTCAAATGGGTTGCTTCTTTTTCTGCCATGTCAGTTTTTGTTTTTCTCATTCCCATTCGATTATTAATGTCTATTGTTGAAATTCGGTTCATCGTTGATTAAGATTTGTTGTAAATAGTTGTCCTGAATGTGATTGTGAATGATGTCGACTTGTGTGTTTAATATTCTTATTGTTTTATCCATTTATTCGTTAAGTTTAAATGATATTCTCAGCGAATAAAAGGGGTTTGTCTATCCACCTTGGGTACCAATATTTTTTTATTGGGTCTGTGAAAACTTGACATGGTTTTTTTTCCGTTGGACCATTTGGTTTGACCTTGATGGAGGGCACTGTCCATGGGGGTTTGTCATTGGCTCAATTACATGTATTGTCAAGCTGTTAGGTGGTCCAACCATGATTGCTTGTGTTGGGGAATTCTCAGTTAGATTTGGGATTGTTTGAATGCGGGAAAGTGTTTTTGGGTATTGTTTTTTTCAAACGCACAGCACATGGCTGCAATTTAATAGTAGCATGATCAATCTGAAGTAGTTAGGTTGATCAAGTGCACAAAGGTCAGCCTTCCACTCCAGACCTACGACACTTTTCTTTTATTCTTTAATTTTTATTTTTTTTAACGTTCGCCATGCTTGTGCTTTGTTTCTGTAATGTGTCAGTCACATAGAATACCTTCTGTCATGCAGTCAAGGAAGACTTGAGACATTTTTGGACAAAAACCAGAAAGAAAATAATAGTATTATTAAAAATATGATTAAACTCATGGAATGGCACTAAGAAGCTGAAATTTAGGGTTCGGATTTCTGATCTTAATTAGAATTATTGACCATTATTTTACATAATGAAAGCATTTCTAGCTGCCAAGGGTTGTCTGTTGGTTTAGCTGCAGCTTGTTTATGGTTGAGCTGGGATATTATTGATTTTGGCTTAACCATATCAAGATTCTGTTTCGGATGCAGAGGACAAAATCCTTTTTCTGTTTTTTTTTTTTTAATAGGTGACAAAATCCATTTTTCTTGGTTGTATCTTCCTGGATAGAGATGTGATTTTTCTTTATTTGAAAGGCCCATTGGAAAAACCACTGTGTAAAGTGGTAAATTCTACAAGAATTTCTTGCTAATAGTTTGAGAAGCATGAGTTTTAGTGACTGTAAAAGCGACGGCTGGTCTAACTGTGTGCGGTTTATTTTTTAATCTTGTCATCTTAATGCCCTATTTGGATATCAGGCCATTGTTTTTGACTTTATTTAGGGTATCTAAATTTTATTACTGCATCATATTCTATATTACCAAAATATGTCCTTTCTCTCAGTATCAAAATAAACAGTGACCCAAACCAATGCTGTTGATGATTATCATACACCGGCTATGATATAGGGCTGTTTGTTGCTGGAAGACAGATGGCTTTGTTTTATCTTATAAACCAAGAAAACAAGCATTTTTTTCGAAATTCTGGTTTATATATCAAACGCAAATCTGAATCAAGCAGAAAAATTTAGTCATTTTTCTTTCGGATTATGTTAACCTGCATCGCA
Source organism: Tetrastigma voinierianum (assembly GCA_016808115.1). Classification (NCBI taxonomy): domain Eukaryota; kingdom Viridiplantae; phylum Streptophyta; class Magnoliopsida; order Vitales; family Vitaceae; genus Tetrastigma; species Tetrastigma voinierianum. The sequence continues at coordinate 232,051 of JAEQBH010003183.1, read as the reverse complement.
GTAGAAACCAGAGAGGATCTAGTGATTGAATTGTTGTGGTTTCAGCATACAAGTTAATGCTTTCATCTGGCGTCAAAGTTCTTGTGCTGGTTAATTTTTGATAAAGTATAGCTTTTACTTGTTACCCAAACTAGGAATTTTATGTATCATATACTTGCAATTGGGTAACTGTTAAGTATTATGTGTTAGAGTTTTCCTATGCTACTAGTCTGTAATTGCTACATGTAATTAAGTGCCATCATGTTTTGGCATGGACGGTTGTGGGATTGATTATTATTTTTCTTTTTAATATTTGTAATAAATGCAATTAATATACATTGAGCTCAGATGTTTACATAGCTTTGGAAAGCCAGTCAGTTATGTTATTCTCAATAGTATTGGGGCAATCGTGCAGCATAATGATATTTAAATTTTCATTAGATAGTCCCAAATCGCTTTGTCTTTACTGATTGGAGCTGGAGTTGCTTATGTTTTCAGCTGTCTTTACCTTATTAGATTTTGCTTCAGTTGTTTCTTTAGTTTTCCCCACTACTTGAGCTATGGTTTGAGCCCTGTACATTGTGAAGCCTATTATGTTTGCACCAACTGGTAGGTGAAGTCTATAAGCTAACTAATATTTTATATGTTTACTACAGTTATTTGTTGATACTGGATCGAACGAACTGGAGAACCAACATGCTCACTTCGCTCTTGGTTCCTTACATTTTCTTTAGTCTTCCTGCTGTATTGTTCAAATTCTTGAGGTGTCATCTATTACTGGTCCTACACTTTCATTTATTTTTTTTCTGATATCTTATTTAATAGAACTAATTTTATTACAATCCAGAGGAGAGGTTGGAAAATGGATTGCTTTCATTGCAGTAGTTCTAAGGCTTTTCTTCCCTAGACATTTCCCAGGTATGTTGTGTCTACATGGTGGAATACTGGCACTTTGAGTTATTTGCAGCAATCATTCTGTACATGTAATTTCTTTTTAGCCAAACAGTTGAGATGGAACTGAACAAAACCTGATTCACAACAAGAAACACACAATCCCTACTCTACTCAGGCATGCTATGCTGATGGATGGATGAATCATATACTTATATATATATATATATTTCTGAGCTTGGTGTGATAACAAGCATTAATCACTGATTATGTGAAGAACTTGATGGATGCAGACTGGCTGGAGATGCCGGGGTCCTTAATTCTTCTGTTGGTGGTTGCTCCGGACTTGTTTGCGCACACGCTGAGGGGGAGTTGGATGGGCACTGTAATCTGTCTTCTCATTGGCTGTTACCTGCTTCAAGAACACATCCGGGCATCTGGTGGATTCAGGAATTCCTTCACGAGGAGCCACGGAATATCCAACACTCTTGGAATCATCCTTTTGTTAGTCTACCCTGTGTGGGCTCTGGTTGTCCACTTCCTTTAGACATATTTTGTCCTGTTGTCTTGTTTGGGACTCTTCTAATGCTTCCTCCTCTATGCCTTGTTTCTTTATGAATTTTAATATAAGAAACTTGTTCGTATTAGTGTCAATTTTTTTACTCTTCATTTGTTCCGGGCTTGCCAAAATGTTGATTCAAACTTGGGGCGGCAAGTAGATTACGTCTTATTATTTGGTGATTGTTTTGAAATTGGTTGGGACAGGTAGTTTTTAAGACCACTTTTTGAACCTTATTGTTTTGGAATTCCAAACTCCCTTTGGGATTATACACTATTTTTATCCTATTTTGAATATTTTGTTTTGTATTTTTAATTATTTTATATAGATGTATTGGTTTTATTATTTAAAAATTAGAAAATAATTCAAAGATGTTTTAAGTTTTTTTTTTTTTGAATCATTTTTTGGAAATGTAGAAAAAATAGTTTTTATTGACAAATTTTGGGTTTGATTGATTATAGTTTTTGGAAACTATTATTTTGGAAAGCAAAAGTCCCTTTGGTTATAGTTTTTGGAAACTATAATTCAAAGATGTTTTAGTTATTTTTTGGAAATGGAGAAAAAAGAGTTTTTTTTATTAACAAAATTTGGGTTTGTTTGATTATAGTTTTTGAAAACTTTTTTTTTTTAAACAAGAAGGAAAACATGAATGACATATTTTATTCTCTTTTTTTTTATGAAAATATCTAAAACAGTTTTGAAAAACAAGAATACATTCTCATTGTTTTGTTATAAAAACATAGAAAATACTAAATTTTGAGAACAAGAATAAATTCTCATTGTTTTGTTATGAAAAATATAAAAAATATAGAAAATACTAAATTTTGAGAATAAGAACAACCAATGTCCTTTATGTATTACTCTCTGAGTTTTTTAAAATTGTTCTTGCCCTTGTTTTTCACAGTTAAACATTTAGTTAATTTGGAATCCTCTCCTCTCTAAGCTTTGCCTCTTTGATTAGATAAATTTCAAATCCCTCCATTAGGGACAAGGTTGGTGGAAGACCAAATCCATAGATTGCAAGAATAAATGATTGACTGAAATGAAATCTAACAAAACATACTTGATAACTTGAATGGAAATCGAGATCAAGAGTTGAGAAAAGGGGTGATAACTTGTGACATGTGACTTATGAAGTTATGATTATGATTTTGAAATTCATAATAAATATTTTTTTAAAATGCTAGTAACATTTTAAACGAGTATATGAGATGGGCTAGGGGTTTGGGCTGGACGGGGTTTGTCCACACCAGGACCCAATCTCAGCCCAAATTTATAAGATTTGGGATCCATTTAAAATAGCGCCATATTTGGTAAATTTTGATGAAACCCTAATCCAAACCCTAGGACTTAGGAGTGGGTGGCACTTGGCAGTGACACTACAAATAGAAGAGTAAGGGGTTGGGGAGGAGATCACAAGCGGCGCCCCCGCTACCCAAACCTCTCAACAAATCTCTACAATTGATGATGATTGGTTCCAGGTACTTGCCCACTTCTCTTGGATTAGGAGAAGCAAGCAATCATTCTTTCCTTGTATTTTGTTTTCGTTTTGTAAAATTGGGGATTTTTTGAGTTTCTCGGTGATGATAGTAAAATGATGACGAGTCCGATCAATTCATGCTTTCAACAAAAATCCTGACGACAAAACGAGGCATTTGTCTGAGAGAAACCACACCTTTCTTTTTTTATTTTTTGGTTTTGTTTTTTATATTGTATTTTTTTTCTACTTTTCATTTTGTTGATAATTGTTAGTGAAATGTGTTTCTTTTATTTTTTATTGATTTTGATTCAGCAAACTACGATGAATCAATGACAGTAGTGATATTAGTATATATGAGTTAAAAAGTCGGGCATGATGATGAACACAACAATTATCTTCTGATGATTCTTGATTGAATAATATAACCTCCTACTCATTCTGAATGCCCTCTTTACCCTATATATATATATATCTGTAAGTTTGATAAGTTTGAACTAAATTATTATGTTTGGTTGGGTGTTGTTTTCAGTTGTGAGAGGATGTTATTGCGGCGATGATAAGAATAACAATCTCACAGTGTTGTGGATTGAGGAAAACCTATGATTGCTTTTCAAGCACTTTTGAGCTGCTCTCTCTCTACCTCCCTCACAATTCTATCCTTATAATGTGCAAACAAGAGAAAACAAGCCTATAACAATACAACTTTCTTATATTATATTATTCTTAATTATTTTTCATATTTATATAATTACTTTTTAAAACAGTGCTCAAAACAATAAGTGAAACCAATTTAAATTCAATATAAAAAAAAAATTCGGAAAAGTTTTTGTTCTCCCATACATATATGTATGTAAATATATAATATATATATATATTTATCTTTTTTTCCTCAGCACAAAAAAGAAGAGTTGTCAGAATTCTCAATCTACTTTTCATTCCTTAGTCCCTGCCCATTGTAGGGAATTCAGAGATTTGCCATGGCTCTAATATTATAAACCCAAAAAGGAACTCTCTATTAGATATGAAAAAAGAGTAGCAGGTGGGAAGCTTCATCCATGTGGAATCGTTAAGCCATAACCCCATGCCCGGAAAACTTTTGGTTTTGGTATTCAATTATTGGTACATTTAGCATCGAACTGATGTAAAGAACAAAATGGTTGTTCTATTGTTATAAGAATAAAATATTTGTTTTATTGTTATAAAAATAAAATAATTGTTATATTATTATAAGAATAAAATAATGGGAGAATAGTAGTATAATAATGAAATATTGAGATAATAGGGGTTTTTTTGGTAAAAAAGTTTCTATATATGAAGATGGGAGATGCAAAATGGAGCAAAGTTGCTATAAGAAGATAAATATAGATTTTTTAAGGTCAAAATTTTTCAAACTTGTATCCAAGTTAGCCTTTCTCCTAAACTTATGTTCAATATAATAACTATGCTTTAATTTTTTGAATTAAAGCCATGGATAAGAACTGTTGTTTGATATGCGTTAGCAACTTCAGTAGATTCAGTTTAATTAAGAATGACGCCGATAAGTTTTAAAATGGGCTAAAAGCATTATTTATTTAATAAATGGACCATTTTGACCCAATACTCAATACTCTTGAGTATAATTGTATTCTTGTTGATTTCCAAAATATATAATTTTGTCTGGAAAGAAAATGTTGTTTTTGTCATATTTAATCGTCAACTGGGTTTAGTAATAGTTCTTACTTCTTAGTGTTTTGTAAAATTAAAGCTATTTAAAAATCTAAAGTAGTTTGAAGTTTTCAACATGTTTTTAATATTTTTATATATGTTTTAATTGGAAAATGATTTTTATGTTTAGTGTTTTATTTTCAATCATATTATATGTTTGTATATATTTTTTACAACGATTCATAAAAAGTAAGTGAAAACAGTAAATGATAAAAAATAAAAAAATAAAAAATTATATTTCTACATGTCTTGAAAACATTTTTAATGTAGGCCTCTATCTCTTGTCCACTTTTTGAAAAGGATCGATGCCCAAAACAGCGAAATGGGGGAATCTTTTCCATCTTACTGTGAGTGTGAGTTCTTGAATAAAACACGAAGGAACATTGATAAACCTATATTTTTTGGAGCTTTTGGCAAGGAAGAATTGTGTATGCCTAGGATTCAATTTCAGTGGCCTTCAACCCAATGCAAAATTAAGTAATGTAAGATTTTCAAAAATCATAACCTTGGGCTTCAATCAAATGGTTTAATTTTTACACATTTTAGTAAGGGTAAATTTAAGCACTTGGATTTGATTATTGGGGAATTTGTTTTTAAAAAAATAAAAAATTCAATGGGGGCACTTGCCTTGCCTTGCCTTGCCTTGCCTAGTTAGATTTGAAGCTTACACATTAATATTTATGGATCTTAATGGGCAAACAAGTCACTATATCTTGGATTATTGATTGCCTCTACATTGGTAATGATTTAATGGACAATCCTAAGTCTTTTCTTTGAGTATTAAAACAATTCAAAATCAAAATAAATCATTGACCTAAAATCATTAATTTCATCGCTTTCTTTATCATATTTGGGTTTTTTTTCTTCTAATCAAATGGTTTTTTTTTTTTTTCATATCAACCTAAATTTCTCTTTATTTTTTGTGTTGTTGTCGTTGATCTATTGTGATTTGTTTTGCCATTGATTTGTTGTGGTGAATAATTGTATTATCGATGATTAGCTTATTCATGGGGTTTTTGTATTGATAATTCAAATGACAAAGTTCGATCTGACAAAATCATTAAATCAAATCTTGTTTATCAGTTTGTTACATATTTGGAATTTTATGTATTCTAGACATTTTTTATATTAATTTTGATATTGCTTCATATTCTAAAGTTATTTTGTTTGTGTATTTTTATCGATTATAATGCTAACTTGAATCAATAAACTTATCTATTTCAATGTGTTTAAGTAAAAATTCCTCTTATTCTCATAATTAGTTGGATTTTGAAAATTTCTCTAAATCAATGGTGCCGAATGAACTAGGTGGGATCCACTGTCACCAACTTAAGGGTAAGTGAGATTCGTTTGGATTGTGGTGCAACCAAAATATTTGATACCCTTTGAGCTAATTTGATCAAATTTGGGAAGATAACTTTGGTCATATTACCCTTTCAATATCACCATCTTAAATTAAATGCTGAAAAATTATAAATTTGTATTCCTACCGAGAACATTATAATGCATTGCACTTGAAAATCATAGTTTTTTATTTTCTTTTTTAAATTCTCTGTCAAGTGTACTGTGATAGGGCAAACAAACAAACAAACACACAAACAAACAAGCGAACAAATTAGAGAGGAGAGAAGGTAATATCAAGATAAGAATCTGGGCAACGTGGCACACAGAATGAAGGGAAGGGGCATTAGCCGGAATGAACCAATAAGAGGAGACCTTATCCAATCCCCTTATCTATGTGAAGCCGAGGCCACCACCAAATCATGGTGGGGGGGCCTCCCCTTCTTTCTCTGCCACTCATTAAACAACCTTCCTTTTCTATAGTTTGTAAGGTGGTAAGCAGAGACAGACGACTCCACACTCACCAGAGAAGAAGAGGAAGAAAACATGGCAGCCTCATTGCAAGCAGCCGCCACGCTGATGCAGCCCACCAAGCTGGGCGTGCCAGCTCGTAACACCCTCCAATTGAGGTCTTCCCAAGGCCTATGCAAGGCCTTTGGCTTGGAACCAGCTAGCTCCAGGTTCACTTGCTCTTTGCAAGCTGATCTCAAAGACTTGGCTCACAAGTGCGTCGATGCCACTAAGATCGCCGGATTTGCTCTTGCCACTTCTGCTCTCATCGTCTCGGTTAGCACTACTTTACGCGTTTCTTTCCTTTTTTTTTTTTTTTTGCTTTTTGCTTTCAATTATCCACATAAAAAATATCGATCATATCCTGCAAATCGATGATCATGTCATATATAGCCTAATGAGCAAGAAAGGAGGTGGAGGAGGTATTAGAAATTTAGAACTAGACTTGATATTTGGGGGAGAGGGTACGACATTTCTCAAGCTTTACCAACTAAACTAGCTGTCAGTTTCAAAATGTTCTACTTATGACACTTCCGAGTTCCGAGTCTACTTTTGCTAAATAATCTGATATAGAAATGCCTCTTCGATCAAATTTTCCCAGGATATAAACAATTTCATCTGGATTGTTACTGTATTACTGAAAAGTTACCTTTTTTATTCCCTAATGAAAGGTATAATATGAACTTGTTTGCGATAATCCAAGTAGCAATGACTCACCCATCTGACCAAGCATTCATTGACAATGTTGCTGTGGTGTGTTGGATTTTCCATATGACGTGATTTTCCAAATTATAACTTATGGTTTAAGTACCTCAGTAAATCCTCACGCGGCGATGATAATTGATAAGGGGAAACGTAACCTCTGGGGAGCAAATCCAAAGCCAGACTATCTGAGTAACCCCTTAGGGTTGCCTTTGTAGATTTTTTTTATCATATGAACCTAGCTAGGTTGGTTCCTTAATCTCGCACAAAGGGGTGGTTGGCTTTGTGATACTTCCCTCAGTTATTACTGTTAGTCTGGGATCATATTGTATGTAGGGGGATGATGATTTTTCATTTGATATTGCATAAAATGTATCAGCTAAAATGGTTTCATTTAAGCAACTCAGCAACTTAAATCATTCATAACCCAATAAGAGTTTTCTTAAGGCTCCTGTACATTGTCACCAGAGCATGGCAATGCCAAGCAATATTATGATATTCAAATCCAAAATTGTCGTTCAAAGCAATAATAACGAGTATGTGGGCAACTTATTGTGCATTTTATGCTGTACTGATGTATTGGTATCCCTATACCATCTCTAATTATCTGACCTTTGTGAAAAATATTTTGTTTTTGTAGGGAGCAAGTGCAGAAGGAGTTCCAAAACGGCTGACATATGATGAGATCCAGAGTAAGACATACATGGAAGTGAAGGGAACTGGAACCGCTAACCAATGTCCAACCATTGATGGAGGGGTTGATTCATTCGCCTTCAAACCCGGGAAATACCAAATGAAGAAGTTCTGCTTAGAGCCTACATCATTCACTGTCAAGGCCGAGGGGGTCAGCAAGAATGCTCCACCTGAATTCCAGAACACCAAGCTTATGACTCGGCTAACCTACACCCTGGACGAGATTGAGGGACCATTTGAAGTATCCACTGATGGCACCCTGAAGTTCGAGGAGAAAGACGGGATCGACTATGCTGCTGTCACCGTTCAGTTGCCTGGTGGTGAGCGTGTGCCCTTCCTCTTCACTGTCAAACAGCTGGTGGCAACCGGCAAGCCCGAAAGCTTTGGAGGACCGTTTCTTGTACCATCCTACCGGGGCTCCTCCTTCTTGGACCCAAAGGGAAGAGGTGGTTCAACTGGGTATGAAAATGCTGTTGCATTGCCAGCAGGAGGGAGAGGAGATGAGGAAGAACTGAAGAAGGAGAATATAAAGGATACCTCATCATCAACAGGGAAAATCACCCTAAGTGTCACCAAAAGCAAGCCTGAGACAGGCGAGGTGATCGGAGTATTTGAGAGCATTCAGCCATCTGACACTGATTTGGGGGCTAAGGTACCGAAGGATGTGAAGATCCAGGGGGTCTGGTATGCTCAGCTTGAGTCGTAGAGCTTTTTCTTTATGGATGTATTTCTCTCTCGGTTCAGATTTTGTTTTTTAAGCTCAAAGGTGTTATTGCTAAGACTTCCCTGTGACCCCAGACAAGCACTGAAACTATTTATCTTGTTTGTATATTATTTATTTTTATGGCTTCTAATGATAATGTTTGGAGATTTCATAATGGTCTGGTCAGGATTCAGGAATAGGATTGACCATCTGCAACAAATTTGCTACAATGCAGTAGCCATGAATCAGAATATCAGGGTACTGGAACCATCGCTTCCTACAGTTGATAAACCATAAATCACTCTTAATCAGAATCAATCCTACATAAATCACAACATCTTGATTTAAGTTTCCAATGACTTGACATAATGGGTGGGGTGAAAAAACAAGCTTTGGGAAACGTAAGGACAGACCTAATTTCTTATGGTTTTGTTTTTAAGTTTTTCCCTGAGTTAGATGTTATCTATGATTATAAAGTCATAAACTTTCCTATTCCTAAATCCTAACCTTTGGACTATTTGGGTTCAATAAAAGTATTGATGCTTCTTAGCCATGACCTGCATGCTATTTTTTTTTTTTTTTTTTTTTTTTTTTTTTTTTTTTTTTTTTTTAACCACAAAGGAGCAAGGGCAGATGCAGCTTCACTTGAAGAAACTGCTCTTCCAAGATAAATATATATATATATATATATATATATATATATATATATATATATATATATATGAATAAGACCCCACAGGCCATACAAAACGCCCAGCAGTCTGCACAGTAATTCCCATTCCGAAGGTGCGATGATGGCAGAGGATTTGCAGCAATCTTTTTTTCACAATCCAAACTCAAAGTAGAGTGGGCATTGTTACTGTGTCCTAGTCAACTTTCTTAGAGCACTATTATATCAATGAATATAATAGCGGCAGCAGCTTCTCTTGGAGAATAACCATCTCCAACTTTACCCAGAACTACGACCAAACGCCTGAGTCTTAAAAGGGGGGGCAAAAAATTCCATTCTCCATTTTTACACGCGTGGTTACACACGTATCTTGACGACCGGCACTATACCACGTTGCGTGTCTTCGTGGCTATAGAGGCCGGAAAGCGCGTGGCTTTCTGACGATTATGCTCTCCTTTTTCGTTCCCTTTTCGCGGAATTTCATTTTTGTTGGAGGAAAAGGAAAAGATTGTTCCGAGGCTGGTTTGGAACTTGGATTGTTTGTCGGCAAATTTCCCATAACCTTGTTTATCTGGGCAGTGGGTATTTTGGGATGGAGAGTTGAATCGGTAAGATGAACGCTTTGGTTTGCAGCACCCTGAATTACTTGGCACCATGGATGAACTTCCAGGGGCTTTGGGCACCAGCGCCAGCTTGTCTCTGCGGATGGGGCAGACCATCTTTTCCTTTGCCGCCCTTCTCTTCATGTGCTTGGATGTTGAATTCTACAGTTATACAGCCTTCTGGTAATTCCAATTTCTCCAAATTATCATTAAATTGGATTTAATCTTCAATATCAATGCGCTTTTCCTCTAATTTTGTACTGTAGTATTGGAGATTCGGTGGTTGGTAGATGGGTTTGCTATAAATGTTTACTCTGTGACAAGCATTTTGAGAAATCATATAGACTCTTGTTGGAGAACTTGACAAGTATGGACTCCAAATTCTAAGAAAACCCTTCTTGCATTTTCAACAGATTTGCTCAACTATGTTTGCATATATATCCCAAAGCATCCATAATTAGAAGATTTATGAAACTAATAATTTGATGAATGGGTGGGGGGCCAGTGGAATGTCTTATCCCTCTGTGTATTGAGTACTGAAGAAGGATTGCTCGTGTTTCATCTAACCAATGAATCGAGTCTAGGAGTGGCGCTTAGCATAGGAATCATGTCAACTGCTTTCATTCTGGTTTGCAATTAGTCTTTTTGTTATGATCATAATTTTTGCTTTGTTTTATATTCCCTGGTTTTTTTTCTGGCTTGACCTTCTTAAGCTTTTGATGGTTGAAAATTCGGGAATATTACCTATCGGGAATCAAATTTGTTCTGTAGAACTAGGTGCAACAATGCCAAGGCATTTGGATGCTTTTTATGGACAGTGCTTGTTGCATTGGTTGATGTGAGGATGAAAAGTTGGTCTTATTTATTACTATGGACAATTTGGAAAGAAAGAAATGGGGTGGTTTTTGAGGACTTGGTGCCTTCAACCCAAAGGATGAAGAATTCTCTGATTTTCGCTCTATGGTCTTGGGCAATAGCCAATTCAAATGTGCAGGCTGTGACTGTAATAGATTTTTTGGATACTTTGGTCACTATGTAGGGGTTGGGCTGGGTTGTTTCTTTCTTTTCACTGGCTTGTTTCTCCTTTGTGGAGCCTTTTTATACTCCTTGTATGCTATAGGGCTCGTCCATTTTTCTCTAATATATGCTTTTAAAATGGTTTTTTACCTATCAAAAAAAAAAAGTTGGTCTTATTTATTTTTGCCTATCAAATGCAACTTTTTTCAGTATTGTTAGGATCATCTAAAGGCTCTAATTTGGAGAAAAATAGTGAAATTACCTATCCAGGAATAAGGCAACTGGAATTGAAGTAACAATATTGGCTTCATTGAAGATGGACTAAATGTTGGCAAAGCAAACTAGATTTTGTGACTTGGATGGTAGTGACGTAACCATTGCTTACATAGGCCATACACGGCCTTTGGCATGTGAAGGTGGTCAATGCTGATGAGAACTGAGTCAGAGAAAAGGTTCTTGGTGGTGGTTTTATGCTCTTAAGATTGTTTTTCATATTGGAAAAACTTTCTTGATGACGTAAACTATATTGAAAAATATCATGGCCTGACTTTTCAAATTTGATTTTGATGTTTCCAAGTTAATCAGCTGGTTTTGCCTGCTGATGATTTATTAAAGCCTAGGGATTTAACTGGGAATTGTACAAGCTATTGGGCTGTAACGAAGTGGTTGGAATGGCTTGGCTACAACAAGTGCATATCAGCAAATATCATGCTCATATTAATCTCAGGCAAGAATGTGCATGCAAGAAATTATGTGGGCAGAGTCACCAGTGCTGTTCAATTAGGAAAGGTTGCAGTGTCTTCCATTTCTTTTAACTTGAAGGCAAGGTATGGAATGACAAGCCTAGCATGTTCTGCTATCAAGGTTGCGGGGTGAAGTTACCAATGTTTTTAGTTAAAATTTAGGTATATTTTTTGAAGAATCATTTTGGCTAATATGGAATGTATTGAAAAAAGAAATTGCTAGGAGAATAGCATGAGGAATCGGAATATGGTTTAAGGTTCTGGTGTATTTTAATGTCTTTGGCTGGCAGCCTGGTTCTCAGTTGCTATAATCTATAGAGGCTTAAGTTGTTTTGATTGGTGTTGTCATGCTGTCATTCTGGAGTGAGAAAAAGGATGGTGAGGGCAAAAAAATGAAATAATTCTTTGTAAAATTTTTCTCATTCATCATTGTAAATAGTCCATGGATATCGTTGAGGATGAACTTTGTAATAGTGATATGTGGTTCTTTGACGGCTGGTTTTCTTAATCTTCCTCAATTTATTCTTGCACATGTCTATTGGGTTCTTTTTAGGTCTATGCTTAAGAATCTATGCAATCTTACATGTTTGATAGCTGATTACTGATCTTTTGAGCAATCTGCCGGTTGCAGCATCGATAATGTAATAAAAAATGAGTAGAAAAATTTTAACCTAAAGATCCTCTTCTTCTCTATAAAACCATCATGTTAAGATTTTCATTCTATTAATCAATTGAAGTTTGTTTCCATCAGTTTATCCAACCTGTTTGAAACTTCCCGTCCAGTCTGATTAATGGTGGGTTCTTGCTACATGCAAGCCCTGTGCATCCAGTATGGTTGATGTTGGGTTTGCCTTATCCATTCCCAAGGCCACCTCTTCCACGTGTCTATTTTCTTGGGTTTGGTTTGTTTGGTTTCCAGTTTGCTTTAAGTTTCCAATGGGTTGCATATTTGTCATGAATAAATGTGAATTACATTGCACCTTTTTCAATTTTATTTTGGATTTTGATGAAAAGAAACCAGAAGATCTTGTGGATAATTTCTTTCCTGCAATGTCATTGTTCATGTTGATTTTGCAGCTTCTTGGTAACTGTTATGGGCTTAGTAATTCCGTGGAGTTTGACACTGGCAGTGGTGGATGCATACTCTGTCTTAGTAAAATGTCCGCTGCGTCAACCAGGAATAATGTTGGTCATCATCATAGGGGATTGGGTATGTGCATCTTTGGATTCATCAACCACCTTATTAAGAGACATCCATCCTATGAATTCTGAAAGTTTCTCTCTTTCTATTCCATCACAGGTTCTGTCACTTCTCTCCTTAGCTTCAGCCTGCTCAACTGCTGGGGTCACGGATCTGCTGCTCAATATCAATGGATCCCACTGCCCAGCAAGGTTCTGCAGCAGATATCAGCTGTCAGCCGCTATGGCCTTCTTGTCTTGGTTTCTTTCCTTGGCCTCTTCACTCTTCAACCTTTGGCTTCTTCCCTCCTTGTAATTTTCTTCTCTCCTTGTAATTTTCTTATCTTGTGTGGCTGTTGCCATCTATTAAGAAATCAGATTAGCCATTGACAAAGTCATGGTCTCCCATAGTTTGACCTGGTACAAATTAAGATAGCCTTCAACCTGTAAATTTTAAATCTTGAATGTTGCCAATTGCAGCAATGTGTATTTGATAAACTAGGAAAGCCAATAAATTATTACACGATTTGGCCCAATTTAAATAAGAATGAATCAGTTGGGAGTAATATTGTGGTTCATCCTTTAGTAGAATATGTAGGATTTCTTCTGTAGTTTCCTTTAACTAAAAAAAAAGGTTAAGTTTTGTAATGCAAATGATGAAACACAGAAATGCGGACAGGGATTTTTTTTTACCCCTTTTTTTATTTGTTTTTAAATAATGCTTTATTCAAACATGAAGATGGTCTAATATAAATACAAATGCAGAACATGGAGGTTCAAGCATACAAACGACGCCATTTAGACGGGCACAATTACTTTCCCGAGTTAGCATAAAATTGAAAAATCAGTTGGGTTTGGCTGGCAGTTCTCTAAAAACCCAAATGATCAAACATGTTTTCTCGTCTCAAATATTTGACCGTTGGTTCCCGCCTTAAGCATACCCTCTCTTCTGTTTATTTCCCATGCAAAGCCTTTTGTTCCACACACGAATTCAAATCATTCTCCCATCAAACCCTCCACTTCCTTCTAGAAAAATGCTCATCCATGAGAGAACTCAAGCTACTGCAAGCCCAAATCATCCTCCTCGGATTGAACAATGAGAACCTCACGCTTGGTAAATTGATTTCTTTCTGCGCTGTTGATGATGCCGGTGATCTCCAATATGCGCAGCTGATGTTCGACCAAAACCCGCGACCCAACAAATTCATGTACAATAGTTTAATAAGGGGGTACTCAAATAGCGATGATCCAATAAACGCTATTTTACTTTTCCGTCGAATGATTTGTTCTGGCCTTACCCCTAATGAGTTCACTCTGCCTTTCGTTCTCAAGGCTTGTGGTTGCAAATCGGCATACTGGGAAGCTGTTCTTGTTCATGGGCTCGCCGTCAAATTGGGAATTGGATCTCTAGTTGTTGTACAAAATGCTCTCATGGCTGTATTCGTTGTTTGTGGGCTAATTCATTGTGCACGGAAAGTGTTTGATGATATTACTGATAAAACTCTCGTTTCTTGGAATTCGATGATTGGTGGGTATTCTAGAACTGGTGACTGGAAGGAGGCTTTTTGTCTGTTTCAGAAGATGAGAGAACGGGGGATGGCGCCTGATGGGTTTACTTTTGTTAATCTGCTTTCTGTGTGTTCTCAAAGTAGTGATTCAGATTTGGGAAGATATGTGCATTTTTGTATAGAGATCACTGGGGTTAAGATTGATATAATAGTGAGAAATGCTCTTATGGACATGTACTCGAAGTGTGGGGATTTGCATTCAGCTCAAGCAATTTTTGACCGAACCCAGGAGAAAAACGTGGTGTCATGGACTTCAATGATTAGTTCTTATGCAAAACATGGGTCCATTCAAGTTGCTCGCCAAATATTTGACCAAATGCCTGGGAGAAATGTGGTATCTTGGAATTGTATGATTTCCTGTTACCTTCGGGAAGGTCAGTATATGGAAGTCCTGGATCTCTTCAACAAGATGCATAATTCAAAAGTGGTGCCTGATGAGGCCACCCTGGTTGGCATTCTTGCAGCTTGCAGTCAACTTGGTGATTTGGTAATGGGAAAGAAAATTCACAACCATATTCTCAGTAACAAAAGAGGGTATGGTGTTACACTGTACAATTCCCTTATAGACATGTATGCAAAATGTGGTCCTGTTGGAACGTCCCTGGACATCTTTTTGGAAATGCAAGAGAAGAATTTAGTGTCATGGAATGTCATCATCGGAGCGCTTGCACTGCATGGACGAGGATTGGAAGCAGTCGAACTCTTTGAGAAGATGCAAGCTGATGGGATTATGCCTGATGGAATCACATTGACAGGGTTGCTCTCTGCTTGCAGTCATAGTGGCCTAATCGACATGGGCCTATATTACTTTGACAGAATGAGTGTGATCTATAAGGTACGACGTGAAATAGAGCATTATGCTTGCATGGTGGATCTTCTTGGGCGAGGGGGCCTCCTTGTGGAGGCTATTGAGCTGATTGGGAGAATGCCAATGAAGCCGGATGTGGTAATTTGGGGTGCTTTGCTAGGTGCTTGTAGAATTCATGGAAACGTGGAGATCGGAAAGCAAATTCTAAAACAGACATTGGAGATGGAGCCGCATAGTGGAGGGCTTTATGTGCTTATCTCAAACATATATTGGGAAGCTCAAAGATGGGAGGATGTGAACAAGATTAGGAAACTCATGAAATATCATGGGATAAAAAAGGATAGAGCAATTAGCTCCATTGAAATCAATGGTTGTATTTATGAATTCATGGTTGACGACAAAACACATCAAATCTCGAGCAGCATCTATGCAATGCTTGATCAATTAACTGACCATCTGAGATCTGCAGGCTATTTATGCAACAACTCAAGTGTGGTTTTCGAAGCAGAGGAAATTTAGTGCTCTGCCCCTCTTTCTTTCTTTCTTTTTCATTTTTCTTGTTCCTTGTTGTGTGTGTGTGTGTTTGTGATGCTAAATTCATTAACAGAATGCAATCTAATCCTCCAGCTTCGTACTCCATTAAGTAAGTGGGTCAGTGTGCTGAGTTGAATCTCGGGATGTTTGATTTTTTCTCATTGTGTATATTTTCTCAAGTTTGTTTTCTAATAGTCACCAATTTGAGTTATTTTAGGATCATCGAAGGATTTATCTAATTATTAACTTTAAAACTTCATAAAATTAGTTGAGATATGTACAAGTTAACCTGGACGCCTATGATTATAAAAAAAATAAAAAAATTCCCTTTAGTACGAAAAAATCCACTTTCATGTGTGCCTTAAAAAAGGAGAGGGCGTCGGTGTAAATATGGAAACCTCGGCCATGCTTTAAATTGGATTGCACGGGAAGCGTCCAAAAGGCAATAGAACAACCACGGAGGGAACTGTTGAAAAGAGGGGCATCGTCAACAAAGGCCAAATAAAGAATTAAAAAGGAACTAAAGGCATTCAAAGGTCGATCTGGTGAGTGGTATCTGCCATGATTGGATGAATGTGTTAAAATTGTATTAAAATTTTTGGGTTTTGGTTAAGGAAGGTGTGGTGCGCCCCACCCAATGAGGATGAAGCTTCCCAGATAGCTGATGAGTGGGGACTGCTTCAATTATCTCTCACCAATCATTCATTTCATTAATTTAAATCCAAATCTTTCTAATCCTGTCTCTGATATGCATCTCTATTAATATAACCTCACAATGTTTTGCTGAAAACTTGCTCTTTCTAAGAAAAAAATGGCATGATTAGAAAATGGAAGACTTAAAAAAAAAAGCCAAAAAAGTTAGCATATCTATCTTTAATCCGTACATTTAATGCTGGTGGCTGCTCATGCATGCATCCTACCAATTTGCAGCTGAATTAGAATGAAATAAATCTAAATTGTACAATGTACTTGGTTCAGGGGGACCTTTGCATTTGCAAAATTGCTTAAAAAAACTAATATCAAAGGTTGCCGAATATACTAATGATAAGGATTGATTATATGGATTTGATGATATTATTGTCGCATCATTGTGGATAGAGGAAAAGAAAAGGAAAAAACAAATAATAATAATAATAATAATAAGCGGCGAGATACAAGGGGTCTGCCATTACGGGGTTCAACCCAACAGATCCAGATCAGCCTACGCAAGCCAATGTCGGGTGGTTGCCTTTACCATTCCCAAGGCCACCTCTTCCACGTGTCTATTTTCTTGGCCTGCACCGCTGCTCCGTCGCCACGTCTTCTTCCCCTCCATTCTCCATCTCTCACAAATACCCTTTCCTCTCCTCCTAACTACATAACTACACCCGCTTGTTCATTACTAAATGGCCTAAATGCAAGATGCTTCTTCGACACCCTTTTTCTCGTTGCATGTCTGCTTTCTGCTAATCGAGTGACACAAGGCCTTGAATCCATGGTATGGTACGTAGTAGGGGTGTGATCGAGTTGATGTAGAGTCAAAGTTTGAGTTTCATTCCATTAAAAAACTCAAAGTTTGAACTCGATTAACTTTTTTCATATGTTTGAAACTTAGAATTGAAAAACGATTTTGAACTCAACTTGATAAAACTCAAATTAAATAAAAAACTAATAAATAATTATACTCGAATTCAATTTAACTTAAAATCAACTCGAGTTCAACTTGATTAATAAAATAGTGAAGTTCGATTAAACTTACGAATAACTTGAGTCAAATATTATGATATTTGAACTCAATTCAACAAGTTACTCGAACTACTTGAACTTGATTTAATTAACTCTTAATAGAATTCGAATAGCTTGACTCGATTATACACCCATAATAAGTAGTTTAGCATCATCCCATATATTATAATATGGGAAAGTGTACGTTCATGTTTTTTAATGGTAGAGGAAGAGAAATCTATTATTTTGAAAAACTGAATCGAAGATTGGAATATTATGAAAGCTTTTAAAAAAACATATTTACAAGTTTACTAAATTTAGTCATGCTTCTAGAAGATCCATAATATCTCACCTGAAAACTTTCCGAGACAAAATATGGTCACCCAATTCTAACAGGAAACATGTTAATGATACCGGATTAATCTTAATGAACAACTTTAATCAAAGGAGTGGCATGTAGGAGCCATCGGCTCAAGCAACCATGTTAGAAGTACATAACATGAATACATAATGCAAAAGGCATGAGTCCCACCAAGGGACTAGAGAAGATTGCATAGCATATATGTGGTTAGAGCATCTCTAAAGGGTTGATTAAGCTTTAGCTATTTTATATAGTCGATCCTTAAATATTGTCTTCAAGATATTAGTTATCACGTTAGCTATGTCTTGTTACCATCATTTGATTCATTGCTCATAGTTAGGACAAAGACGCTAACTAAGGTAAAAACCCTAGCTATTATGATTTTTACGTTAACAATACTTTAAAAGTTTCATCGCATGAATGATTAGCTAAAATAAATAGCATGATTGGAGTGAAATTGAAAAAGTGATTAGATAAAATAAATAATGTAATAAAAATATATATTTTGTTAGCTAATTTATATAACTCCCTTGGTGTTGCTCTTATAACAAATGAAATTGTGGAATCTAGTATTGTTTATAAGCCATAAACCATGTGATACATTTTGCTATATAAGGAGGATACGCTGTTAAAAAATTAGTTGTTAGGCAGCACAGCATAGGATTAAAATCCGAGGGGAGAGAGCGAGGGGGTTTACCCTTCACGTGAAGTCGAGGATTGTGCCATAGAGCCGGGTGTACACGGCTGTACCACGGGCTGCCATTTGATAGAAAAATGAGTTACATTCAATGGGCTTGTTTGGTTACCGTTAGGAAAATAAAAACAAGAAGCTTGATTCTTAGGTTTTTTTTTTTTTTGAAAAACATAAAAAATGTAAAAATCATTAAATTCAATCAATAAGAATAATTTGTAAAGAATACAAAAATAATATTATTTATGTTTTAAAAAACTATTCTAAAAAACATAAATCTAAATATTGATTTTAAGCCTCATTTTGACAACTATTACTTTAATACAGGAATAAAATCGCAGTTGATTAAAGGCCACATTGAAAGAGGGTTAAAAACAATATTCTTTTTTATTTAAAACCAATGGTTATATTGGACCCAAAAGTCGAAAAATATGCTATAAAAATGGGCAGTCCCTGTCCCCGTAATTTCATGGTAAGACATGGGTTGCTAATGAAAGAAACTGTACTAATGCAATATACAAGCTGTCATCAACATGTTACAGGTTGGCAACGCCTGCCCACTGTTCCATAAAAATGCCTCTAATTAAATGACAATTCTGACGTGGCTTCCTCCTCCATAATATATCAGCCCCCACCCCCGCTCTCTCTCTATATATGCCTTTCCATTCTCTTCTCTTTCTTCTCCAAACTTATAACCCGCTTCTCCGATTTTTCTTTGAATCAGATGGGTATTTGCAGCTCCTGTGACGCCACTTCTGTCACCACCGCTAAGCTTATCCTCAACGACGGTAGATTAGAGGAATTTTCTTACCCTGTCAAGGTTTCCTACGTTTTGCAGAAGAATCCCTCCTGCTTTATCTGTAACTCCGATGAAATGGACTTTGACGACGTCGTTTCTGCCATCCACGACGATGAGGAGCTTCAACCTGGTCAGCTATATTTCGCTCTTCCATTGAGCAGGTTGAAGCAACCGCTTCAGGCGGAGGAGATGGCCGCATTGGCTGTCAAGGCGAGTTCCGCCCTCATGAAGGTTGGCGGAGACAAATGCCGATGTCGCCGAAAGTCTCTATCGCCGGCGATGTTTACCGTCGGGAAGGACATGAAGTCGTCCGGGAGAGTGTCTCTCGGCGGCGGTGTCGAAGGTGGGTTAAGGAGAGGGAGTAACGGTGGTGGAAGAAGAAACTTAACGCGCATGTTGAGCTCCATACCGGAATAGAAGGGTAGTTTAGGAAATGAAAGTAGGGGTATTGATGTAAATACGGTAAAAAAAAAAACCGGGGTTCATCTGTGGTTAGTGGCGACTGGCCGTGGGCATTTCCCACGGCCCCCTCGTTTACTTTTTCCATCCTTTTGTCCTTTTTCTTTCTTGCCTGTTATCCATATGAGGGTTGTGTTACAATTTTACCCCTAGATGGATTTCTAATACAATAATGATAATTAAAAAAAAAAAATTAGAACAATAATGGTACGGGATCCATCCAAGACGCTGCCTTTCCCATTTGACCTATGGAATAATTACAAGACAACGAGAGATAATGACAATGTAAACAGGCTTAATTAATTGGAAATTTTCATAACAGAATAAATAAATACATAATTTTCATATCAGGCTTTTGGTTGGTCCAAAATAATTTCCCCCTCGCTTCAATCTTCAATCCATGGATGTCAAGAAACTTCCCTACAATTTCCACATCCAAAATCTATGGTTATTAATTACTCCAACGATGTCACACGAGGGATTCTAATTTATATCCTAAGATATTTCATTAAATAAAATAGTAAAAAAAAAGAAGAGAATGAGAAGACATTCTTGGTCGAATGTGTTTGAATTATTTAGAATGATTATGGACTGACACTGATGTATCATGTATGTGTGTCATTTACTAGTCAAAAAGTGTAAAAGATGATCCATCCATACATTTTCCGATGAGCCAGGAGCTCAATGACAAATACTAGAAAAAAAAAAATGAACCCATAAAAGAATATTGAGATAGATGAGATGTATGGGTATTGTCTCTAGTGTGGGCTTTCTTTCCATTAAAATAGAAATGGGTGATTAAATAATAAATATTAGGATGTAGATGGGATTGGGGTATGATGTATGATGTATGATGTATGATGTATGTTAATCATTTGACGCGGAAGCTTAGGTAGAACATAAAGGAACCAGAGGAGGGCCGGGAGGAAGGTTGAGTGGGGGGGTTTGGTTAGGAAGTAAAGGCATGATGATGAGCATGATGAGATTGAATCTTTACAGCTGTGATCTTTTAACCCATTAAATGATGAGACGCTTTCTTTTTTCTTTGTGTTATTTTTATGATCGAATCTCCCAATAAATAGTGCATACATTAGCTGAAAAAGGAAATAATAATGTTCAAAATTTTCTAAGATTTAGAGAGCCGAGATGTGATATGACAATGGATTGATGGCCTTGTCCTTGGGGGGTGGTTTGGTTGGAGATGGAGATGGGGGGTGTATTTGCCTTTGCCCCTTATTCCTGAGCCCTACCCCAAATGTGGACCTACTATTGCATGGATTGGCCTCGTATGGGGGTTTTTTCAATTTGTCTGACTTATTTAAAAAATAACATCTAAAATATGATATTTAAAAAAATATTTTTAATTTTATGACAGTTTTTATTGACTAAGAAAAAGATATTTAAAAATTGTATTTTAAATAAATGAGTTTTGTTAGAAATCATGTTTTGAATAAATTGAGTTTGACTGAAAATCGTGTGTTTGGAATAAACAAGTTCTTCAATCTTTCAATATTGTCTTTTGAAAATTAGATTTCTTCTCGCTTTTCATTTTCAATATCATCTTTTAAAAAGGCAATTTCTTTTTCAATTTCTTCTTCAATCTTATTCTTTTCCCTGTTCCAATATCGTCTTCTTTTGAGAAGGCGATTTCTACTATCCAAACGATTTCAAATATTCTTTTCATATTTTATTTTTTTAATATTTGCAACAACTTTTTTTATAATTTGATAATAAATTATTATATTATAATTTAATGATAAAATTATGATAAATATGTTGATGTTTTTAAAAAAAAAATAAACATGTTGATCTTAATATGAATTGAATTTACGTTTGTTGGGATTAAGATTATTTTAAATTATTTGTTAAAAAAATATTTTAAATTATCTTTTGAAAAAAAATTATTTTAATTTATAGTTATTGTTATAAATATATTTTTATACATCTTACTAATTAATATATATATATATATATATATATATATATATATATATATATATATATATATATATAATATGGGGTGAAAATGGGCTCGCAGCCCGTACCCCAAAGAAGAAGCGCATGAAGCACCCAAGCCCCTGGCTCAGCCCCCAAAGCCGGTGTCTACTGCTCGCCCAGCTACCTAAGCATGATAATCAGAAGCCCACATTCCGCAAATCAAATCAAATCTCATCAATAAGGAAAGTAGGATATTCCAACAATATCTTATCCCGTAAATCCAACAAAATCTCACCAATGCTTTAAACACGATAATTTAAATAATATATTATCCCGCAAATCAAGACGATCTCACTAAAAAGTAAAGTGATATAATTCAATAAACTATTCCTTAAATATCTCTTTCTAAAATCCGATAAAGGCAATAAATATCCCATCCAATGGGAAAGAATCCTTACTACCCTCAAATTAGAATATACACTATAAATACGTACACCCCAATGCATGAAGTGTATCGCAAGACTTGGGGACGCATACTCATATGCAACACATTCGCCTCTGCTACTTTATCTCGGGAAGAACTGACTTAAGACGAGTTACTTACCTGCGCAAATTTCTCGGAGCCCCCTTCTTCCTTGTTTTGCAGAGAAGTGTTACGTCCTAAAGCCTCATAGATCATCAAATGATCCTACCTCAAATTCCTGCATTAACTAAGAGCCCCGCATCCCACCCGTCAAGAATTCACAGTCCTACCAATCCATTTTCCCACGCTCCGCCCTGGGCCTCGGCTTGAAAGATTACCGCCGGCGCCGCTCAGGAACGGCGCCTTCTCCATAAACATAATCACGGCGATCGATGGTATCAACTGCAACACGTGTTGCGAAAGAACGCCAATCCGCCAGCGACGATCCGCCAGCATTGCTACCTGGCGCTACAAATACCGGAGCCACGCTTCACCTGACGAGCCCGCCTACTGCGACAAAGCACGCTTCAAGAGTCGACCGGCCAGCATCGCCACTCGGGCCGCCGAGCCACGCCACACCGCGATAAGCTTCACGCATCGCACAGCCACGCCGCCAGAGTCGACCACCAGTTACATCGCCACTCTGGGCCTCTACCGAGCCACGCCACCATGACGAGCCACTCATTCGCAGACAGCCACGTCGCCGTGGAGCCGACCGTACCAGCTACACGCCACTCTACTCAACGCCCGTGAGCCACGCTTCACCGTGACGAAAGCTCTTCCTATCAAATACCAATATGGACGAGCTCCACTCAACTATCTATCTCGACGGTACCTTCCTATCGCCAACACATTAGCCCACTCAACTATTCATTCTGACGAGCTCTTCCTGTCATTCAATATGGACGAGCTCCACTCTACTATTCATTATGACGAGCTCTTCCTATCAGTCAACATGGTCGAGCTCCACTCAACTATTCATTATGACGAGCTCTTCCTCTGTCAATATGGACGAGCTCCACTCAACTATTCATTATGACGAGCTCTTCCTATCAGTCAACATGGTCGAGCTCCACTCAACTATTCATTCTGACGAGCTCTTCCTATCAGTCAATATGGACGAGCTCCACTCTATTGTTCATTATGACGAGCTCTTCCTATCAGTCAACACGGTCGAGCTCCACTCTACTATTCATTATGACGAGCTCTTCCTGTTAGTCAATATGGACGAGCTCCACTCTACTATTCACTTTGACGAGCTCCTCTACTCTGCACAGGCCACGCTGCCTCAAGAGTCACACTGGACTACATCGCCACTGCATCGCCACCGGCTACATCGCCACTCTACCAATCGCCACCGGGTTACAATCAAATACCGCTCAATCGCCACTCGGGCTCAATAGCTACCGGCTACATCGCCACTGCTCAATCGCCATCCGTCAATCGCCATTACATCACCGCCTGGCCAATCGCCACTCGACTACATCGCCACTCGGGCCACAACGCCACTCTGGCCAATCACTCGCCAACGCCCACTTCGCTCAATCGCCACACCCGCTACAACGCCCACTCTGCATCGCTGTTTCATTATGACAATCTCTTCCTATCAATCAATATAGACGAGCTCCACTCTACTATTCATTATGACGAGCTCTTCCTATCAGTCAACATGGTCGAGCTCCACTCAACTATTCATTATGACGAAGCTCTTCCCGCCAAATAATACGGACGAGCTCCACTCACCGCTCATTACGACAGCTCTTCCTATCGGGCCTCACGGTCGAGCCCACTCAACTATTCATTCCGACGAGCCTTCCTATCAATAATACGGACGGTCACTCTACTCGCTCATTATGACGAGCTCTTCCTATCACCAACACGGCCGAGCCCACTCTACTATTCATTATGACGCAGCTCTTCCTCGCCAAATAATACGATTTAGCTCCACTCTACTATTCACTTTGACGAGCCCTCTACTCGACAGCCACGCTTCAAGAGTCGACCACCGTACTACATCGCACTTGGCCATATCGCCACTACCAATCGCCACCGCTAACGCCACCGGGTTACATCGCCACCGGCTACATCGCCACCGGCTCAATCGCCACCGCTCAATCGCCGGCCATCACCGGGTCGGGTTACATCGCCACTCTGGCTTACATCGCCACCGGCTATAACGCCACTTACAACCGCCACCGACCACAACGCCCACTCGGCCAATCGCCACTACATCGCCACTGCCGGCCAATCACCACTGCTACATCGCCACCGGCCAACGCCACCGGCCACATCGCCACCGGTTACAACGCCACTGCCCAATCGCCACTGCCTCAATCGCCACTCGGCCATTAACGCCACTCTACCACCGCACTTACCAATCGCCATCGGCCATATCGCCACTCTACCAATCGCCACTGCGCCACATCGCCACCGCCCAATCTCCACTGGGCTACAACGCCTACCGCCCAATCGCTACCGGGCTACAACGCCACTCTATCGCTCATTACGACGAAGCTCTTCCCTATCGGCCAACATGCATTTGTGCTCCACTCACCATTCATTCCGATGCTTTCCTTCCCAACTCTACTGACGAGCTCCTATTATTTACACGACGAGCTCTACAACAGCCACTCCCGACGTACCCTCCAAACAATTCCTTTAACGAGCTCTTCCCTTAATTCACAATGGACGAGCTCCCGCCAACACCACTTCACGTAGCCTCTCGCCTCACACGGATCTAGCCCCACTCAACTATTCACCTAAGGAGCCCTCCCCCGGGCCACATGGATCTAGCCCCACAACAATTCACTTCTGACGTAGCTCTTCCCGCCCATACTGGACGAGTTTCCACTCAACTATTCACCGCATGAGCTCCTCCCGGGCTCATGGACGAGCTCCCGCCAACACCACTTCGACCAGCTCTTCCCCGCCTCACATGCTGGACGCAGCCTACTCACCGGGCTTTAACGAGCTCTTCCCTTAGTTCACATGGACGAACTCTACTCAACAATTCGCTTTGACGTACTTTCCACCGCACTCAAACGCACGGCTCCTTCCTTTCTACTATTTACATTGACGAGCCCTCTTCATCAGACACCCACGCACGGGCCCATCCTGCAACTCCTATCGACGAGCCTCCTCAACCTGCATCGGACGAGTCTCACTATTCATTTCGACTTCACCGCATACCGACGCATCGGCTCTTCCACACTTTCCACACGAGCTCTCCCCAACTCACGACGAGTCTTTACTATTCATCTTGACTGAGTCTCTCACCGCACAAATGGACAGACGGGCTCCTTCCTACACTTCCTATTGACGAGCTCTCCTCAACCCCGACGACGTGAGTCTCTACTATTCACATCAAGGAGGTCCCTCCCCAACAATCCACTCAAGAGCCCTACTATCTCACATTGACGAGCCCCACCCAACCGCTCATGGACAAGCTCTACCTAAACGCCAAAGATTAAATCGACGAAGCCCCAACAGCTCATTACTTGACGAGCCTCTACCTAACTCCGGGGTTTCTCGCACCGACGAGCTCCCAAAGAGCTCACACGAACGAAGCTCACCCCAGCCTTTCTCATCATTTCACATTGACGAAGCCCCCAAATAGCTCACGGACGAGCTCTACCCGCCAAAGATTATTACTGACGAGCTCCTCCCGCCAGCTCACGGACGAGCTCTACCTAACCGTCGAGACTGACGAGTCTCTCATCAATATCGCAGCATGGACGAGCTCCCTCCAAACACTTCACATGGACGAGCCCCAACAATGCCGCATTGACGACTCCGCTGGCCAGCAGTCGTGCGTACCCTAAGGAGTCAAAACAACCTGGGCGCAAGTTAGTTAACGGAGGTCGCTGAAACCAGATTGACGAGCTCGCCAAAAACAAGTCATGCAAATGGGCTGAATCAATACAACCTGTAAGTCAGCCAACGGAGGTCGCCAGTTAGCATCGACGAGCTCGGGCCAAAAACAAGTCATGGAATCAAGTGAACTGGGCCTGCAACTCATGCAAGTTAGCCAATGGAGGTCAGTCGCTCAAATTGACGACCTCTACCAAAAATAGGTCATGCCCTAGAATCAATCTAACTCAGTGTCACCGGGACAGAGCCCGCTAGCCACAAGATTGACGTAGTTCCCGCCTAAACAGCCATGCAAACCATGGAGCCAAGTAGCTCAGAGAACAAAGAGCCACCCAAACAGCACGCAGAACCCAAGAATCAATTCACCATGCAACTGGCCGACGAGCTCAAGAAATACAAGATTGACGTAGTTCCGCTTAAACAGCCACGTGCACTCTCATGAATCAATTCCGGCCAAAGTGCCACCCACTGAGCCCTGAAATGGCTACCAAGAGCCCAACTACTCACCAGACGTTCAATTGCCACCCCTAGCCTCATACGTAACACCTGGGAAGAGCGCAGCGCAGACGAAAAAGAAAAGTGCAAAACGAAGATTCATTAAGGACAAGGCTACATATGTATCAACCTGTGCCTAACCGAATACAAAAAAAAAAAAAAAGCTATCTCAAACAAAATGCCGAAAAAGGACTCTGCATGGAAGGTTTAGACGGAATACTAAGGGAAAAGGAAGTCCGAACTCACTAAAAAGCAAAGAAAAAGCTCGGACTAAGGGAACACAGATGAATCCAATATAGGATATTTAAGGGAAGAAACGTATGAAATAGAAATAATTGGAAGAAATGAGCACGAGAACCGAAAAGTCATCATTATCACAAGACATATGACGACGACAAAGCCCTAACTGATCCAACCCCGAGTTGACACATGGAAATCACAATCTGATAATGAATGCATAAATTCTTTGTCCACGTGCACCGTGCACAAGGGCTGGGGGGCAACTGATGGGGTTTGAAAAATGGGCTCGCAGGCCTGTACCCCAAAGAAGAAGCTGCCGCATTTAAGCACCTAAGCCCCGGCTTCCAAAGACAGCGGCGTTCAGCTTGCCGCCCAAAGGCCTATGGATAATTGAGGAAGCCCACATTCTGCAAATCAAATCAAATCTCATCAATAAGGAAAGTAGGATATTCCCCAATAATATCTTATCCTACAAATCCAACAAAATCTCACCAATAAGGGAAACAGGATAATTCTAAATAATATATTATCCTGCAAATCAAGCCTGATCTCACTAAAAAGGAAGGAGGATAATTCTCAATAAACTATTCCTTCAATATCTCTTTCTAAACCGATAGTGCGTAATAAATATCCCATCCAATGGGAAAGAATCCTTACTACCCTCAAATCGGGAATAATATACACTATAAATACGTGGCCACCCCACAAGTGAAAGGTACGTACCCCAGACAAAGATAATTACAGCAACACATCTCGCCTCTGCCCCTCTCTTTCTCTCTCAGAAAGAACCGACTTAAGACGGAGTCACGCCAAGCAGCCCCTCGAGCCCCCTTCTTCCTTGCTTTGCAGAGAAGTGTTACGCTCCAAAGCCCAAGTAGACTCACAGCACGCCGATCCTACTCACCCTGCATAATCCAAAGTTATTCGCATCCCAAATTCGCCGCTAGCTCAGTCGCCCCGACGACTTCTTACACGCTCCACTCCAGCCCCGCTTGAAAAAAAAGCATCATCAATATATATATATATATATATATATATATATATATATATATATATATATATATATATATATATATATATATATATATATATATATATATATATATATGTATATATATTATAAAACATTTTCTTATATATTTTAGTATATAAATAATTATAAGTACTATGATATAGTATTTAAAATACTAATATTTTAAAATTATATTTTCTATTTGATATTAAAATAATATTATATCAAAATGAGATATTAATATAAAAATATAAATATTTTGATCATCATCTCTCATTATTTTTTCTACTTAATTAAGAAACAACTATTATTTTGTTAGGTGAAATTTATTAGAAAAATATAAACAAACTTATTATCAATTTTATTTTTAATAAATAATTATATGTAATAAATAATTATGTCTTATTTTAAATTTTGAATAAAAAAAACTCTTAAATACTATTATTTAATTGAAATTTAACTATAACACGTTTTATTTATTAAATAATAAATTAATTTATTATTTAATAAATGATTTTTGAATAAAAATTTCAACTTTAAGAGATAATATTTTGAACATCAATCAATTTAAAATAATTAATTTTAAATAAAATCGTAATCATGGGTAAACTAACAAATATGTTTAATTTATTGAATAATAAATTAATTTATAATTTAATAATAAATGAATGAATAATAAATTTATTTATCATTTAATAAACGAATTTTGAATAAAAATTTCAACTTTAAGAAAAAAGATTTTGAGCATTAAACAATTTAAAACAAAATAGTAAATGTATTAATAAGTACTGTCCCTATACAATTAAGCATATTAAAATTCTGATTCTCAATTTAAAAATTATGAATAAAAAGGCCAAATAACTTATCTATATAAATAAATTAACAAATCAATATATGTCCCCTATAAAAATTTATCTTTATATTTAAAAAAAATCTTTATCTTTAATTACTTTTTAGTGACATATCCATCTATTACTAATTTTATTATAAAAAAGATGTCGAACAGATTTTAAAAATAAAAACATATAATAAAATGGTATATAAATTATAAATAAATGCATTATAAAATTTATTAATTAATTTTATATGATAAATTCAATATATAGGATATATAAATTTTATTTTCTAGAGACGATATTGAAATTGAAAAACCGTCTTTTCAAAAGACGATATATCAGAATTCAGATTTTGGAAAAAATGATTTTTGGTAAGAATCATTTTTTCAAACGACGTAGTCAGATATTTGGTAGTCAAGAATCGCCATTTCCAAGAACAATATTTAACCCGAGAAAAGATATCATGAATGAAAATCGCCTTTCAAACTACTTTATATCAGAGAATCCCGGCAAAGCGATATCGGTAGTTCGGGCTAAATAAGATATTACTATAAAACTTAAAAATTGAATAAATTGTCTTGTCAAAAACGATATTTAAAGACTAAAAAACTCATTCCTTTAAAACACGGTTTTCAATCAAACTCATTCATTTAAAACACAAATTTCAATTAAAATCGTTTTTTTTTAAAACACGATTTCAAACATCTTTTTTCTAATAAGCAAAAAAGCAAAAATTGACGTAAAAATAGAATTTTTTTTAATATATATATATATGATATGACCCTGTTTTGTTGGTGGGCCATGGACAGACACTGATACTTGTAGTTCACGTTAGGGAACAGATTCCAATCGATATGACGTCCCACTACTTATGGCGGTTACAATACTGTTACCTAGTAAGTGCAAACGCCCTTCAATTCCACTCATTCAACTTGACAATTTGGTGCCCTTAATTTGAAAAGTACTGTCTCCCACTCCCACATTTGACAATTTATTTAAACAAATAAAAAAGTGTAAAAAAGTTCACTAATGGGGGAGATTCATTAGTTGATTTAATATTGGCAGCAGCGATCCCGCATTAATACAGAAATCATCAGATGGCTATTTTATAAAATGCCCTGCATGCAAATGGGCAATCAGGTTATGTGCAGTCTGGAAACAAAATTTTCCCTCTAGCACTCCGGAATTCATGAAATAAAGCTGGTTCCGAGAATCCAATGCATCATGAAAAGGTAGGGCTTTTTTTTTTTTTTTACATAAGTTTAGCCATGCATTAGGTGATGCGAAACGTGTGGGAAGGAAGGACGAGCATCAATAGTTGAGTAGAGCTGGCAATTTACAGCCCCACATCTACCAATAATTCTGGGGTTGGTGCTATGTTCAAGTAATTCAGAGGGTTGCTGAGTGGGAGGTGGGGGAGAGAGAGCCTTAGGAGAGAGATTCTCAGCTTTCTGGGTGGGCAATTATAATATCACTTAGGCTTCCCAGCTTAAAGAGATAGATACTTGAAAGGGACATTTATGTATCACGTAATTAAAATAAAAATAAAAATGAATTGGGTACAAAGATTATGAAATACATTGTTGAGTATATATGAAAAAAAAAAAGTTTATCAGGAATTAAAGTGGTGATTAGACAAACACTCTCGAAAATGTCATTTTTCGATTTTCAACAAATATTACAATTTGACTTTTGAAAAAATAAAAAAAAATAAAAAACTAATTGCCCTAACTCTCTCCATCTCATTCTCCCCTCTGACCAAAAAACTCCTAACTCGGTAACACCTAAATTATACCATGGGGCCGCTTTATAATACGCTGCGTATAATAAAAGAAACGTATATTTTTCCTGCACTTAAAGTTCTGCCGGTAAAAATAAGTAAAACCCGAAAATTATATGAGGTTCAAGAGTAAATTGGTAATTTGCCAATTAAGAACCCAAGTAACATAAGATGAAATTATTGTATGTTAAAGTAGGATTTTGATAAGTTAGATTTGCAAATAATAGGAAGAAGAAAGCCTTAATAGCAAAAAGAAGAATTTAAGCCCAAAAAGAATAAGACCAAACATAGTCTTGGAAAATATCATTTTTGGCTTATCAAGGTTAAGGTTTACCGTGGGAGAAGAGAAGAGAAGAAAAGAAGAGAAGAGATTAAGGTATGGAATGTTTGAAACTTTTGTATGGAATACTTGGTTGGAATTATTTAGAACATGTATGGAATTCATATTTGGGTTAAGAATTTTTCCAACAAAATTCTTTGTCTATATGTAGGTTAGGAAAAACCCTAACTTATAAATGTGTTATATGGTTGTTTGGTTTGGTTGGGGTCCTTAATGGAGGAAAAATTTGTATAGAGAAAATGTTGGGTTTTAGGATAGATGTTGTCTTTTTTTTTAAACAAATGTTTTTGTTTTTGCTATAACTTGGTCATTACTCATCTAAATTGAGTGATTCAAATTTCTGGGTAAACTAGACTTTTAGGAGAACAAATCTCCATGAAATAAGTGTATTCAAATTTGGATCTTATTGGACCTAGAAATTTGTCAAAGTGAGGCTCTATTTTTGGGTCAATTCTGGTTTATTTCTGATGCAGTTTTGAGTTTCAGAATAGTTTTGATATTTAGGCCATAAGTTGAATTTCACTTATCCAAATCGAGTGATTCAAAGTTCTGGATAAACTAGACTTCTAGGAGAATAAATCTCCCTGAAATAAGTGTATCAAAATTTGGACCCCATCGGGAATCTTACAAAAATTGCCAAAGTAAGGAACAATTTTGTCCCCGAAATTATTCTATAATACCCCCTAATCGGAAGAATTCCTGCTATTTAAATCATAACTTGAGTTATATTGATCCAAATGAGGTGATTTAAATTTCTGTGCAAACTAGACATCTGGGAAAACAACTTTCATGAAGAAATTATGGTCAAATTATGTCTTTATCATTCTCAGAAAATTTTCAAATATATGACACAATTCTATATTCTGTTCTTGGAAATTGTTTAGGAGTAGTTCGGAATGTTTAGACCATATCTCCCAAATTAAAAGTCCAAATGACATGATGTTTGAACCATAAAAAACTTAAGACATATGAGTATATTGAGTTAGAAGATCACTTTCTCTAACAATCCCGCTTAAGGCCAAAATCAGAATAAATTATCCCCGAGTCAGCCTGGGAACTGGCATATGTAATTGGTTATGGAAACCGAAATTGTATGCAGCGTTATATAAACGATTGCTATACTTAAAGCTAAAAAGAATACATGTATAATTTTATTATATGAAAAAGTGCAAAGTACAGTTAAATGTTTATAAGAAATTATTTGATAATGAATATCTCATAAGTATATATGATTATCAGTAGTTATTTATGTATATGAGATATCTTTTTCTGATACCTGAAAGATTGTTAAGAAAACATAATAAAATTGATTGTCTGCTTATGACTGAGTAGTTGGATAGGTAGATATGCCTATAAGGGTACATGTTGCTGCAACATACAGTTTACAGATATCGAGACCCAGTTTGGGTCGATGACATAGATCCCGTTTGGATTATTATAGTGCCCCTGCTTGTACTATACGCATAGAGATCATTGTCTCTTAAGACAAGGATAGTACCTTCTGGTACATATAGTTATTTTCCTATTCCACTTTGCGCTTTTACGGGGCGCATTAAAATATAAAAACAAATGATAAGTATATTTAAACGAGTATATAATATATGACATAATATGAGAAGCATAACACTACTATGTGATGATAGTACACGATTACAAGAACAAGAAGTAAAGTTTAAGATGCCACAAAAAATATATGAAATATGATAAGAAATAAAACATGTTATGAAAAATTAGATATGAGAAATGGATAAGTATATATAAATGTTATATTTTTCATAAGTATATGCATGTGTCTAAAGTGAGATGATCCTTATTAGGGTCAGCCCACCAAGATATTCTCACTAAGCTATAGTTTAGCACGTGTCGTATCCTGCAGATAAAAGAAAACCAGAGGATTGTACATTAATCCGGCGATTAAGAATAAAGTCAACACATCACTAGGTGTCCACTGGAAGACCATTTGGTATAATGTATATGTATTTTTGTTCCTTTTGTAAGCAATGTAAATATTGTAAACGCTTAACAATTCCATGATAAGTTCTCAGAGTATATTTTTAATCCGCCGCTATAATATACATAAGTTAAATGTTTAACATTATATGAATGAACAAGTTTAAAGTTTATAAGTTTATAGTAAACATGAAAAAAAAAAAAAAAGTGACACCCTCGCTTGACACTGGGTGCCGAGTTGGGGGCGTCACACTAACTCCCTCCCTCGTCTTCTCCAATTCGACCAAAGCTCTCTCCTTCCTTTCTCTTCAACCTCTATCCAACATAAAGGTGAAAGGAAAAACAATAACTCCCTCTCTCTCTCTCGTCTTCTTATCTCGATCCTAAAAGCGAAAAAGAAAAATACTAACTATATCGTCTTCCTCTCTTGATTCCAAATGCAAAAGGAAAAAAACTTAAGAAGCTTTATTGATACTTTGAAAAGTGTTTTGTTTCTCTGTGAATCAATCATCGTTGCATTTGGTACTTTGTGTCATAGGTAAGGGGAAAAGTGTGTGATTTGTATGTCTGGAAAATTTGTTTTTTTTTTGCTTTAGATGAATGTGTGTTTTAAAAAAAAAAAGATATTAAGAAGATTGATTTGATACTTTGACTTTCATTTCCATGTAACATTTGTCCCCTTATAATAACCTCATTTATGCGTAAGTACTATTCTAACAAACTGTAGGTATTACTTTAATATACTTCAGGTACTACCTTAATGGTCTAAGTACTATCTTAATGTTAGTGTTCATAAACCCCTGTTTACCCCATATTTCTTGATCAATACTCATTTCTCATCCCTTTTTTACTTCATAAAATGCATGAACTACAATTGTACCCATGAATGTAGAACCAAATTAAGTATATAAGTGAGATATGTATTGAATGAAATTAATTATTTCAATATTTGTTGGTTTTGTTTGGTTGCAAGGGAGGGGCTGTGATTACTTTGTGTCGTATGATCTTGAGATGTGTGGTAGCTAAGGTGGTATCAATGAACTGAATGGGGAAAACAAGATGTTAAAAATGGAGATTAAGGAGATGCACAAATTGAAGGATATGAATTATGAAAGAACCGATGAAGTCAAAGAATTGAAGGGAGAGTCGAAAAAATACTGTGTTTTTTGTAACCATTTGCTTGTTTTTCCTTTGTTGCACTTAAACATATGTAAGGTTGGCACAAATTGAGTAAAGAAATGCATAGATTTGACTTTCTGAGATGTAAAATTTAGTTTAATGCTAATTTTTGTACTTTGAAAAGTTTGGTGTTTGTGTGGAAAATGAGAGTAATGTAATGTTAAAAAAAATACTGGAAAATCATTCATACTAAGTCAATACAATTCTTATAGAAGTCTAAAATTGCATATATACCAAAAATTATATTGTCATTGGTTATTATGTTATAGTTCAACACTAAGCTCATAAGAACCATGTAATGATCATGGAAGAGCGGGGAAAAAAGGAATTAATATTCAAAAAGGTAGTACCTATAACGAAAAAGGTAGTACCTATATATTAAGGTAGTAGCTACAGTATATTAGAGTAGTACCACATGTTGTAAATAACCTGTGTTAATTTCAAATTAATATGACTCATGGATGTTTCTTTCCTTATTAATAGCTCAAATGACCTCAATGATCCTATGATATTAATCCTAGATTAAAGAACACATCCTAAGTAATCATTGACATCGTATTATAAGAGGCACTAGGACGTCAAAAAAGATGTATCAATATATTTATAATCTATGTTAAGCTAAAGACATTGGTGTCAATGCTTGTACATAATATAACAAGTGTCTTAGTTAAAAAATAATATTCAAACATGGTTATATTGTCTAAATACCCCACACATTGATAACATAAAAACGCGAGTTTCATCGCTGACGGTTTGTCATAGCGAGCAAAGCAATTATATCCAAAGGACATCATCATGAAACAACACTCATCATGACTCTTATGTTGCAAGTAGCACAAATTCGATCTCATTCAGCATTACTAGGATGCATTACCAAGCTATATAAAAGCTTTATCATGTACAAATCCATGGTATCCTATAAGAGAAGACAATAACACATGTATATTAATAAGGAAATGTTTTAATGAGTTTATTGAATCACATGAGTATAAGACACAAACCGAACATTGTGTACAAATTTAACGCTCATAAGTCACACAATCAAACATATGGGTACACAATAGTCCTTCATGCTATATAGTGCTATTATTAGAGGACTCTTTATTTATTGTAATCAACATGTCTAAATGATATATTTAATATCACAATAAATGAGTCGTTTACAAAATAGGTTTGTTGGTATCAAATAGGAACTACTTAGTGGTCATAAATGTATGTGAGCAAATAATTATTGGATTATCTATTAAAGTAGTACTTATGTATGTTATTATAGTACCTACAATATATTCAAGCAGTAACTATACTAGGTTATTCTAATACCTTAACAATCATGATTCTTACCAAACATTCTATAATAGTCATTTAATGACTTAACATTTTTCCTAATTTCTAACTTTCTATACTTGTTTTTTTACATTCAATTGCACAAACCAAAATGTAAGTGTAAGCACTAGCCTAATTTATTTTGGAAGGAATACAACATCCTACATTAGTCATTAAAACCACTTTAATGCCATTTTTTAGCATTCCACAATAATTTGAGTTCACACATATTGAAGAAATATTTACAAACACTATAGGAAAATTAATACAAATCTAGCACAAATTCACTTTCAAGAAATAAAAAAAATAAAAAAATAAAAAACAACACATAATAGCTTCAAGTATAAAGAAATAAAAAATACATACAATCACTTTAAGTGTTGTACCTTCCCAGGTGAAATTGATTCACTCAACTGGTAACAAGGATGACTCCAGGAAAATAAGAAATTAAAAAATTAAATTATAATTTCAACAATGGAATCTACAAAAATATATATTAATATAATAAAATTTCTCAATGACAATCCCAGAAACAAGAAAGCAAGGAAAGTTGTTTGGATGAGTTGATGGTGATTGGGGTAGAAGAAATCAATTTGACGAGAGAAATTTTATTTTTTCAAAAGTCCAGTTGTAATAATTGTTGGAAAGTGAAGATGGGCTTGCCTAATCACTACTTTAGTTCCTGATACATATTTAATTTTTTTCCACGAACCACACAATTCACATTTTTTTTTACCCACTTTTCATTTATTTTCATACATAATTGTCCCTATTTGAAAAGTTCAAAGTTTAAATTACCTAATACCAACGACGAGAGAACCCTATCTTCTTTTGGCCATAAATTCCGGATGCTTCCAAATTGCTGGATAGGAACATCACCAACAAGGAAAACGAATGGAGTCGATTGGTTGGAATAAGTTATTAAATTTTATATCTATATCCATTGTTCATCCCACCACCACCACCGCCATCATCATCCCCTGGACTGTATGTCATGAAATAAAGATAACAGCATCTCGTCATTGCTATTTGGTGGTTTAATTATATATATACTTTATCCTGTATTCTTGGACTAAAATAATTCATAAAAAAAAAAACTATTGTGAGAATTGAGAAATCTAGTTATGGATGCCGGGCAGATACCAACAAGCACGCACCACCTCCGGGTCAAAAGCATAACTGAAGCAATTCTTTTTTTAATCAGATCCAGTAAGCCATGTCAACCATAGAAATGTACATCACCTTGATAGGTTTTTCGATCTGCAAATACTAAATATATATAACTCCCCTAATGAAATTTAATTAGAAAACTTTTCCAATAAACCACATAGGAAGTAGCTAGTATTGTTGGGCAATGAGTGGCATAATTACTTGGTGGTGAAGAACTGTAGGGATATTTTTCCGAGACAGGGGAATACGATTAGGCTGTTCACCCAAAAGTCTCATCATGTTTATAGTAGCTAGAGAAGAAAAGATTCCTCATTCCTGTGAGTTCTTTAATTGCATCTGGGGCCTATATTCTGTAGATGTTAGACTTGAGAATAGGTGAGTGGCATAGCATTTTCAGATTTTGGGCAAATATATCTTCATCCCCCACCTCCAACCATCGACCCTACCCCTTTTTCTCCAACTTGCTTCAATATTCATGGCTGATATTAACTTGATATAAATATCACAACTCTTCTCTCTCATCCAGCTGTTGATCACATTCTATCTTTGACTTCCTTTCATTATCTCTACTTGTGGAACAAATAAAAGAATTGTTTTTATGGAGCCCCCAAATTCTACAATATTTTTAAATTATCAAATGGCCAGTGGCCCAACCAAGTGAGTAGTAGCCAAAGTTTTGCCAGAATGTTCTGGTAGGTTTTTCAAATGCATGTGCCCACGGCTGCAATGATATATAGGCCGGCCGGCCATCATGAATTAATCCTCTACGCTGCCCATAACATTCGGGGTCCTACGTGATGTGAATCAAATTTCTCTTTCAGTTTCGTTTTCTTAAAACATTTAAGACTATGAACACATGGATGTAGTCCCTCTACTTACAAACACACGGATCTGTTTTTCTGAGGATATTGCTCGAAAGCCAGACATATGTATTGTGCTTGGCCACTCTGATTTGAGCCCAAAACAAGTACGAATGCCGACTCAAGATGTCGGTCCATCAACAGGTCTCCCATAACTAACTTTTTCCAGTTTCCACCTTCACTTAAAGCTTCAATAAGCAAAACTTTCTTGGACATATATATTTCTTCCTCATTGGCCAAACTTGACCAATCGAGGGTTTTTGGTTGACACCCACGTGAGCGTTTCACAGAGAAGTACTATGAACATGGCCTTCATTAATTGGTGTCCGGGAGAATAAAGCCCACAGAATTTTTCTCTTTTTTTTTCTCCGGATAAAATGGTCAATGATCATGAAAGCAATTGCCTCGGCAATATAGTGTAAAGGAGTTTTTCCCATACCCAAAGTTCATTCCAGAAATGAAAGTCAATAGGGGATGTTTCCTGGGGCGTGGGATTAGAAGAAGACAGATTTAAAAAATTTAATTTTCTTACGACCAGGAAAAAAAATGGATTCATTTTGACCAGTTGGACCTTTCGCCTAAGCACATGCAATATGAAAGGTCATCAATTCCTTTTATTCTCTTCACAATATCCTCCATTAAGTATTTTTTTTTTCCTTTTTTCACATAAGATGGAGGACTCAGGAGAGACCCTGAGCTGTAGAATGGGTAGTCATAGTGAAGATTATGGTTTAATTTCAGGTATTTACAATTACAGACAGACTTTAGTTGGCTAACTAGTCTAAAACTGTTTGACTTGTTTCAAACTGGGAAGAACCACAAGCATGGACATATTTAAAACAATCTTGGCTGGACGTAGCTGCATCTAGAGGGAATATAATTTCAAAATTTCAAAGACCATGAGCTGAAAGCTGTTTGAATGCGATGGTCATATCGAGAGTGTGGTTCATATAAACTCTCGCCATACAGTTTACACATGAAGAAGACGGTGACAGAGAGAGGAGAAGACCACATCATTGTCAATATTTGTTTGTTTTTATGTAACTTTCAAGCCAGCCAACAATTGAGCCTACACCAAATGTCAATATTCAGAGCAAGTGAACTAAAAATATTGTTCTTTCCTCTCTTTTTACATTGTTTTTAACATTTGCAAATTCATTACACTGAATTTAAAACAGCAACTTTTGTTTAAAGATTTGTTAAGTTTGATTCCTTAATATGCTAGTAATGCCATGGGGGCATGTGACCACCGACAATCATACAAATTTTTATGTATCCCATGTTTTATAACTTCATAATTTGAATTTTGAAATGTATTTATTTGAAAATTTTAATACTAAAAATGATTACAATCATGAAAAGAAAAACATTTAAGAAGAAGGATGATATGCATTGCGGACTCCGTGATACAGACGTTAAAGCTAGCGATCCCTTATCCTTTACTTTTGGCTGATATGTCATAAATCATAATCTATTGTTCTTAAACATATCTTTCCTTATATTAGCGTGAGACTCAAACTTGTACCCATCGAGGTGAGGACTGAGGACAAAGGATTCCCCCGTTTTTATTCATAATATTAGGAATAGATTTTATGCCAAATCACCCACGAAGGCGAGGAGGTGACAGCCAAGATTTTAAATGCACACGGCACCAAAACCTATGCCCCTTCTTTTTAAATCAGTTCAGAACTTTCTTCGAGCACATAGAGTGCGACCGTGTGACATGGGTGCCTGTGCTTCCACTGGATATACAAAGACTCTCAAGGGCAAGGGATATGGAGGCTATGGAGAAGGAGATGGCGTGAAGGCCAAGGTCAAGGTCGTCCATTTTCATGGTAAGATAGAAGAGTTCAAGAAGCCCATCAGAGCGAAAAACATCACCTCCGAGAATCCGGGCTGCTTTCTCTGCAACTCGGAGTCGATGCTAATCGGGTCATGCATGCCACAGTTACCTGAGGAGGAGCTTTTACAGCCAGGTCAGATTTACTTCATCATGCCGAATTCCCGGGCCCACATCCCATTGTATCTTGCTGACCTATGTGCTCTCGCCATCAAGGCCAGCGCTACTCTTGGTAAACGATCATCCTTCACTTTCAGATGACTCGGGAAACTGTACTGTTTAAGCACAGTGGCCGGAGGATGGCTGTTGGAATCGGATTCCAGCTGGCTGAAAAGACGGACTCGACCTCTGATTGGTGACCGAGCTTGTACAGGAAAGATTGGGATCTTTATACCGACAAAATATGTACAATCTCAAGACCGGAGTACAACATTAAAAGAGGTTTTGGTGGTTTCTGGGGCCTGTAATCTGTTGTGTAGAATTCAATGTTTGATGGGCTGCTGTTGGAAAAAGGAAATCCTGATCTATTTCCTTGTCGATCAAACCCGTTTGTTGAAAAATGAAAACAATTATTTGGATCTAATGAAAGAAGAGAAGAAAAAAAAAACAGAACAAATTACTTAGTACATTGCCAAAGGCAAAGGAGACATTATCCGAGATTATTTTTTTTTTAATCTTTTGCTATCTCAATTGAAAGGAAACTTTTACCATTATACGTTATCATTTATTTTAATTGGTGAATTGTTGAGTATTAGTGCAGTGTAGGATCATATTGATCAACCAATCAGGTTAAAAATCTTATGTTTCTTTAATTGTCCTAATTATATTTTTGCATGATGTGACTAACAAAAAATTTCAAAAAACTTCATATCTCAAATGGTTAAAAGCTCACACGGATATATAGGAAAAAAGAGTTTCTATGTGAACAAATTTGTGAAAAACAAAATACTCTAACATAATACAAAAAGAAACAGATCAAAAAAAATTTCTCTCCAAAATCTTATTCACTTGGGCCACATATATGGGGCCTGTCAAGACACTTTATGGAGTTATACAAATCAATCTTGCCCATCTTCTTAAACTATGAACAGGGATTTATTTGCTTGGAAATTATCGGATTTGTTCCTAATCTGGTAAGTAAACGCTTCCATAAAAATCACATAATACTTCCTATGGAGTATATGCTTCAACAAAAAACTTGTAATAGTAATACCAAACCCAAAGGCATGGGATTCCAAAGGAGCTTAACCAGCATAATTATCGTTGACAAATTTTCGTGAATCCACCAACCTGCGATGTCCAAATCTGGCCCATGTGCTGAGTAAATACACATCAATCCCCTTGTCGATCTAAGTGAGCAAGATCAGGTTCTTGGAGATATATGACTAATATGGCTTCCAGAAGGGTCAAAAAACATGGAATACACGGAGCCACACCATGACCATGTCCACCCACCGTTTTGCGGTAAAACCTTTTGGTTTATTGGTTTCTATTTTTAAAAACTATTTTTCTATTCTCAAAAACAAAACAAATATGGAAAACAGTCAAAATATGTTTGGTTCCCAAATTTTTACTGTTTAGAAAAACACAACAAACACTAAATCAATATAACAAGAATTATATTTAGTTATTTGTCTTTTCAAAAATTGTTTTCAACAACAATTTAAAAAAAAAAGAACCAAACAAATTCTTAATTTTAAGACAAAATAACATGAATTTCGAAAATCTAACCTATTATCAAATTTTTAACCACATTTTGACAAAATAACATCCTCGTTGTTTTCTTATAAAAATAATAATTTTTTTTATAAGACACAGTAAATATCTAAAAGGACAAAAGTACTTTGTTTAAAATTTATTACTTTTTGATAAAAAAAAACGGAATGTTTAGATTTACAAATTTTTGATTATTTAATATTTTTAATCAAATATATATTTATTTAACCCACGTTGCAATAAAAAGGAACCCTCCACTTCGTGTGAGACATATTGGTAAACTCAATCATGAGCCAACTTAAGGGGAACTTGGTTGAGCCGATTGTTAATTCACGCCAACCAACTCTCATAGATAAACAAAAAGCAACAAATATTATATTTCTCTTATTAAAAATTTCAAATTTCCCTTTTTTATATTTATCTCATTATTTACGTAATTTTAGAATTTTATAAATTTTATCATTTATAAATTATATGAAATAATATGAATTTTCTATGGTTATAAATTTATTTTATATTATATACATAAAAAATAATATGAAATTATACAAATTTATAACCATAAATAATTTTTTCTATTTTTATGAAATACTATTATTTATTGTTAAATTTTATAATTTTATATCATTTTTTATTTACAAAATAATATTATAAATTTATTCATAAGTATGAAATATTATAAATTTTTTATTGGTTATAAATTTATAAAATTTATTTATGGTTATATGAAATAATATGAAAATTTTATCACCATAAAAAAATAATATTTGAAATAAATAATATTTTTATGGCTATAAATAATATTATTTTTTATATATGGTTATAACCATTAATAATTTTTTATTTATTTTATGAAATTATAAATAACCATGACTATGAAATTTATTTCATAAATTTATAAATAATATTACAAAAATAAGTATGTACCATAAATTTATTTATTTATGAAATAATATTATTTATAGTTAAATAAAACCTATTTCACATTTTTTTTATTCATGGTTATAAATTTTCATTATTTCATGTTTATGATGTCTAATTGAAATGGAGAGGTCTTTGAGTCAAAGTGAGACAATTTGTTATAATATAACTAAAATGTTTTATTTTATATTTTTATATGTTATATGGTTGTGTGTATATATATATATATATATATATATATATTATTTTTATTTTTCTATCATGTCTACGTAAATTAACCTAGCTAATTCGCTACTTCTCTAATAAGCAAGATTAAAAAATCACATAGACAATATATCCAATATTGATCCAGTCTAAGCAAAATCTGCAATTGACTTTCTGTTGAGGGAAATTACGGG
Organism: Tetrastigma voinierianum; assembly: GCA_016808115.1. Taxonomy (NCBI): domain Eukaryota; kingdom Viridiplantae; phylum Streptophyta; class Magnoliopsida; order Vitales; family Vitaceae; genus Tetrastigma; species Tetrastigma voinierianum. The sequence goes on along the minus strand of JAEQBH010003183.1, from coordinate 190,023 downwards.
CAAACTCGGGGATATATCGGTCAACGACATATCGAGGATACATCAAGCGTGAATGGAACGTGAGCATGGAGCAAATTTGAGGATCAGTGGAAAATCGACGATATATGGGCAATTTTTTCAAAATATCGGCCCCACTTTTGACCAATTGACCAAATAATCCAACGTCTCAGATTCATCTACAGACAATCCAACGCTCCAGATTTCACCTGCTTTTTGTTTCACCTGTCCAAACAGAAAAATCGCTATATTTGACTTTAAATATTTCCTAAAAAATATAGTTCCAATTAAAAAAGAATTCAACACTAATTTCCTAAAATCGCTCGAACACTAATTTTAGGTAACATTTTGACTCCAAAGATAATGTTTCTAAAAAAATAATATTAAAAACATCTTGAATAAAGATATTATCAAATACAATTTTTTTTATTGATTCAAACTAAAATGACACAAATCTATTGCGACAAGATAACGACCCACAAAACTCACATATTCGATAATCAGACAATACCACAATGCATGACTTAATTCGCCGCATAACGACGAATTACGATTTACTTAACGCTGACAGCCTTTTCGATTGACATATGAATCTGTGTTCAGACACATAAAGAAGATAACAATTAACAACAAAACGACGAAAATCAAACCGTTGTACTAAGATGACACAAACCACACGTCGCACAAGATGACGATAAAAAAAATATTGCACAATATAATGACAAAAACACGAAAAAACTAATTAAAAATCCATATTTTACGAAGAATCCACTTTATCGGTAAATAAACGATAAAAGAGTAGATAGCGACGAGCCAAAAATTGCCAAAAATATCAACCCGAAATGAGAACAAGATGAGAGAAAGAAAAATGTGACTTTATCAAATATATTTAATATTGAATTATTTAAGTTTTAATAATACAATTAATATCCCCTTTAATAATACATTTAATATTTTTATCAAATATTTAATAATACACTATAAATATGAAAATATAATACTAAATGTATTATTAAAAAAATAATTAATAAAATTATAAAATTATAAAATTAAATTAAAATTAATTTGATAGTATAAAGTATTGAAATAATTTTTAATTATGAATTATTGTCAATATCAAAATCTTCTCATTACAACTATCAAATTTCAGAAATTAACTCTTAAATAAAATATTTTGTATAAATAATAGAAATGAGGTATGAATTTAAGTTCTTTGGAAGCCCTAGCCACCATTACTTTGTTTTCTCTTTCAAACCCTTATTCGTTAGAGATGAGGGATGATTTTTTGGTCATTCTTGGCCTGAAATCACAAATTCCATCATTTTATTCACCATATATGTTTTCTTAATGTGCTGGTTCTTCTATACGATTCCAGTTTACCTGCTTTTTATTTATTTTGCTTCGTTTTTGTTGTCAACCCTGGTTGCGGGCTTGTTTTGTCACGACTCCATATGCTGGCTATTGCCGACTGCTGACGCATTGGCCGTCGACCACATGACACATGGACACAGAAATTGGAAATGATCTGCTATTAACTTTGACAAGGCATCCTCTAAAGTAATAACAATCTATTCTTAGAAAATGTCATACTATATCTCTACCTCAAACTATCATAACTAAGGATGCACTAGGCATTAGAATCCATAAAGCCACATGTAACTCACATATATCTCTATTATATGAAGAATACATGATATTATCTTCATAGTCTAGCCCATTAATCACTTCTCAGTCTCAGAATAGGTCATAAATCATGCTAATGGAGATCAATCATCAACAAGCATGAAGAACTAAATAAAACATGTAATATAAGAAGATCCAAACATTAAAAGGCTTACAAATCCAAACTTTATTCCATAGTTCAATGTTAGACTACATCAAAACCCTAGAAAATGAAATTAGCTCATAAAGAGGAGAAATACAACCATAGAGATAAGAAGAAGCATGAAAAGAGAGAAGATATAAGCTATATGGGGATGGAAGCCCCTTCTTCTCTTCAATCTTCCTCTCCTTCAATCCAAGGCAAAATATGATTTCCTCCCAAAAGAACCTTGTAGGGTGTTTCCATCCAAAGGAACTTGTTTTCTAAACCCTAAAATGTTCATTTTATTGTCCTCTTACAAGAATAACTTCAAATTGGTCGAAAATAGCATTTTTGAGTAGTTGGGCCTCGACACCACACACCTACTTGAAATCCATGCAGCTGCGTGGCAGTGTGGTGTTCGGCTGCTACTACGTAGCTGCGTGATAGTGTTAATTTGTCATGTTGTCATATTTTGTCTCCTCTGCTTTTTGATGCCATAAATTTCTCATCCGAACTTTGATTTAGGTAAATTTGGGCTATATGAAAAAATCTCGAAGTCTAGAATACATTGACGATGAAATGAAAGCCATAAGGGGTCATTATGCAGATCAATAAACTTGCTGCTCCTTTACCTTTTTGTTGATTTTCAGTTCCATTTTCGCTCGTTAGCTCCCAAGGTTGACCTAATTATAAAGATGAACATTTAGAGCATTAGAACACTAATTTATATCATAAAAACAACCAAATAACACACAAAACATGGAGATAAAATGAGTATAAAACATACTCATCATTCTCCAATCATGAGTGTTATCAACTATGTATCTCAATGCATTGTGTTTCTCAAATACTTAATATGGTAACAAAAACTCAATGAATAAATCCTATGTTTATTCTATGTCCAAATAAAATATATTTTCTCAAATGAATTAAAATGCACATGAAAAATGAGAAAATAACTGAATGCATAAGAATTTCATAAATTGAATGTACATATAGACAATTATAAAGGGTAAACAATCCCCATTCTATCTACATGATCCTTGAATTTCATTGGTGGTATGCCTTTAGTCAAAGGATCAGCAATCATCAACTCAACGCTAATATGCTTAATGACCACTTTCTTTTCCTTGAATTTATATCATGTGATTGGGTTTAAAAAATAGGCGCGGGCCAACAAACCCAGCGGGTTAAGGAGTTGTAGTGACCCAATAAAATGCAGGGCTCCTAACACAGGCTCGCAGGGCCAGTTCATCCACGAGGACGATAACACGGACAGCCTAAAGAGCCCATATCCTGTAAATCAAATAAAATCTCACAAATAAGGGAAGTAGGATAATTTTCAATAACTGCTCTCTAATTATCTCTTATTAATCTGACAGCAATAAGGAAAGAAAATTCCCCATCCAATAAAAGAGAATCCTTATCATCGTTGATTAGGAAAACATCTCTTATAAATCTTGGGTCGCCCCAGTCTGTTAGAGTCACCTTGAAAAGGCAATTCCACTGGCGATCGATCTTCTCTTAGCGGAAGAGCAGACTTAGGCATCGAGAGGCAGGCGAGGCCGCCGATCCTTTTTTTGTTTCTTGTTTTTGTAGAGGAGTCCAACGCCTAGAGCCAGCGGACTGACTCAGCAAATCCAACACGCTCCAGCCTAGTTCCGGTTGAAAAAGCATCATCAGTTTGGCGTAGGTACGCCCAGGGCGATGGTCCTTTACAAATAAAGGCGATCTGCCGATGGCGATGGTATCAACGGGGCCTGTGAACCCGCGTCAATCCCAAGAATTAAGACCGGCAAGGCAACGTAGATGGCAGGCCTCCACTGCAAGCTTACTTATTTGGAAGCTATACCGCGATAACCTGAAGCGAGAGATGGAGGCTCATACCTCGCGACAGCGCTTGATAAAGGGAGTTAGAACAGCTCACGGGACCCGGATGCAGCGCCCGGGGAAGTGCGATAGGCCCAAGAAGGCCACAATACCACCCCTCGAAGAGCGACCATATCTCGGCCTCCCGAAGCGAGAAATAGAGCGAGAATCCAGCGAGCCGGGGCACGAGCCTCACCCTGGCCCACAGGAGAGGGCGCGATGAAGCAAGACTCGGGGGGAACATCGAAAATGAAGAACCAACCCCTCATCAACAAGGAATGAGGGAACGATCATGGGAGCATAGGTTCAAGGGCATCCAACAGGAGCTTAGCCACATGAAGGAAGTTGTAAAGGGCCGAGCTCGGACTCACAGGGACGCCTGGTGCGTGGCCCGAGTCCCCGTTCACAGCCGAGGTGCTACATTTCCCCCTTCCAACAAAGTTCAAGATGCCGCAAATAGAAGCGTTCGATGGAACGAAGGATCCCGTTGACCATCTTAATACTTATAAGAACCAGATGGAGCTGCATGGATATCAAGAGCTCGTACGCTACAAAGCCTTTGCTATCACGCTAAAAGGCCCTGCATTGGCTTGGTTAAACAGACTCCCGCCCTCGTCAATCTCTTAGTTTAGAAAACTCTCCATCTCATTCGTCTCCCAATTCATTGGAGCTAGGACATACAGGAAGCCAAGTTATCATTTGCTGTCCATAAAGCAGAACCCATAAGAAAGCCTGAGGTCCTATGTCCAGAGGTTCAACGCTGAGTCATTAAAGGTAGATGTTTTAGACGAAAAGTTTGCCATCATCGCCTTCATCGCCGGGTTGGGAGTGCAGTCAAAAGACTTAATGTTTTCCATCTCAAAGAATCCGTAGGTAAGCATGGCTGAAGTGCTCACTAAAGCAGAGAAGAACATTAACGACGAAGAAGCCCTCATATCTAAGAGGCTCTTGACCTGAGAGCGGGAGGCGGCTGGCTTGATGGGAGAAAGCCACTAGGAGACAAAGAGGCAAAGATCCCGAAGGATAAGAAACGATCCGAAAAGGCGAGGGGCGTCAGAGACAGGGCCTACGTCTATTCTGACCAGCAATATTCACCTCGGTTCCCTTTTTGGCGGTAGCGATATCCACAGGTCTTCTTGCGGTCTGGCAGTAAAAATTACGAGATGGCCATCCCGGATGAGGGACGAGACCTACCAAAGAGATAACACTGGAAGTGCTGCATGGGGTCCATAGGGACCACGGGCATCGACGAAAGCGGAGTGCATACAACTTCGGAAGGAAATAGAATACTTGATTCACGGGGATATCTTGGCGACTATAGCCTGCAAGGTCGGGATCGGGCGCTTGACCACCACCACCTCTCGGCGTGACCCAACTCGGCACAAAAGCCATGAAATCCATGAATCTCGGAGGATTTTTAGGAAGTGGGGAGTCCATCTCTGCCATGAAGGCTCATTCAAGTATCCAGTCGGGAGAGAGGTAATGGAAGTGCAAGCAGTGTCCAAACTACCTCGACTCGACACCGCCATAACATTCTCGGACTCAGACCTGGAGGGATGTCAACACCCCATGATGTTCCTTTGGTGATAAGGGCAGTTGTGGCTAACAAAACAATCCACCAAGGTCCTTATGTCGACAATAAGGAGCTTGGCCAGAGCATCATCTTGCATCGGCTTTTGACCCGGATGGGCATGGAAGGGAGAAGAATTTGGAACGGTGAAGCGCCCTGCGAAGTTCTACGGAAAGAAAGTGCTACCTTTGGATTAGTAACTAATTACTTACCTTGGGAGACCCAGGTGCGGGCAACAACGATAGTAAGATTTCTCATAGTAGATGCCCCTCGGCTTATAACGTGTTATTGACAGACCCTCTCAGCGCCGTGAAATTTATCTAGTCATTTATGTGGAATCAGATTGCCCTGATGGGTGGAATGGTTTGAGGGATGTAGTGCTGGAGTCTTCACCCAGCATTAATGGAGTAGCGATGACAACATATCGTGGGCGTTTGGCCATGGGCAGAGGAGGGAACGTTTTCTTTGACCCTGGGAGTTCATCAGATTGGATGATCTTACGAACTTGCACACTTGTGGTTCAAAACTGTGGAGCTTGAAGCCTCTTATCCTTTGACAGCTCAGGATGTTTTGTGACGGGAGTTTGTAGGAGTTGACACATGGGCAAATCATCATGAGACTAAATGTGGATAATTCTTGACAATTGAGTGAAAGAAAGTTTTGTAGAAGACAAAGTGATTAATGGGTGTGAGGCAGCTCTCAGGTAGATCTTAGTGTGAAATTAGATACTTGCTGAGATGGTTAATGTGTGCCATGCGGGATAAATGGGCTGTGGACTCTTTGGCGTTGCAGGCATCACCTGGGATGGAGTTCCTCTGACTGGATGAAACCTGCGGTAATTGTGTGAAACCACAATATAAAAACTGGATTAACATAAACTGTTAGATGAGTATGGTCAAAAGCGTTAAAAAGATCTCATTAATCATGAGGCAAGGACACTAATACTATATTACTATCGATATCTTCTTGTTTTCAAACAGAACTCTCTCTGGAGGTTTGGTGATATGAGATATTCAAATAATGGGACATCATGGAATGCATACCATAAAGCAAACATGTTGAATCAACTAAGCGATCCCATGTCTGTGTAAGAGCATTCTAGATCTGAAAGATACCAAACCATGGTTGAATCAGTTAAATCTTTAAGGTCTGACCAAGTTCATGGTTTCTGATCTTGTGAGAGACAAAAATTTAATCAGACAGATACAAAGGCTGTGCTCATTTTGTACATGATATCAAACCTTAAGAGAATTAACCTTTGCTTTGGAAGAATATTATTCATTGTTTTATATAGTATGATAGAAATATGTTAACTCTTCCGAGAAGTTAAAAACTTAATGGATGTAACACAGAGCATTCTCTGGCGTTGAAACATGGAAGGCTCTATTCATTCAGTGAATCCCAAACGATCTTCTGTACAATATTGAATTTCTGATAAGTCTGGTGAATAATGAGTGCGACTATAGATCTACTATTAGTGAAACTCAGAGAACCGGAGGAGATCAGTGGAGGTCAATCTTGGTTGATAAACATGTGATGAAACTCACGCTGTACTTCCATTCGCTGTAAATCTATAGTACAGATGAAGTAAGTGTGGAACTGGAGTTTCAGGAAGATCAGTGAGTGAACCATGAAATTTAGATGAGAGTTTAAACAATGGATCTGACAAATAATATGTGAGCGGATCTTGTAGGACTATCAATATGATTCACCTAGTGAGCTTGCGGAAGTACTTAAACATTGGTATCTTGTTTTGAGAATTTGTAAAGTGAAGCGGGTAGTATCAAGGTGGTGCGGTCTAATTCGACCTCTCAGGAAGAATGGAATCTTAGATATCTTTAAGATTGGTTCAAAATATGGGGTGGTGAGTAGTCATGGTGAAAGATAATAATGGTGTTGAGTGTTAGTGGTGGGCATTCAGGAGTGGGTAGAAAATGGGTTCCTCAGATGAATGTAAGATCATCTCAAGTTGAAATTGTAAGAGTTTATAGGTTCAGTTGGACCATAAGGTGGGGATGGCGGATCATGGTAAGTGTGTTAACCTCAGAGGCCTGTTGTACTTTGCGACAATCGAGGCACCTTTTAGGCCCTGGTAGATCTCAACAACGAAGAGAGGTCTCCCCTGTCATGTCGGCTAGAAGTGGATGGATCCCATTTAGGACTACTTAATAGAAGGGTTGTGCCCAAACGACCGAAGGAGGCATCTAAGCAGGTCGGGTATGCCAGTTGCACTATTCATCGGGAACCCTTTATAAAGCGAGGTTTTCCACCACATCCTCAAGTGCATTGTAAGGGAAGACGCCGACTACGTGCTGAGGAAAGTACATGAGGGCGTATATGGAAATCACATCGGAGCTCGGGCGCTGGCGGGAAAAGTCTTAAGAGCGGGGAATGCTATTGTGTGATGCTCGGGGCGCAGAGACTGGTCGAGAAGGGTGCAAAGGGACTTGTCAAGGCACGCGAATCTCTCACCTCGGGTCCAGGAGTAGCGACGTCGATCACAAACCCGGCCTTTTCGGCCCGATGGGGGTTGGACGTGTGGGACCCTTGCCCATTGGAATGGGCCCGATTAAAATTATCATCGTAGCGGTGGATTATTTCACCAAATGGGCGAGCCAAACCCTTGGCTACTATCACGAACATAAGGTACGTAACCGTTTGAGCGTTCCATAATATGCGGGGTTTAGTATCCACGAGAATCAGTCAGCAATGAATAATGGCAATCCTAATTGAGAATTCGATGGGGATGAACTACCTAAATCAATCCATAATGTGCAGGTAATGAGTCATATGGAATATAAGCTAAAATCAGAGATGCGATCTTTGAAATCGTGAATACCTCCATAGGTGGTATAATTCGTACAAATGAGCTAGCTTCGGAGACCCATTCGCTCTAGCCTTTGCTTGCCGCGATGGCCATGAGATCGGTTAAAATCCCGAGGATTGAATTGGCAAGCGTAAAGACTTTTGAAGAGGCTCTTAACTAACCTAAACCTTAGATGAAAGCGTGATCGGGTCTGACGCGCAGAGACTACCAAGGAAGGCGGCAAGGTACCTTTCTGACCAAAGGTCAAGCCCAAGAGTTATAAGCCTGGCGACCTAGTTTTAAAAAAGCTTCTGCCAGCGAGGAAAGATCCTACACATGGAAAGCTATGACCCAATTGGGAAGGCCCTTATATCGTGTCTCGCGGCGTGGTCGGACACGAGTAACCTCTGAGCTCAGACGGAAGAAGGAAAATTATACCTCATTTTGGGCAGGCACCTCAAAACGGTTCTATCAAGCGGGCCTTGGATTGTAATCTTTAATAAACTATCATCAGCTTTCATATAACAGTCTGTGTGTTTGTTGATTACTTTGTTTAATATCCTTATGAATAAAAAAGCAAGGCATATTGGTAAGAAGCGAGCGTTTCGGCCGGGAAAAGCCCGAAAATTACACCGCCGAATACGAAAAATTCATGCATCACAAAAAAAAAATTGCTCTTTATTCCAAAGAAGATATAATAGATTACAATCAGTAGTGCCATCCCTTACATCTAGGAATGGATGGTACGAGACCAGATTCCCTCGAAAAGAAAAATCTCAGAAGAGAAGAGAAGGGAAAGGGAAGAAGAAGAGAGAGAGAGTGTGAGCAGGGAGGGAAAGGAAGGAAAGGAGAAGGAAAAGGAGAAGAAAGGAAAGAAAGAGAAGGAAAGGGGAAGAGAAGAAGAGAGTGCGAAAGGAAGGGAAAAGGAGAAGGAAAGAAAGAAGAAAAAGGAAAAAATGGAAAGCGGTACTAAAAGTTCTTCTTTGGAGTACACCCAGCCCTCTCCGGATGCATTCCCTAGCACGACTCCATCATCGGACCAATTTGAGGAATAACATAACTCTATAAAGGGGGAGACAGGGAAAAACACAGCTCCACAAGTAAGGGACGCCCGGAAACAAAGCGCTGACTCAGATCTCGGTCGACCTCTGTAGATGACGGCCCAAGACCTAGATGTCTTCATCATGCGGATTCAGTTAGCGAAGGGAAGAAGGTTCGAAGCATGAGCTCCATCGCAGAGGAGTCTCAATTTATAAGGAAGCCGGAGCGCTCAGAAAATTGCGCAATCGGTTCCAATTCTCCATAAACCCACATTAAAGATGCCTGTGTCTTTCCAAGAGAAGGAAGTCAAATAGGCCATATAGTGTGAAAGCCGGTTTAGCTCGGTAGTTGGCCACGGAACCTCGACGGCTTGGATTTTTCGAAGGCTATTTGCTCAGACCAGGGCCATATAGCCCCGCCGAGCCGGTTCTTTCGGTGATTAATACAGAATCTCGACAGTTTTCGAAGAGCTCGATTGCTCGGACAATTTTATGATAGTCGTAGAGGCGATTCGGCTCGAGCGAATTAGCCCCGCGGAGCCTCGGCAACTCAATTTTCGAAGAGCTGTTGCTCGAGACAAGGCCATATAGTAGCGGTAGTCGGCTGGGCATATTAGCGGGCCCCTCAACCTTCCGGTTGAAGAGCTCAAGCTGCTCGAGACCAGGCCGCCTGTGCGAGCCTGGATTGACTCGAGCGGGTCAGCCCGGAGCCTCGGCGGCTCGGTTTTCAAGAGCCCAACTGCTTAGACAAGGCCATATAGCCGCAGAGACAGTTCAGCTCAGGCAGATTAGCCCACGGAGCCTTAGCAGCTCAGTTTTCAAGAGCTCAATTGCTTTCGAAACAAGGCGTATAGCGTAGAGCCGAGTTCCAACTTAGTGGGTGCGGAATCTCGGCCGGTTTTGAAGGCTCATTTGCCGGAAGGCCGTATAAGGTACGCGAGCTAGTTTCAGCTCGGGCATATTAGCCCGCGGGCCTCGGCAACTCGGTTTTCAAAGAAGCAGCTGCCGGACAAGGCCATGGCTGAGCGATTCGGCTGAGCGAATTAGCCCGCGGAGCCTCGTGCTTTCGAGTTTCGAAACTCGGCCCCGCTCGAGACAATGCCATATAAGCGAGAGCGGTTCGGCTTAGGCGAGATTAGCCCCTACGAGGGCCTGGCGGCTTCGGTTTTGAAAGAGCTCATTTGCTTAGACAAGGCCGCGCAGCGCAAAGCCGGTTTAAGCTGGGCCGGTCGCCCATGGAGCCTCGGCGACTCGGTTTCGAAGGCGTAGCTGCTCGGACAAGGCCCGCGCCGACTGCGGAGCCCCGGTTAAACTGAGACGGGTCTTACGAGGCCTCGGCTCGGTTTTGAAGAGCTCAACTACTCAGACAAGGCCATATAGCCTTAGAGCTAGATTCGACTCGAGCGGTCTTACGGAGCCTCAGCTGACTCAATTTTAGAGAGCTATTTGCTTAGGAAAGGCCGTATAAGCCGTAGAGCCGAGTTCGGCTCGAGCCAGTTAGCCAGGCCTCGATGGCTCGGTTCTCAAGGGCTGGCCCATGAAAAGACCATATAGCCATAGATGAGGTCGGCTCAAGCGGAAGCGGCATAAGGGACCTTGATTAGGGGGAAAAAGCCGGGAGATAGAAAATTGGGTTATTCATTGAGTTTCAAAGCCAGACGACATTACATATATCACAGGTTGAAGCGAGGTAAAAAAAAAAAAAAAAAAAAGAAAAATTGTACAAGGAGGCTCAGACGTCAGGCGCGGGATTAGGAGTAGAAGGAGAAGAAGGGGAGCGGGCCTCGTAGGAGGTGTTTGGTTCTCTGGGGCGGTCGACGGAAAAGGACTCTTACTGCCTCCTCGTCGTGGGGATATTATCAAAGTTAAGGTCAAGCCCAGGGTGGGCGTGCAGCCCTCCTGCAGGCCGAGCCATGCAGAAGCCCGCGAGTGCAGGCCTTATCCCTCAAACTAACTATCGCTCCGTCCCTCTAAACGACCAGAGTTTCCTGTCTCTAAAGGTCCCCTCGCAACCTATGGCACTCATCGGTCAAGCGTTCAATAGAGATCTTAGCTTCAGAAGCTTCACGACGGGCTCTGTCTAGCAACACTACTTTATTATGCAGCTCATCTCTAGCAGCTTGCAGCTCTTCGAGGTTACAGCGGCTCATTTTGCGGGATGATTGAGCTTCTTACCCGCTCGAGTCTGACGTCCATCCCGCCGCCGAATCATTGGGATCCCGATATCCCGCCTCGAACCATGATAACTACCGTATCTGTTATTCACACCTCTACCTCGACGCGTCGCCGTGAATGCTCAAATCGTTGACCATTCTCATCATATTTATATCAACTATTGGGTTCGACTATAAGGTCAAGTGAAATATCTGCGCTTATGAACTCGCGACTGACGCGTACGTTCAGTCGCTTTGCGAAACTCTTGAGATGGGTATACTGCCGATACCCGACATAAAGTCAACACGTAACTTTCAAGAAACCAAGATAAAGGCGGAACCACGTAAAGACACCGGGGAGCTTACGGAGCGGCCTTGGAGAGGATAGAGCCAAAGCCTCCTCAGCGGAGTAGAAGCGCCGAGCTTCTTGAGATCGAGAATCCTTGAGGATGGATGAGGATTGCACGGCGACCAAGCTCGGCATTGGAGGAAACGGGGAATCCTCATCTCCATCGGCCGGGCACTTCCTCCTAAGTCTTCAGCTATCGAAGAGGAGGCTCGAGGCGCTGCGTGGGAGGGACTCCCCAGGCGAGATGGGCATGGCCTCCAACGGGCTCGGCGACCGCTTTCCAGGAATCTTTGGCCTTTGCTGCGAGAGCGAGCAAGGTGACTGTGAAGACTCACTGGAACCTCGGTCGGAGGAGGCAATACTTGCCCCTGCACTCGGACGTGGGAAGAGGGTGATGAAGAAGACGTCCCCAACCTCGGGGCTTTACCCCAGGCTGAATGGATCTTCTCAAGGGAGTCCAGAGGTTTCCGCTTCACACTCTAGGACCTCTGGGATAGCGTCTCCACACGGCTTGAGCTTTACGTAATGGGCTTGACGGAGGCTATCGTGGGAGGCTTATAGCAGTGGAGGTGAAGGCCTCTGAAGGTCGGAAGGCTTGAACTTGAAGATCCTAGAATGTCGGGCGATAGCTCGGGTAAAGCGCGCGGAAGACATTTGGCCAACTTCAGCTTTGCGACCCTATCTTCGGGGCTAAGATTAGGGCGAATACCTGAAGAGCGCAGACTTGATGCAAAGTTAGGAGTGGCACATAATCTATGAAAACTAGACGAACTAAAGCAATGAAAGCTCACGTAGATTCTCGGGGAGTGAATGCGGGCCAATGGAACGCCCAGTGTGTCTTCCTTGTTAATGGGATCGTACTCCCAACTGCGGCCACCAACAAAAAAGTAGCACTCCTTCCAAAATTTGTGGGAGAGGCAGGAGGTCAGAAGTGATCGACGGAGGCGGGCAGCTTAGATAAATAAAGGAAGCCTCAGCGGCTTCCTTGGCACCTAAAGAGGTCGAGAATGAGCTATCACGGGAACACTGAGCCACTTATCCCACTGAGATAACTAACAACTCAATCGAATGCGGAAATTGGGCGAAAGGTTGAGAGGCGGAGCGTTGAAATCTTTGAGGGCAGATTTATAAAGGATGTAGAGGAAACGGAGGCCGATACCGAAAGGTCACCTCGAAAACACGCCATCTTGGGGCGCGGAATAACGTGGGAGGTCGATACGTCGGGAGACCCAGACACGGACACGAGGGGCACATATGTCTCACGAAGATTTCCCCATATAAAGGCTCCACCCTGCTAGGACCCGCCTCCCGGGGGGCGTTACGCCGCGGCGGGCTTGGATATTGAGCCGTAGGGTATTTAATCTCGTCGATTTTATCCTTTTCTTTGAGAAGGATCCCGGGGGCATCTCGGAGAACGACCACGGCTAAGCGATTGGACTCACCACTGTCATATGAACGGATATCATTAGAGGAATCCACCCCCTATATGAAAAGAAAAGAAGCGACCGGACCCATGGGAATACCTAGAAGTTGAATAGAAACTAACCAAAATTATACAACACGTCTCGTATACCACTCGAAAAAGGCAAAGAAGGAGAAAGAGCGTGCAGTCCACAAGGCGAGCGAAGGGCGACCCCGGCGGTATTCTGAAAACCGAGAGATTACGAGCAAATGGTCGAGGCGAGTTTTAAGAAAAGCCACATTCGCCAGAAGGAAAAAGCTTGATATCGGAACGCGTCTGCGATCGAGAGGATGTTACCGAAAGAAATTGAAAGAAGTAGAGGAAATAAGGCGTGAAAGTCGAAAAGTCATTATTACCCACGGGGCGTTTGGCGGCGTGGCGCTAACAGCCAGGTCTGGCGTAGCGTGGAAATCGCGCAGTCGAACTTGATAGCCTTTGCCCTTTATTCGTCGTAACAGTTTGAGACGTGATTGGGTTTTAAAAAATAGGCGTGTGGCCGAATCATAGCCGAAGCGGAGTTAAAGAAGATTTATAAGCGAGGCCGGGTAAAGCAGCACAGAAATTTCTGTGTGGTACTATGAATGATTCATCCTTGGCATCCCCCAGGGGCGAATAACACAGACTGGCCTAAGAAACCCCGTCGTCATGTATAATTTTGTGTGGTTATTACTTAGCATATTTAATCTTTCCTAAAAAAAATTAAAACAGTTAACTGACTTAAATGAGATTGAAATTTAAAATGTTTTCAAATATAATATTTTGTTAACTTATTATATAATTTTTAATTTAAAAATTTCAACTACATACATTTTTCAAAATTTCCTCTCCAAAATTATATTTTATTGGGCCACATATGGGCTTGTCAAGACCCTTTTATGGGATCGACCTCCAACTAGTTCATTACTCCTTCACAATCGTGTACCCTGTCCACAAAACTTACTTGAAGGCTAGGGATGGCAATGGGGCAGGTTTGGGACGGGCCACCCCTATCCTATTCCCTTCCTAATTTACATGGATATTTCCCATGCTCGTCCCAAACCCAAGCCAAGGAGGGTATATATTTCTCATCCTTGTTAAGAAATTAGCACCAAAATCCCATACCCACTCTACCCTGCCTCGATTCTTCCTTAATTAATTTATAAACATTTTCCCCTTCATTTATTTTGTCAGCAGCCAAACATGATAATCCTAAAAAAATGCTAAAACTTTGCACTAATTTCTAATCCTAAGATCAACTCAATCAAAATAGAACTGACCACAAAATTGTAAAAACTAAATCCTAAATCACTCCTAAAATCACCTGTCCCTTTCATTTTTCTCAACAGTCAAATAGACCTAATCACAAAATTGTAAAATTTAAACCCTAACTCACTCCCTAAATCACCAACAAACGATCATCAACATCACAAAAAAAAAAAAAAGGATCCATAAAAGCAACTGATCAACAACATCCTATAGATAAAAAAAATGAAACAAAAATTAACAATTGTGAAAAAATCTAAACCCTAACAGATGTCCGATCTATAGAGGAAAGATGGAGAAGAGAAGAAGATAAAAGAAGGAGATGGAAGAGGTGGTCATTGAAGATGCCCCCATTATTGGTAGAACAGGTGCCCATCGAAGAAGAAGAAGCCACTACCACTAATAACATGAGAAGAAGATGTGTTTAGGTAGGGTTTGGAAAAAAAAGAGGAATATGTGTCGGGTAGGGTTTGGAAAAAAGGAGGAGAGAAGAAGAAGAAGAGATGGAGGAGATTTGAGGCAAGATGTCAAGTAGGGTTTGCAAAAGAGAAGGGAAAAAGAAAGGTTGAGGAGATTTGGCGGTTAGGGTTTAGAAAAAAAAAAGGGTTTAAATACCTAAGTATCTTAGGGTCATTTTTGTAAATATGTTATCTGGGCGAGGCAGGTTGGGGCAAAACTCGTTCTCGCCTTGAACCAGACTTAAGGTTTTTTTAAAAAAACCTCATTCTCCATTAAGACCTGATTCCAAACTTCCCATACCAGTCTTAATAGAGGTGGGGCGGGTACAAATTGACATCCCTATTGAAGGCTAGTAAACTACTTTTATATGTGTTTCAATCATATGATTTTAATATTATCGAATTATCATTCGTTATTTTGAATCATAATCATATAAAAAATTCGATCTTGGAAAAAGAAGGTCTAAACTGGTTTTCCTTTTTATATAATAATTCTTTTGGTTTTTTGTTTTTATAAAAAAAACAAAATTTCCGAAACAAGAAAATGGGACTTTTTGGCTTTGGATAAGAGTTTTTTTTTTCCTTGAAAAAAGACTTTGGATAAAAGAGGTTTTTTTAAGGAAAACAAAAGGTTTTCTTAAGGAAAAGAAAAAGACTATTTTTCTTCTAGAAAAAAAGGCAGTTGTTCTTATATTTTCCTTTTTTTTTTTTTTTTTGCGTTGTAAACAAAAAAAATGAAAAAAATGTATTTCACAAGAAAAGGTTTAGAATAAAACAAACAAAGTGATTTGTTGGTTTATAAAAGAAAATCCTTGTTGCAAAAGTACAAGAAAAATGTATTGAACCCAAGACTTAGCATTCAAGAGACAAATGTTCTAACACTAGACTACATGTGTAGTTGTGTTTTTTCTTATGGGGAATATATGATAAGGAGATAAGCCTACTAGGATAAATTCTACACTCATTTTTTGAGTTTGTGTCAATTCATTTTGGTCTTAGGAAATTGAAAATTACGATAAAGAAAAGTTCAGTTTAAAAAATTTGGATCTTAAGTGGGATCGCTTGTGACCCCTCTAATCTTTCTTAGGAACTGAATATTTTGTCTAAGGAGGCTGGTTCTAGCACGAGTTTCTATACCCCACCAGTCTTTCCTAGGAATACTTTTCTGTAACACGTTATTTTCAATAATTTTGAGAATTGGTTTTGGGAAATAAAATTTGACACATTTTCTACAATTTGCAAAGAAATGGACTTTGATTCAATCATTGTTATTCTAACTGCATTTGTCCAAGTGGCAACTCGTATTGTGACACAAGTGCTAGTGATGTCTACTGTTGTACCTATCTCTATCTCACTTGAAGAAAAGGCAGAGAAGTCCAATGGACTTAATTTAAAAAGGTGGTAACATAAGATGTTATTCTACCTCCCCTTTGAATATTGCAAGATTCTTGACTGAAGATGCTCATAAGCTCAAAGAATATGAGCATGATATGTAACATCATAAATTATACCCTAATAGTTTTATGACATGTTTAAAGTAAAATGGAAGTCAAATTGTGTTTTTTAGAAATTTCTGGGTTAAGTATGAAAAATGATATAATCGGAATTTTTAAAGAAGTACAAAGGATAAGTGGTAAATTATCAACTTAAGGACTCAAAGGGCATTAAGCTAGAAGATTGTATGCTATTGTAGGAATTTTGATAATTAGATGTGTAAATGAAATAACCATGGAGGACTAGAATGCAAAAGATGAAAAATTAAAGCTAAATGCCTTTTTGCCAAGCTGGCACTTATAACAAGTAGAGATAAGGCCAAAGATTTATCTAAATCATTTTCCCATTTTGGCTTTGAGGAGCTAGGGCATTCATGTGGTAGTGTGAAGGAGGCCAAATTGGTTGGTCAATCCATTTCCATGCTCTCTATGTGCAAGTAAAGAGGAAGAAAGTAGAAGAAAGGAAGAATAAAGAAGAGAAAGAGAGAAGAGAGGAAGAGAAGGTTTCATGAAAATTAAGGTTAGGAAACTACCCTAATTTCTCCCTCTTTGTTTTTTTTGTTTTTGTTGGTTTGAGTTGGGTTTGATTGTTATTTGGTTGTGGTCCTCAATTGATGAATTTTACTATAAAGTAAATGTTGAGGTTTTAGGGGAAACGCTGTCAAAAATTTCTTTAAAACCCTAAGTGATTTATTTGGCCATAACTTGGTCTAGAGTTCTCCGATTTAGGAAATTCCAGTTGGAGAGGAAACCTAAGACCTGTGACTACATTTTCCAGGAAGAGCTAAAGTATTAAGATGACTTTAAGACCATGAATTTGGAGTCTAAAGGCGAATTCTTAAGTTATATTTTGAAAACATAGCAGTCCCGATTATTTAGGACATATATAGAGTTTTGGTACTCCAAATTGGATGATTCTAATTGGAGAAGAATACTTAACACCGTAAATTCAAATAAGTAGAAGGAACCAGTGTCAAATTATGAAGTTAAGATCTCTTAAATAAGGTCTCACTGTCGGGTATCAGTGTAAACCGGGCAAACATACTAGTTTGGCATTAAAATGCCATAACTTGAGTTTGGATGATTCAAATGGAGTGATTCAAATGGAGTGATTCCAATTTCTGAGTAAAATAGATTCATAGAGAAACAAAGTGCATGAAGGAAACATGTTGAGATTTCGATCTCATTGTACCCAAAAATTAAAGAGATGGGATACTGTTTTGGGAAAGGGATTTTTCATGTCCTCTCTATGGGATTTTGAGACATCTAAATGTCTCTTATATACTCTCAAAGTATTATTGAAGATGGTTTTGTATGAAAATAAGTTAGTATAACTTAGCTAGGTGAGATAAAGAAATTGACCTAAAAGTTATATGATTTAATGCTAAATAATATGGAATAAATAGAATGGAATAATAAAGGACATGAATTCTAGACATGAAGAAAGAATACATGTTTAGTTGGTATATAAAGTAGCATAGAATACATTCCTATGATGATAAGAGATATGTGAAAGTGCTCTTTATGAATATGAATAATGGATAGTGAACATCTCGTATCTGAAACATGATAAATAGTTATTCATGTATGTGGGATATGTATTGAAAAGCAGTAATAAAACCAATTATGCCTTATGGCCAGGGTAGATGGATAGATGGTGTCTTTTATTAGTGATATAATTGTTCAAACATCTGAGATATAGTTAGCCACTGTTGGGTCATTACAGTGACCAGGTTGGGTCACTCTGATCACGATACGGAGATAGGGTCATTTGCTCGTGTACGGTGATCTTACCCTCGGTACACTCTGATCCTTTTATGTATCCACTTCTTTGGAAAATGCAGGCATGACACATGTAAAAATAGATGAAGAGATATGGATAAATGAGACATGAATCATAAACATAGGAAGTAATTTGTAATATATAATGGAAATATAAAATACATGAATAGTCATTATCTCTTTATGACTAAATGATATGAATTAGATAGACAAGCAAGAAGTTAGCATAGCACATAAGTTAACATAATACATTAAATTATCTAATTGTGGTAAGGATTTATGGATTATTGTAACTTACAAGTTTATAAGATTATATATATATATATATATATATATATATATATATATATATATATATATATATATATATATATATATATATATATATATGCATAAACTGATTGTATGAGTATTAGAATGTGATGATCATAGTTGAAGTGGTCATCCATGCATAAGGATCCTTACTAAGCTTTGCTTAGCACGGGTGTTTAATAGTGGATGAGACGGTGAAAGCCATTCCACATTAACCCAGGCCATCTTAGTGATAGGTGCTCACCTACAGTGTTTCTTTTTAATGTTTTATTTTGAATCATATAATGTATATAAAATTTTGGGTACAATGAAAATGATTTGTAAATAATATGCAAGTGATGCTTTGAACGCTTCACATAGTGGGGTATGATAGTGTGGTTCTGTAATATATGTTAAATTATATGATTATATTTAAGGAATGTTTTAGAACTGCTTAGTTAATCAGGTTTAAAGTCTACAGTTTCGTGATACCCTTTCCTAACACAGAGGTGCCAAGTTGGGGTGTCACATGATATCCGAGCCATTAGTGTTGTGGATGCTTGGGAAAATTCTGGCTTTCTATGTAAGAAATACTTCATGAATGCTTTGACTGATTCTTTATACAATATGTATTTTGATAAGAAAAAAACCAAGGAGCTATGGGAATCACTAGATTGAAAGTATAAAACTGAGGATGTTAGGGCTAAGAAGTTTGTCGTGGGCCGGTTCCTCGATTACAAAATGGTAGATTTCAAGACCATGTTAGTCAGTCAAGTCTAAGAACTTCAAATAATTCTCCATGAGATACACGTTGGGAATGATGTTGAGCGAAACTTTTCAAGTTGTAGCTATTATTAAGAAGCTGCCTCTTGCTTGGAAAGACTTCAAGAATTACATTAAGCATAAGAGAAAGGAAATGAGCATTGAAGAAGACAATAGAGGATCGGAGAAGAAAGGGGCCACCTGATCAATGAGAGCCCAGAGGCTAACTTTGTGGAACATGGACAAAGTTCAAGTTCGAAAACCCAGCTGATAAAGGGTGAGGCGAGTATGGCGGCCAGTGAAACTTTGAACATTTGTTTAGGGCACATTTAATTTTATGAGCGGACTCGAGCGTGTGGGAGCTTTTGAGCAGGCTTAAAGTCGATTTCCAGCTTGGCAGTTTGAGAAAAAAAGCAGCTTGAGCTTATTAGGCTCGTTTTCCATATGAGCGAGCTCGAGGCTTAACCTCGATCTGAAGCCCGATCAGAGCTATACAAGTTTGTGTAATCAGTCCTCGAGCTCAGTCCATATACTTTTTTAACTTTGTAATCAATCGATGTGAAATGCATCAATTGAAATAATTTTCTATGGGATTGTTTACCTTAGTTGATTTAGCAGTGTCACTAAAGTTGTTAAAGCCCGCCTCCTTGACATTGTTTCCCTTTACGGATTGCGCGAGAATTCCACTCTTAAAACGACACAGGCGAAAAATTATGAAATAGAATTAAAACAAGTAGAAATTGGTGAAGAAATAAGATACACGAAATCATTGAATAAGAAACATAATTGGTTTTGTGATTATCCCAAATAAGAAATAATATATCGACAAGATGCGGCTTGAACTCATTAGTAACCAATGAAACTATTTGGCAATATCTTTGTTTGTACATGGTTAAGTTGGCCCACACGCCCTCATGACTACGAGATGCGCATGATTAATTTGAGGCCCGTAGCTTTGCTACTGTAGGACTAAGTCCAAAATCACGCCTGTGTCGAGTAGGTCGGTCAATTTTCATACCCGGTGACGGTGCCTTTCATAATTCTGTGTCTACAATTGCGGCCGGTCAGATCTTGAGCTCCCTTGTTTCCTACAGCAGAGCCCACCCGATCTACATGATGCGCTGCCCGTACCCACGCTGGGTGTTGGGTTAGAATCGATACCGGTATCGAGGGCCCCGTACCTAGGGTGAGATTAGATCCTAGTTCATCGGTGAATTGATGTGCTCGGTGGGTCAGTGCATTTGCCCTCAATGCCACTCAAGATCGGCAAACCTTATGCAGCTCGTGGCCTGACCTCTATGGATTTCCACGGGAGCCCCGATACCCTCATATTTGTAATTGGATTCTTGTACACAGATCGGCCGGTCGTCTGGGTGTTCGTACCCGACATCCGTAATCCTTCAAGCGTCCCCTTTAGGCACCTTCTTTATATCCACCTTTGGAACATCACGAGTCGCGAGCACGCTACCATTGCTCGTGGGTGCCGTTTAAATAGAGCGGATCTGGAATCTAGATGCAGTCCCACAATGAAGGGCTTGGGATTTGCTCGGCTCGGTAGTCTTGGTATTCAGTGCGCCTCCTTAGCGGCCCCATTGAGGATTCCATTTGCCATCCATGTCGTGGATCTAGAGGCTTGAGGATCCATTACATCGATATCAGGGACACATGACTGGGCACTTTTTCGCTCCGTAGCGCTGGCGAGTTGGGATCGCCTGTGAAGGTCCAGTTTCTTGTCGGAGGCCGTGGCGACCTGCGTTCAGTGGATGGAGGTCGGGCGACCGGCGGGCACAGAGCCGGTCGGCGCGAGCGGATTTATCGAGCTGAGGTGGGCTGAGCTCGGCTCGTTTGCTGGTGGCAGGGCGAACTTTTCGGTAGGGCAGGCGGGAGGCCGAGTAAACGGCTTGTTACCAATACAATAGGGGCTCCGAGAGCGAAGTTCGAGGAAAATGTTACGGTGGGAAACAGATCCTGGAATTTGTAGATTGTAGACTAGAAGTGAAGCAGGCTTGAGGAAGCAAATGTGGTTGATGACATCACCATGAATGTGTCTGACATAGATCTCATAACAATAATCTTTGAGGTGAACTTGGTGGGGTTTAACCCCAAGAAATAGTGGATTGATACAGGTGCTACCCATCATGTATGCTATGACAAGAAGATGTTCTCCATCTTTGAACCAGTTGAGATTGTGAAAAAGGTGTTTGTGGGGAACTTTGCCACTTCTGAGATCAAAGACCAAGGAAAAGTGGTCTTAAAGATGACGTTCAGGAAGGAATTGACTATGACCCATGTTTTATATGTACTTGAAATCAGTAAGAACTTGGTGTCTGGTTCATTGCTGAACAGTCATGGATTTCAGATGGTTTTTGAGAATGATAAATTTGTACTATCCAAAAGTGGAATTTATGTCGGAAAAGGTTACATGAGTGGTGGTATGTGGAAGCTCAATGTAATGAGTATCGTTAAATAAAGCTAGTTCTTCTTCTTATATTTTTTAGTCTTCTAATCTATGACATGGTATATTAAGACATGTTAATTATGGTATATTACGTAGATTAATTAACTTAAACCATATACCAATATTCTAAGTTGATTCAAAACTGACAGGGTCATCTTTTTATAGTGTTGAAAGACACATTAAACCTCTTGACTTAATCCATAGTGATGTATGTGATTTGAAATTTAGATAAACAAGAGGTGATATTAAATACTTTATTACATTTGTTGATGTTAGCACCAAGTATTGTTAGGTGTACCTACTTAAAAGTAAAGATGAGGCAATAGAGAAATTTGTTGTCTAAAAAAATGAGATAGAGAATCTTAACAAGAAAATTAAAGTGACAAGTGATCGAGGTGGTGAGTAAGAATTGTCATTTGTTGAATTTTGTGCTCATCATGGGATTATACATAAAAACACAATACCTTATTTGCCTCAATCCAATGGAGTGGTTGAGCGAAAGAATTGCACTATAAGGGAAATGATGAATGTAATGTTAATAAGTTCTAATCTACCACAAAACATGTGGGGAGAAGCCACTTTAATTGCTAATTACCTTTTGAATAAGATACCTAAAAATAAAGCAGAAAAGACTCCATATGAGTTATATAAGAAAAAATCCAAATATAAATACTTGCGAGTGTGGGGATGTTTGGCTAAAGTGACAGTTCCTCCACCTAAAAAAGTGAAAATAAGACCTAAAACTATTGATTGCATTTTCGATTTCTTGTTCATAAGTTGAATATCCCAGATATTCACAAGAACACGACGATGGATGTAACGCTCCTTCTCTGGCCATGATAGTGAGGATGTCCGCATGGGAAACGACCCCATTAACACGATATTAGTAGGGCCCATTTCAAACATATATTCATGAAAGACATAAACTTGTAAAACTACCACCATAGTGGTGTTTAAATTGTCCTGTACATATATACCCGAGTCCAACTATTTGTATTTATGCTAGTTCCAAGTTCCACTATCTCAAAATATTACATTTGCATTTTCATTACAACAAAACTAATTCATGGACCTATATCAGAAAGACTCCTACTACTGTATTGACCTTAGCGAATGAAAGATGTCTCTGACGGCCTCTTCAGTACCTACACAGATGAAACACCCATGCTAAGCATATAACTTAGTGGGAAAACACGTAATAGATATAACCACTTCTGATGGTCTCAAATTCGATATACGTTTAATATTCACATATAGATATTCATATCTCCGTAAGTACATAACATAAATCTTTTCTGAAGGTGCCGTAGGTACTAAGACATAAGCGAGATATGCCTTAGCATCGAGGTTGATTGCTTTGTTTTCCATAGTTGTTATTGAATGCTTATCCTTATAAATGTTTGCATGCATAGACCAGTAATAATGAATGAGAGAGGCCTTGACCTGATAGGTACCCCAGGTGTAATCTGATCACTGACGAAGTGTTGAAGCACTGAACAAACGTGCTTGCAACACGAAATAGGAGTGTCGTAGCACTAATCAAATGTGCATGTCACATGAAACAGAAGTGTTGTCGCATTAGACAGGAGTGTCGTAGCACTAAACAGACATGCCTATTAATTCACTATCCGATCTTAAGTAGCTTACAATTATATGCATTTCAGAGCTTTTTATACTAGTATTTATAACATTCGTTTAAGCTTTATAAAAATAGAAAGCAAAAGAGGTAGAGAAGAGCGAAATAAACTACCAAAAGGCAGGGTTTACTGGAAATTTCATGAAGCTTCATAGAGGCAAAGTGGTTTGCCTAGGCGAAGCATCCCTTCTCCTAAATGGAGCAGACAATGGCTAGAAGACAGGTCCCAGGTTTGCCTAAGCGAATAGACCTTTGCCTAGGTGGAAAGGCGTCGGGCTAGAACAGAAATGAGACATTTTTGCCCTATTTCATCGGATACATCCCGATCGAGCAAAGCGAGCCCTGAAAGCCCTGACTGAGCCAACGAAACACATTTATGGAAGAGTTAAGGTTTTCCTAACACAACATAACAAGGAAGGAAGTTGGAGAATTTCCTAACACACACATAACAAAGGAGTTAGGATAATTTCCTAACCTTGATGCCTTGAACTTCCAAACCCAATTCAAACTAACAAAACCTAATATACAAAACGAGTTTGGGTTTTACTTTTCCTAACCTTGATTTCTTGAAAGCTTCAACCTAGCTTCCTTTTCTTCTATTCTTTGAACAAGTAGAACTCCAAAGCAAATGAAGAGAAAGCAACGAAATGAAAGCTATTCTCCCCTGGCAAGTATGCCTTAATTCCAAGCCAAGCAAATGGGGAAATTTCCCTTCCTAGAAGACAACTTGTTGTCTTATGGGATTTGACTCAAACTTTGCCCTTTTTGCTATTTAGTCCTTCCTCTCCCATAAATTTGCAATTCAACTTATCAAAATTCTACTTTAACATATAACCCTTTTATCTTATGTCCATTTAGTCCCTAATTTGACAATTTCCCATTATCCTCTTTACTTATTTAATAAGTCCGGTTATATCATTTTTCACACTTAACACTTAAATTTCCAAAAAATACAAATTTGACTTTTATTATACCATAAACATATCATAAAAATACTAGGGTGTAATTTGGGGTGTTACAATTCTCCCCCCTTAAAAAAGAATTTTGTCCTCGAAATTAATACCTGAACTAAAGAGTTGAGGGTACTGTGCCCTCATTGTTGGTTTTAGCTCTCAAGTTGCTTCCTCCATATCGTGGTGTTGCCAAAACACCTTTACCAGAGGAACTTGTTTGTTTCTCGATTGTTTTACTTCACGAGCTAGAATGGCCTTTGGTTCTTTATCATAAGTGAAGTCTAATTGCACTTGTACATCTTGTACTGTGAAGATGTGTGATTCATCATAGCGGTATTTTCGAAGCATTGAGACATGGGATACGTTATGTAATTTGGTCAACTCCGGAAGGAGAACGAAGCAGATAAGTTCTTGAGTCGATTCTTTCCTAAGATCTCATAAGGTCAGGGTAAACCTTGGACCAGTTTCCACTTTCTTTCCAAACTAAGTATCTTTCTTCACGGTGATACTTTCAAAGACCTTATCACCGACTTCGTACTTTCTATGTCTTTTCTTTTTAGATGCTGCGTATGACTTTTTAATACATCACTATTGACTTTTAACCTTTCTTTGAATGACTCGAACTTTTTCTTCTGTCTCCTTTACTTTGTCAGGACCAATGACTTTATGCTCATTCAAGTCGATCCAACATACAGGAGTTCTACACTTCCTACCATATAAGACTTCATAGGGGGCCATACCAATACTTGATTGATAATCTATGTTATAGGCAAATTCCATAAGGGAAATATACATCGAGCTTAAAGGAAAATCTAACATGAACTCGACATACTCTTGTTTAGAATCACTCTTTTAGATTGTCCATATGTTTGTGGATGAAAGGATTATACTAAATTCGATTAAGTACTTAAGGTGTTGTAATTCTTTCCAAAACCTTGACGTAAGCGAGTGGATGCATGTCGAACCAACAGTAGCGGTGGAATCCCATGCGATTGAACAATCTCATTCACATCTCAGTTCTCTTATAGATCCGTGGAATGAGTGAACTGATTGGTAGAAGTGAAGCGGACTTTGTAAGTCATCAGCGAATTACCGTCGAGATCATGCTTTTAGGTGAGGGCTTGGACACAAAATCCATAGTAATCTTATCCCACTTCCATTGTGGAATTAGGATGGGATTTAACTGACCGGATGATACTTGATGTTCAACTTTTATTTGCTGACGAGTCAAACATTTGGATACATACTCTATTACATCATTTTTCATCATTTGCCACCAATAATATTGTTTCAAATCTTGGTACATGTTGTTACCTCCATGATGCATGGTGAATACAGTATTATGGCTTTCATACATAAATTTCTTTTTCATTTCCTGGACATTCGGTACACAATTTGTTCTTGTACAACAAACCTCCATCTTCTTCTATAGCATAGTCAGACTTGTCTCTATTTATGACTAATTGTACCCTTTTTTTGTAACTTGACATCATTTTTCTAAGCATCTATTATCATTTGTTTCAAAACCGGCATAGCCTTTATTTGAGCTAACAATTCTCCATCGGATCTGAATCTCCATTCCCAGTATTTGGGGATGGCAGTGGTTTTGTAGGCATCAAGCCACCATTAACCTCGGGATGGTAATCAATTATACAATCATAGTCCTTAATTAATTCTAGCCATCGACGTTACCTCAAGTTCAATTCCTTCTAAGTTAACAGATACTTAAGACTCTTATGGTTTGTAAATATTCTACATTTTTCACCATATAAATAATGTCGCCATATTTTCAAATGAACAACGCCCTTTGCCCGACTACAAGGTCGTGTGAGATAATTATGCTCATGTGGTTTCAATTGTCATGAGGCATATGCCACCACTTTTCCATCTTGCATCAATACGCCAAAACCCGATCCTTGAAGCATCATAGCCATGTGACATATTCTCTACTTGGAGTAAGGTTGAGTCAACGCAGTGTGACGATATTTTCTTCTTGATCAAAAACTTGTTTTGACATTTTTCATCCGTTCAGGCTTACGCCCCTTTCCCGAGGAAGTAACTTAGTTAGTGTAAAGGCTATGACGGAGAATCCCTTTACAAACCATCGGTAATACCCAGCTAAACCCAAGAAACTTCTCATATCTATTACATTTCGAGGCCGTTTCCAATTTACGATCGCTTCAATATTCGCAGGGTCAACTCTAATACCCATTGCAGACATAATATGGTCTCGAAATGACACTTCCTTAAGCCAAAAATCACACTTACTTAACTTTGCAAACAACCTTTTCTCCCTTAGGATCCGCAACACTATCCTCAAATGTTGTTCATGTTCTTGTACATCCTTATAACACACCAAGATGTCATCTATGAATACCACAAAGCGAATTACAAATAAAGGGTGGAATACCCTATTCATCAAGTCCATGAATGCGGTCGGTGCATTGGTCAACCCAAATGACCTTACTAAAAACTCATAATGACCATGTCAAGTTCTAAAAGTTGTTTTCGGGACATCAACATCTTTCACCCGAAGTTGATAATATCCCGATTGCAGGTCCATATTTGAAAATACACTTGCTTCTTTCAAGGCGTCAAATATCTTATATACTCCGACAGCGGATACTTATTATTCCGCTATTTACCTTATTTATTTAGATGGTGCACATCTGAAAGTGCCATCTTTCTTTTTGACGAACAAAATCGGTGCACCCCAGGGTGAAACACTAGGTCGGAGGAATCCCTTATATAATAGCCATTGTAGTTGAGTCTTCAACTCTATTAGTTCAGTTGGAGCCATACGGAACGATGCCCTAGAAATAGGAGTTGTTCCAGGTAAAACTTTAATAGCCAGATCTACTTCTCTTTTGGGTGGTAAACATTAGGAAATTCCTTTATCACCATAATATCCTCTAGATTTACCTGTCCCCTCTTAGAGGTCGGCAATGAGACGAAAAACAGCCTTTTCTAAGAAAATGCTCGGACTTCTGAAAGCGAAATTATATTTGACACGATCCCAGATCGGATACCATGTCTGATTACTATGATAAGTCGGAACATTTAACTATTGTTTCTTATCACAATCAATTATTCTTAGATGTTTAGACAACTGATCCATCCACAATATCCAAGTCAAACTCCTTGAAAGGTAATGTGTTCGATCGGCCAACTCTACATCTTGGACCATTAGGGACGGTTCTTATACACTAGTTGACATACAACAACATGCCAGGGAACTAGTAACATGCATGTCATATCTTAGAGCTCTCTCTTGATGGCAATTTATTACTCAATTGTTCAATGCATATATAAGAATGTGAGAATTTGGATCTGCAGAAGCATGCATTTCGGTGTCATAGAGTAAATTACGTGATAGCCCTAGTGCATCCACGATCTTCGCAGAGCTCTCATAACATGGGCTGTTTTAGGATGCCTGTAGTGTTAAGGCGATTTACTGTTTATGATGCAATACTTCTTCTATGCTGCCTTAAACTACCTTGCCCTCTACCTCTATCACGAGTTAGTAGAGGTACATTGGATCCTTCTCTGCTATTTCCTTGAGGATTTCTAGAACTCCCAGATCCTCACGGACAGTTCACTATAAGATGGTCTATGCTTCCACATCAGAAACAACCCCCAGTTATCCATCTGCAAGTACTAGGATGATGTTTGTTACATTGCAGGCATTCAATTCTTTTTTCTTGTCCTGTTGAAGTGCCTCTACCGAAACCCAATGTCATTGTAGGTCCTTGCCTTCTACTTCTAGTAGCTGAACTATGTATTGATTTAACTTAAGACTCTCTAGGTCTTTTACCTAAGGAGGAACCCCCCCTTGAGAAATTTCTCTCTGATTTTCTTTCCTGACTCATCATTTCAGATTTCTGATCTTAAATGTACTTACCAATTAATGAAATTCACCACTTGATGATGCTTAGGTTGTAGAGTCTGGCTTATAGACTCATTTAGGCCATCCTTAAACTCTCTACATCGAAAAGTTTCAATAAGAATTGGTTCTGGTGCATACTTACTAAGGCGGCTAAGCTCTTTCTCATATTCCGCCACTGTTATTTTCCCATGTTTCAGATTCAGGAATTGCTTCCACTTGGTCTCTTTGTAATCATCGGTGACATACTTTTTTTGAAATTCTTGGACAAAGAGGTCTCATGAAATAGGGTCGGGAAGTAGTGGATTTCTTAAAACTAACTTCCACGATCATAAGTTTGCACGCTTGCGAAGTGAGGCCTTACATTTAGCCATTTGTTTGGGGACATTTCGCCGTCTAGAGTCCTTTGTTCTCGACCAAAGCTTCAATTTATGAGACTTTCTAAACTTGTACCATGAATTCTTCTACTCCATGCTTTCTTAAGATCAATGTCAGACTCCCAGAAATTCGTAAAGTCGATCTAAGACCCTGCCATATCTTTAAGAAATTTTAACAATGCCGATTGACACATGTTCACTTAGTTGAAGTCGAGACGGACGAACCAGATGGATTAGCGCTTTGGAGGAAATTGTTTCCTCCGCTGCTTCTAGGATTGGTCCATTACAACAATATACCATGAGACATCAGCATTAAATTAACCTGTGCTGTAGTAGATACATTTTTAAACTAATAGTTTTTTCTAAAAAGCGCTGAAACCTGGGCTGCGATACCCACGCCCCTTCCCCGATGCGCGTCGTGAGGCGTCACCTAAGCAGATAACTATTTACCTGACATTAGTGGGCCCATTTCAAACATATATTCATGATGACATAAACTTTTAAAACTACCACCATAGTGGTGTTTAAATTGTCCTGTACATATGTACCCAAGTCCAACTACTTGTATTTACATAAGTTCCACCATCTCAAAATATTACATTTACATTTTCATTAATGAAATTGGTCGAGGACTACATCGAGAAAGACTCCCTCTTGTTGTGTTGGCCACTAGCAGTCTTGAGGATGTCTTTGATGACTTAACAGTACTACGGATGAATCGCGGAGTCTTGAGCATAGCTTAGTGGGAAAACAGATAATAGATATGACCAAGGAACTAAATTTCGGAAATATCGACCGAAATATCGGCGATATTTCGGTTATCGATGGAGGTCGATAAGTTATCCACCATCGATAATCGGTTGGAAGAAATATCGGCCATTTATCATTGATTTTGTCGAAATTTTGACGATATACCAAAATTTTGCTGATATTTCGACAATTTTTCCGATTTTAATCGATATTTCGACCACTTACTTATTAAGCCTGCAATATTTGAAAACTTGTGTTTGGGGGGTTTCGAACTCGCCCAAAACAAGGAATATCCACACACTTCGTCCACTGAACAACCTTTACACTTGATATATATAGTGCAAATGTTTTTTATATTCTCTTATTATTTGTGACTATTTTTATTATTTTACAATTTTGGTTGAACATTATCACTTAATTTTATTTTTTTTCATAAAATCCTTTCACCTTTTCAAAAAATTTAAATTTTAAAATCAATAAATTTACAATATTTTTAAATCAAAATTTAATTTGATAAGGAAAATAAATAAAATAACATCTCATTTAAAATTTTAATGTAATAATATACAATATTTTGAAGCTTTTCATTATCTACTTAATATTTGTAATAATAACGAAACAAATAAATAATATCTCTTTAACATTATAATATCTTAATAATTTATTAAATATAACATATTTAATTTAATAGTTATTGAATCCATTTGATTTTAATCTACCTTAATTAAGATAGAGTCATTTCTCATTATCTATATAAATAATTTTATAAATGTATAAATTAAAAATAAAACTCAGTAATTCTAGAATAATATTAAATTACATATTTAATTTAGTAATTATAAAACATTATCCAATTAAACAAATAATTTTAGTGGAACCGATATTTTTGTAAAAATATCCATCGATATTTTACTGATATTTCCGATATATCCGTAAAATCCAATTATCAATATATCTATGTTTACCGATATTTTGATCCTTGAATATGACCACTTCTAGTGGTCCTCAATTACATTATACATTTAAAATAATTTACATATCAGAGTATTCATATCTCCCATAGGAGTACATAACATAAATCTCTTTACAGAAGGTACCCGTAGGTACACTATAAGACAAAATTAAGATATGCCTTAACATCAGGGCTGATTTATTTTGTTTTCTTACGGTTCATTATTTAGATACTTATCATATAAATGTTTGCTTGCATAGACTAGTAATAATGAATGAGATGGATGCAGCACAATCAGAGTCTCAGATGATTGCAGTACTGCATATCTCAGAAACCACTGAACACGCCTCGCCTTGAAGCAGGAGTGCCATAGCACTGTCTGAATCTTCTTGTCAGACGTGTCTGTCACACGAAATAGAAGTGTCGTCGCACTAAATAGGAGAGCCAAAACACTAAACAGTCATGCCTATTCATTCACTATCCGGTCTTAAGCAGGCCTACAATTAGAAGCGTTTAAGAGTTTTTATACTAGTATTTATAACATTCGCTTAGGCTTTATAAAAATAGAAAGAAAAATAGAGAAAAGAGACAAGAGCAAAGCCTTCTAAAAAGACGGGTTCATCGAGGTGAAGCGGTTCTCCTAGGAGAAGCATCCCTTCGCCTAGGCAGATCAGACAATGGCCAGAAGACATGTCTCGGGTTCGCTTGGGCAAACAGGCCTTCGCTGAAACGAGCACTCCTTTGCACCAGGCGAGAAGTATCAAAATTTGGAACCAAAATGAGGCATTTTGCCCTATTTCACAGAGAATACATCCAATCCAAACAAAGAGCAAATTCAAAACAAACCACAAACCCAACTCAAACCAACGAAACACATTTATGGAAGAGTTAGGGTTTTCTGGCTCTGTTATAACAAGGAAGGAAGTTGGAGAATTTCCTAACACACACATAACAAAGAAGGAGTTAGGATAATTTCCTAACCTTGATGCCTTAAACTTCCAAACCCAATTCAAACTAAAAAAACCCAATATACAAAACAAGTTAGGGTTTTACTTTTCCTAACCTTGATTTCTTGAAAGCTTCAACCTAGCTTCCTTTTCTTCTCTTCTTACTTGAGCAAAGTAGAACTCGAGTAAGTGAAGAGAAAGCTGACCAAATGGCTTCTTCTCCCTAGGCCTTATGCCTTACTGGCTCTAAGCGGCCAATTAGGAAAATTTCCCTTCTGAGAGAAAACTTGTTGTCTTATGGGGATTTGGCTCAAATTTTGCACTTTTCTTTATTTAGTCCTTTCTCTCTCCCATGATTTGCAATTGAACTTATCAAAATTCTACTTTAACATATAAGCCTTTTATCTTATGTCCATTAAGTCCTTAATTTGACAATTTCCCATTATCCTCTTTACTTCTTTAATAAGTCCAGTTATATCCTTTTTCACACTTAACATTGAAATTTTTGAAAAATACAAATTTGACTTTTATTATACCCTAAACATATCATAAAACTACTAGGGTATAATTTGGGGTGTTACAATGGAATTGAGGAATGCACCATTTTTTGAAGATGTATTTCCATGTAGATCCAAAGAAGAGCCAAGCTCATCGAAACGAGTGCTTGAAACTATTAATGAAAATAGTTAGGATCAAAATAAAGATGCTGAGGTAGAATCTAGACGCAGCAAAAGAGGAAGGACATAAAAAAATCTTTGTCCATATTTTCTGACGTATGTGCTTGAAGGGGAACCTTAGACTTTCAAAGATGTAATGAAATCTATGGAGGGTCTAATGTGGAAAGAGGCCATTAAGAGTGATATTGATTCCATACTGCATAACCATACTTGGGAACTAGTAGATCTTCCATAAGGATGTAAACCTTTAAGTTCCAAGTGGGTTTTCAAAAGGAAAAGGAATGTAGATAGATCAATTGACATGTATAAAGCAAGAATTGTGATCAAAGGCTACAAACAAACTGAGAGCCTTGATTACTTTGACACATATTCTTCGGTCTCCAAAATAAACTCCATAAGGATGGTGCTTGCAATTTTTGTATTGAGAAATCTTGAAGTACATCAAATGGATGTAAAACAGCCTTTATAAATGGAGATTTAGATGAAGAAATCTATATGGAGTATCCTGAGGATTTTTCTACTCCTAGACAAGAAAAGAAAGTTTGTAAATTGGTGAAATCATTGTATAGGCTAAAACAAGCACCAAAACAATGACATGAGAAATTTGAAAATTTCATGATGTCACATGAGTTCAAAATTAATGAATGTGACAAATTTGTGTACGTCAAAGACACGGAATATTGATATGTCATTGCATGTCTGTACGTAGATGACATGCTTATTTTCGGTACTGATGATAAGATGTTTACATCTACTAAGAACATGTTGAATTCAAGGTTTGACATGAAAGACTTAGGACTTGCTAATGTTATATTGGGGATAAATTAAATGAACATCATATTGACTCATTCTAAGTCAATCACACTATGTTGACAATATTCTTGGAAAGTTTAACAAAGACAATTCTGGTATAGTCAGAACACCAGTAAATGTAACTCTACATTTCTCCAAGAACAGTAAAGAGTGTTTCTCAAGTAAAATACTCTAAGGTAATAGACAGTCTAATGTACTTAATGAGTTGTATAAGATCAGACATAACCTATACAGTCAACAAACTGAGCAAATACACTAGTAATCCAGGAGCCAAGCATTGACAAAGAATAATGAGAGTATTAAAATACTTACGATTTACTCGTGGTTATGAGATGTACTATACAAGATATCCTACTGTACTTGATGGATACAACAATGCTAATTGGATATCTAATGTTAAAGACTTAATATCCTAGAGTGGTTATGTGTTTACATTGGGAGGAGCAGCAGTCTCATGGAAATTCTCAAAATAAATGGTTATGGCCAAATCCATAGTGGAATATGAGTTTATAACACTAGACAAATGTGGGGAAGAGGCCGAATGACTACGCCACTTCCTAGAGGATATTCCTAGATGGCC
Source organism: Tetrastigma voinierianum (assembly GCA_016808115.1). Classification (NCBI taxonomy): domain Eukaryota; kingdom Viridiplantae; phylum Streptophyta; class Magnoliopsida; order Vitales; family Vitaceae; genus Tetrastigma; species Tetrastigma voinierianum. The sequence continues at coordinate 156,919 of JAEQBH010003183.1, read as the reverse complement.
AAAACATGTGCCTCCAATATGCATATATTGCGATAATCAATATGCTATTAGTAGAGCACAAAACAGTATATACAATGATAAGTTCAGACATATTTGTCGTAGACACAATAGCATTAGACAACTACTCTCGGTTGGGATTATCTCTTTAGATTATGTAAGATCTAAGGATAACATCACGAATCTGCTAACAAAAGGGTTAAACATAAAGTTATTTGAAAGTGCAGGAAGATGGAAATTTAAAAAACCGTAAAATATTAAGTTATCGATGAATAACCAACCTATGTAATTATTTGAGATCCAAGAGATCTAGGTTCAAAAAAGGAATGATTAATTGTAGAACTTTGATTCAACCACTGTGGGGATCTTCCCTTGTCAATTCATATGATGAAACAATGATGCTCATATGAAGAAGGTTAAGATATGCATTTAATGATCTTTATGCATTGAAAAGAGTAACATGAACTACTCTTAATTCAGGAGATTGCCTATGTAAGAGTGAAGTGGGGCCACTTCAAAGGGAATTGAATATGGCATAATTCCTATTAAACTATGGTAGAATCATATGCATGTTCATGGCCAAAGCGAACATAAAAGTGAGAATTGGAAAATGTTAGAAAGATTCATGTGTGGGGTATGTCATCATCTACACAAATGAAATAACAGTTCAAGAACATCATGTCCAATATTTAGTTAGTAGAGTAAACATACATCTACAAGGGAAGGTTCAAATGGTACCATATACCTTTCATATGCAGGTTTCAACTATTATACTCTATCACTTATGAGGAATTGTTCGTCTTGCCTTCGGGTGTCAATTGCATTGGTGAATTCTTGAATTATCATTGATTATTTTGAATAAAATTTTCTTTGGTGAAACTTCTATTTTAATTTTTTTGAAACATTCGAATAACAGACACTACAAGAAAAACCGGAATTAGAGACGGAAATTAGAGACAGACACTTGTCTGTCTCTAAATATAGACGGATTAGAGATAGATTGTAGACATAAAAAACCTTGAAATTACAAATTAATTAAAGACGGAAATTCCGTCTCTAAATAGAGACAGAATGATTTTCGTCTCAAATTGAGAACGAACTTTACGTCTGTCGGCAGGCTATTTACGTCTGCGATTTGAGGCTGAAATAATTAGATCTCAATTTAGAAAGCCCGACTTTTCGATCCACTGTTCGAGAGGCGGTAATTCGAGTCTTTGATTTGAGATGGAAATAAATCCATCTCGATTTAGAATGGAATTTCCTTCCCCTAATCGGGGTAGCGGTTTTAGTCTACGATTTGAGGCCCGGGTCGATAAAATCTGAATCAAAAAAACGAAGTAGATAAATTTAAAGTGCAGCAGTGCCACCTCTTGAAAAAAAAAAGAGTATGAGACTAAAAAATTCAAAATCTCTTTGTCCCTCAAAACAATCTAGGTTTTTTCCCTAATATTTTTTTTATTTTAGAAAATATCCTAATTTGTCTATTTATATTTCGGTCCTATAATATCTATGTTTTCAAAAATAATAACGAGAGAGGGTGGTAGAAATAACATGACACACCTTCCTCATGAATGCTAAAAATGGTTCAAGTGGAATCTACTCTTAAAATTATAGAATTCTAAACTTGATCAATATCGAGTAAATTATAAATTAGGCATTTAAATTTTGAAAAACAAATCAATAAATTCCTTCTATTTCAAAAACTAATTAATTAGCTCATATATTTTTAAATATACTTGTAATTCAGTCCATTTTGATATTTTTCAATTTATTTTGATATTTTTTAAGAACTAGTAAAAGAAAATAAATAATTAAAAAAATATAAAGATTATATAAGAAAAGAAGATATTTTTGAAATAAAATAATATTAAATTAAGTATGATAAACATTAGTCTAGAGACTAAATAATTAGTTTTTGAAATAGAGAAAACTAATTAATTCATTTTTCTTAACCAAAGGGACTAATTTATAATTTACTCCTTGATATCCCATTGATTTTTTTTTTCCCAACCAAAAATGAAAACTTTTGTTGTGAAGGCGCAATTTTTTTCCCAATATCGGCTTTGTTCATTAGACAAGATAATCATTTCTACAACCATAATACTTCAATTGCATTCATGCAAATGAACTTCTCATTAAAACAATTACATCACACGGTTGAAGAAATTAGGCAGCCATCCACGTGCTTTCATTTTGGATCAGGGGAACCACCAGGAACTAGAAGGTGCAATATTATTAGCATTAAGTTGTAAAACAATATTATAATCTATAAAAATAACCCTCTATTTCCGCCACTCATTTTAAACGAAATGACTTATTTGACCACACTGATGCCTTGAAATCTCGACTTATCTTTTCTCCTTCAATTCGTGTGCCAAATCTTCCATTCTAAGGTTTCATATTGAAAACTTGTCCACATATATTTCCTTAATTTTTTCCATTACTTAAGCCCACTTCCTGTTAAATGCTTTGCTTCATATCTAGGGCGCAAAACCAAGCACTATTGTTTGGAAAGATTCTTCAGCGATTTTTAAGCTCAACAAACCAAAGAAGCCCTAACTTGAAACAAAGTTCATCAAAGTTGACCGGAGTGTGATTGACCGCATAATAAAACATCCCAAACTAAAAATTGAAACTTCTGGTTCCTTCTACTAAAACGTTCAGGTGATTTTCTAGAACTTGGGGTTATGGTTTCTGTTGTTTGGGTTTTGGAGTGTGATGGACAGTGACACACAAAATATATTAAATTAAGAATTTCATAAAATTTGGAAGAGCTTTTGAAATTATCACAAATATCACCATAATCACATAAATTAAAAATATTATATATAAAAAATATTATTTCTATATTGATTAAAGCATAGAATTAATTTTTTTTATTTGTCACCTCATGCTAAATATTAAATAAAAAGAAATAAAATTTATTTTTGTAATATATTTATTTAAATTTAATATTGATTCAAAAATTATAATCATACTTAAAAATATAAATATAATTTTTTTAGAAAATATAATTTAAATAAAACCATTACAAAATTTTATTAATTTTATTTTCATTTAAATAAGTTAACCTTAAAATAAATCTATTTTTAATTTTTTTTTGTCAAAACACATTCGTTGTCTTCCTTCCCTCTTCGAGAAACCCTTCCCCTACCTCTCTCTCTGTCTCTTTTCTGCCTCTTAGCCATAGTTTCATTTCCTCTTCTCTTCTCTTCTCTTATTTGTTTCTTTCTCTTTCCATATTAGTATTATGAACCATCCTCTCTGATTCGTGAGCCAGTAGGGTATGCCGGAATCAACAAAATTTATAAGCGCAAACGCCTATGGCAGTGGCATGCTTCTTTATGAGTATAGTGAGACTAGGGTCGAACATAGGGATGTGTTTTCTTCGCATAAATGATTAACAATTGGCTCAAAATGGTGAATTCAATTTGGATTTCAAGGTTTTGTAAAAACAGTGGGTTTCAATGGTTGGAAACTAAAAACATAGTGAGTTAAAACATGTAAAATAGAACTCCTTGAAGTGTTAGGTCACTAGGGTTGGAGTCCTAGGGCAACTGAGAGGTTCTTGGGTCCTTTTCCTTGCGTTGGGGAGGATGACCTATAGTCATTTCCCGAACCGGATCTTCATTTGGCTATAAAAACTGGACCTTAATAATTTTCCTTTAGAAAGATGGTATTTATTAAGCATTTATGATCTTAGACAGTGCAAACCTATCTCCTTGACCCACCTTACAGTAACTAATAAATGGCTACTAATGAATCTCAGTGGATCTAACAATAAGCATCCATTAAACCCTAAAAGATTGCCAAGTACGGTCGTTCGAATCGTCAGGGTTTAAACCTAAGATTGGAAGGAGACACATAAATGACAATAAATTCTTGCGTTGAAACTGTGAGAACCCTAGGAACCCTCCTTCAGGAGCCTTCCTCTTCAAGGATAAAGAGGGTTTAGCCACTCATCCTCCGAGTTGTCATCCTCGGAGGGTGTTTGGTAGGCGAGAAAATGAGAGAAAAGGGGAGAAAATGAGAGAAAGGGAAAGAAGCGGGAAAACTCTCGCCTAGTCTTTGCATTGATGATGCAGAATGAAAAGTCCCTTTACAGTAAGTACAAATGGGCTTATATAGCCCCCAAAACAAGCAAAATAACCAAAATACATGGAATACCACTATTACATGAAGGGTATTTTAGGAAAAATCACAAAAATTGGCAAATTCGTAGGTGCAATCTGACGAGTTCTGCGAGTTGCGAGTTGCAAAATTTTTCGCAGCTTTGCAAATGTGATGACCCGTTTCTTGTTTGCTCCTCTTTCTCTGGTTACGATCACATTACTAAGACTTGGATTTTTCGGTGCTTGAGTTGACTCGATAATTTTTTAGCGAGTTGGCTTTGCGAAAACTACAAAAACCAATAGCCCGCAATCGCGTCAGTGATATAGTGGGACCTTAATGTATAAATTGGGTTAATTAAGTTGATTAGTACACAAAAAGTACTTAAAACCTCCAATAAACAAGGTTGAAATAGCCTTGTTGGGCACTAATCCTCCCAATGAGCATTACTAGTCCCTTATGATGAAAGAAAGAAAGAAGCGACCAACTGATAACAAATTATGTTTTCAAAATGGTATTTGAAGTATGTGGATGGTAATGCTAACACTTTCAGTAAAGAATCATAGAAACCACACTTGATAACGATCTCGAGAGGTGAATGCCATATAAGTTCGACATCGAAAAGAATTTCCCTTCTCTAGAGAATCAACTTAGAACTTCCACGAAATCTAATTTATATGATTAGTTTCAACAATAAATTGCCAGCGCACTTTCCCTATGACTATTGCCCTGACCTAGTACGCTAGCAGGCCTAAATGGTCGAGGACCCACTCTTATTCCACAATTCATTTTATGTTGCAGGGGTGGAATGTTGAGGAATCGACTTCATCAAAGTCCATGTAACGGGGATCCAGGTGACTCCCGGCCCGGTACGGCAGGGCATCGAGTCATAAGGATTTTTCAACCACTAACTCTTGGGTTTCACCTTGGACTTAGATGATTTTCGAAACTCCTGCACCTCTGACTTGCTAAACTCAGGTATTCACGTGTAGTGAGCCTTCAGTCGGTGGCTCCCGACCGGATGGCAGGGCCTTGGGCTTAAGACTTTACGCCATATACCCCTCGGATCGTGCTCGGGTTTCGAGGAAGCGTTGCGATTTTTCTTTTCTTTTCGTTTTCTTTTTCTTTTTCACTTAACATTTTGGAAGCTCATTGACCTTCTTTTCATGGGGATACCTTTTATTAAAGGTGGTCGTGATACTAAGTTGAGCTTTTAAGATTTAAGAATTTTGGACGGTTTTCAGCATTACTATTGAAACTTGATGTGCATGGTGTGTGGTTAGCTACAGGTGGAAGAAAAAGGTCGAGCTGAGAATTCAAGCTGATCCGCTCGATTAGGCATGGAGCTAATCTAGCATCAATAGAATTGGACAATGTTTCAACTTTCAAACTACAAGTTAGGTAAAACACAAAAATGGAGTGTAATTTTGGAAACTACAGAAGTGTAAGTTTGTATGATATGTATAGAGATATGAAGAGAGGCTATGTTTTTACGGCTTTCTGAAAAGAAACTAACGACTTCATGACGAAACAAATATGAGCTCTTGAACAAAACAAAATGTTTAGCTTCGAAATAGTAGTAAAAACATAAATGTAAAAGCCAACTCAATAGATAACTCTCCCTCACGACCAAATGTCACATTGTCCTCGATGAGGCTTGGATTGGAAAGTTAGAAGAAGGAAGCGGCTACTACCGATGGTGGCTGGTGGTGGGATGTCATCCTCACATGCAGAGCGAAATTTGAGAACTGGCGATGGCGGAGGAGAATCTGCTCTTCTTCTTTGCTAGCATGTCCCGATGAAGAATTGTAGAGAGTCTTTGGGTGGTGGTGGCTGGCCCGGAGGATGATTTGAAGGAGCTGGGCGTCTTGTGATGGAGAGATAAGAGGATGCAGCGGGTGACTGAGATACCGCGAGGATGGCGTGGTTACATTGCATGGTAGTCTTTGTGCTTGTCGACCTCGGCCCTAAAGGTTTGTGTGGGCGATCCCGCAGATGCGACATGGTTGAGAAGGTTCGGACTGCATCCATAATAGTGAAAATCAGAGTGGATATGGAGATCTTTGAAATTGGTGGCGTTGATGTCTTAGGTCCAGTATTTGTAGGAGTTGGAGGCACTGAAGGTGTAGAGGATGCCGACGATGTAGGTAATGGAGCAGTGACTGCTGGAGTTGCGGATGGTGCAATATGGGGCTCCTTTGTATCCTCTGCAGGATGGTCAGCTTCTTTATGTCCTTGGTATGTCTTTGAGGTGGGAGGTCTTGGGCTTTCGGGGTAGAAGGCGCCACTTGTCGTGATGAATGACCTCACAATCTCGACGGCGCTCCAATCGAGGCTCAGCAGGAAAACCCATATGCTTTAACACTTAGCATAGTAACCTCGGGAATAGGAGGGGTATGGACTTAGCCTGAGTTAGGTTCCCTCCTCAGGTGCTGTGTCCTTAAGTGGAATAAAAGTCATGTCGCTTCAGTGAAATTTGAACGAAAACTAACCGGATATGCGATATAGGCTCAAGAATAGGCTGCATCTAGCTTTACGATATGATGGAGTGGGAAGAGGTTGGACCGCAGTATATGGTCGATAAGGAGCATACTCGAGGGGAGCTGTTGACAGACCAAAGAACACATATACAAATCTTTGACACTATTACCAAAGGACTATTAACTAGTCCCGTGGCTTGACACGAAACCTGATACTTAGGACGAAGAACATCTGAAATTTGTGACCGCTGCCCGAGGGACTGTTATGCAATCGGCAGCCGAACCCAAAACTTGTTATCATATACTATATAAACCACGATCTCTTAGAGTAAATCATTTTCAAGTTTGGTTTTGAGTACGATGATACGCGAAGTGCCTGGGTCGACAAGTAATAAAATGGATTTAAGTCGGTCTATCGATCCCACGGAGATCTCGAATTTTAAAATCAACTGCCACGACTACTTTGATTTCCATACTATTTGGACCCTGAAATGATAGTAGGGAACTTGACATTAGGTCTTGGAAAATTAAACGAACAAAGGAAAATAGTGAGACAATCGAACATGCGGAAAATAAAAAATAAAGAATAGTTAATTTCTAATAAAGAAATGAATGCGAATAGTTATCCTCGGAAGACACATTAATAGAAACGATTATAGTGAACTATCCCGATTCTACAGTTAATTACGATAAAATTTCTTGATTATCTCAGTTTCAAAATGCATGGCGTTGTAGTGCGTTTGGATCTCTCCACACTCCACATTTCATCATCCTAATTTATGACACAGATTCTCTCGAATCGGGGGAATTAGATAACTACTTTTAAAAATGGACTTCCTTAATCCGGGTATTTTTCTTTTCAGAATACTTCATACCCATTTTATAATCGTAAACCTTAGCTCCTGGGTTATCGGGTCAAGCAAGGATATACAACTTCGCACGCTTCTCCGAAATTAGAATAGATCAACCTTTCCTCGACATTAGATCACACGACCGGATTGGCCTCAATATCCAAATCGAGGTGAACTCTCGCTTGTTTAAATAGATAACTCATTCAACTCGCTCTGATTTCATGTGAGAAGAGGATTTATCTAAGTGAACTTACAAAGCTCAAAAGATCCCTAATACCGTTAGTATACTCTTCAAAGAAATGTACATTACTCCGTGAATGTCTTCCCCAGGTCACCAGAGACCTCCTGAAATCGTGAGCAATGACGTTAAATCTTAATCGTATAAGAACCGATATTCGGGATCCAAGACAATAAACCCAAAAACCGTGGCAAATTCATTAACCGAAATTCTAACAAGTCAGCCGGAAACGATCACTACAAAGAAGATAAATTTAATATAACGCTCACTTAATGGAAGCCGGATTCCCAATTACTCGACTACACGATACAAGATTCCTCCGATCATAAGAATAACTCCAATTTGAACTAAAACGAATTCCGCAAATTTGTCCGAACTTCAAATATTCCAATATAATTTAAAAGAAATTGAACTGATTCAAATACCAAATGGTAACATCCAGATCGTAAATACAACTAAAATAAAAATATTAGAGCATAATCTCGTCTAAAACGACTGAAATAAAAATTAAGAAAAAAATAAAAGAAAAGAAAAGAAAATTAAAGAAAATGAGTTTCAAATTATCCGCATCTCTCGCCTGCGGGCCGCCAAGCTATTTTAATGAGCTTCGAGCAATACGTATTTATAGCGTTCCCAATCGCCCTAATCCCAATGTACTCGTGGATTTTTGGAGTATCCAAATTAAGTCACTGCTCAATTCGCGACTTCAGTTTCCTTGTTGTGACATCAATGATGTCGCGACATCAATATCTTGTCGCGGCATCTTCACGCGCCTCGCGGTGTTTCACTGTTTCTTCCCTCATACGCACGCTATCTTTGCCGCGACCTCAAATTTACTTATCCGCAGCCTTCAATCGATGTTTTGGGATGTCGCGACATCAATCTCTTGTCGCGACATCATCTTATGGAACTGTAGGCTTCAACTGGTCGCTCCTGATGTCACGACATCGATATCTCGCTTCACCTCACTTCACGGGGCGCTTCACCCCTTCAACCGGAAGCGTGCGTCCTATGTCGCGACTGGATCTCATGTCGCGACACGCCTTATGGTCATAGCCTTCTTCTTGATGATTTTTTTTGATGTCGTGATTCTCACTCTTGTTGTGATTATCATCGATGTCGCGACATCAACTCACGCCGACATCAACTTACCAGTTCTCTAACTGTCACATTTTGATGTCACGACCTCGATCCCACGTCGCGACATCAGCTCATTTCCTTGCAGCCTTCTCAAGAGCGCCTCCCAAGTCGACCTCAATATCTTAGTTATCCAGTGTCGCGAATTTAACTGCATTTCCTCTCACTTCCCATGTCACTTTAAGACTGGACTGCAACTCTAAACCGCATCAATGACTCAAATCAGCTTCTTTTCATTTCTCGCTTGCCATTCGACCGCACTTTCTCCACTTATTGTCAGATTTTTCTACTTTCTTTCCTTCCCGCTAATAACAATTTGGTGAGTTTCTTCATATTTCAGATATTAATTTATTCATTTCTAGATGAAAAATCAAAACGTAAAATGGACTAAAAATAGATGACTTTTAAGCTCATCAAACTCCCTCTAAACTTAGTTTTGCTTGCCCCCTCAAGCAAAGAAAGAAAGAATTGTTTATTCTCAAACAAAATAATTTTTAAGGATATTTTTCGTGATTTGTTCTCTAGCTTTCATTCAATTTAATTGCAATGCAAGGTATGCAAAATTTTATGTACATCTAGCTTCAAGTCCAGCCTAAGGTTGGTTCTACTTTATGCTATGCAAACTAACATGTTGAAATTATTTTACAACAATATACTCATTGGATCCTCAAGTGAATAATGAATTGTTTTCCTTTCTCATTTTATTGTCGAGTCATTTAACTCCTAAAGTTCTTCACAATTTTGATTGTTTCCTTTCTTCCAAATTCCATGTGCTTGTTTTTCATATTGATCTCACTAATGTGTGAATTCAAATCTCTTCCAGATCAATCAGGTCTTTTGGGCTTATATTGTTAGGCTTGGGTAATGGGTAGGATGGAAGGAATTTTTAGGTTAAGATTACCCCTGAACATTTTCTCTTCTCTTCTGCCCTTTCTTCTTTATGGTTTCTCTAATAAACTCCCCTAAACTCATGTTTGGGATATCTCTTGATTTCTTCATTTCGTAATCAGATTCCTATTTACACTCTATAATTTCACCGGGGAATTTCCTTAGTTTGCTACTACTAAGGGATAGTGCAATGTTTTAACTTTTAGGCTTTCTAACACTCTCTTAGCTAACTTGGGTTAGTAACTCCCATACCGTATGGCATTAGGGTACTAGGTATTGAAACACCCCTAAGAACTTAATTGTTCAAGAGAGTTAGCCACAAGATAAAACTTATCCCTAGAAGCCTCTTTTCTGTTGCATATTCCCATTTTGCCTTTTCTTTCATTCCCTTTTGAGTTCCTCAAAATATATATACTCCCCAAACTTCATTTCTTTCTTCCTTAGTTCCCGGGTAATCATAGGTTCTTGTCAAGGATTGATGTCTTAGGGATGAGTTTGGTTTCACCTGGTCTATTTTTGAAAATAGGCTTGTTGGCTCACCTCGAACTACCGTATATGCATCAAGATATGAATAGGGATGGCTATAATGGTTCAAACTATCCAAGAAACGGCCTCGCATCATTTCGTCAACCGTATCACCCAGATTTCGCTCAATCAATAATCTAACAAATTCCTAATCCGATTTAACAGCCGTGACTAACTATAGGGAGTATCTTGACTCATTTTTATTTATGAGTAGTTGTTAATTGATATTCAACAGTTCCTTGACTTATCGGCTCATACCACAAACTCAAAAATATGTTCTCGTCTATCATTGCATTACCTTCCTCTCTAATCCGGACTTATCGCTAAATATAAGTAATTTTTCGCACCTTCAGGTTTCACCAAACTATATGCATTTTGTCCTTATTCGCAATTTTTCTTCATTTCACTACTTACTCTAACCGTCATTCAATTAAGATAATGTCCTCTCGCCAGCTTTTATTCGGAACTATTTCCTACTTTGATTTCCTAATCATGCAACCACAAAGCAACATAACATCAACAATCAATCGTAAAATAGCAACACTTCAATTTAAATTTCATTTTATTTCCGACAAATTGCAAATCGTTGATACACAGATGGGAGAAGGATGGCACCAAAGTTAGGCAGGAGTATATTCATTTTTTTCTTTGAAATAGTCGAGCAAAATGTTGGGGGATCTAGGTCTAATACCTAAATGGGCTGGAAATTCAGAATTTTCATTTCTCTCTCTTTGCTTTCTTCGTTTCTTCTCCATTCGTTTCAATGAAAATCTCTATTAGAGAGATCAACCTCTTGTTCAACCTATCCCTTTCCTAAGCCATTCATTGTATTTTCCATTTCGCTATCACTTAAGAATTTGGCAAGATTGTTGTTAATCAAATCTAAATTTTCCATTCCATTCCCCGCTCCCTCGTAGGGGATTCAGTCTCCCATCGCTTTTGTCTCTATCGTTCGGCCTTGTTTTCCACCTCCTCTCAGAGATTTGTATAGTAATTTGAAGCCCTTTTATCTCGCTTCCCTAAATTCTGTGTCATGCTCTTTTATCTCTTTCTAACAATGCTGGGGGAGTTGAGAGTCACGATCAAACCGCTTGTTATAGAAAGCTCATGATTTCGCCTTGAGTTTCGCAACAAATCGTGATCTCTTTCCTTCATTTCTTTCAATTCTTCCTCGGGTCGTCTAACATTTTTCCCATCCTGCTCCTTTTCTGCTCTCGCCTTCTTCCACCGTTGTTCTCTCTTCGGATCTCCACCTCATGCCCCTTTCTTTCGGTTTAACCTTTCTTCCACCGTTGGTCTCTCTTCTTTTCACCTCTTTTCATACATTCCTTCTCCGACCCTCGTTTTGGGTTCCACTCTTCTCCCTTTCCTCTATTCCTCTTCGCACGGCATCAGAGCCTGCACTGAGTTGTTCTTCAGGCTCCTCTCGAGCTTTCTCCTGTGTTGGAAATTTCGTTTTGTACGTGAGGAGAACCGCCAAGGGGATGGAGAAGTCTATTACCGCTCTTCATCCCGCCCCTTCATTATCCGCAAACATGTAATCATTGTGGTCGTGATGTCACCGGGTGCTCGCCTCGATCAAATAATCTCCGGGTCTCCTTTTTCTTGGTCCTTCAAATTTGGCTTCACCTCCTGCTCTCTACCAACACTCCCTTTTCCTCCCGATTTCGTCCCTGCTAACTCCCGCCGTATGAAAGTTCGGGACTTCTTCTTCTCGACTTAAATCTTTCTTTCACCCCAAATTCTCTTCAAGCATAGAACCGTGATTGTTGTCGGGGTAAGGAAGGTGACCTCTGCCCTCTATGATACCTCACAGATCGAGTTCTGGCGATAACTCCTATATCGATCTTGTACCCCCGAGTAATGGGCGTACGTGCCAGCATGCCTTCTTGTTCTCTCACCGTGGCATAAATGTTCATGGAACCAAAACAGATGCAAGGAAGTAAACCATACCTTCGCTTCCTCGAGGCTTCCCGTTCGTAGTTCTGCTTCTTCTTCTCTGGCCTGAACTGCCTTCCACGTTGAGCTTCGCAATCTTCTAAAATTCCGGCTCTTTTCCCAAAAATCTCTTTCTTGAATTTCGAGCCATGTTTTTGTGTATTGGTTCATCCCAGATAGCCCCTGCTGATGGCCTCGCTTTTGTATATGAGACCCGTACTCCTCTAACATAAACGGCTCCATCCTTCCTTCCTGCACCATATCGAATAAAACTCTCTCACCGGTCAGATACCCGTTTTTTGGTGTGTGCGTGACTCTCCCATCCTCTCGCCATCATCTCCTCAAAGGAGTCACATGGTTTTGAATCCTCCGTAACAAAACCTCTCAAGTAGCATAAGATTTCTTCCACTGGGAATAAGCTTCACCTGGACACGAAATCTTCTACTTCTTTTCTTTCTCTCCTTTTTCCCTTTCCCCCTTTTTGCTCCTCTTGTCTTGAGAAGTTGTCGGAGGTTCTGGTGTTTTTGATGGCATCTCTCCTGCTTGCTCTTCCCGACGAATCTCATCTAACTGTTCTCCTTGGCAAGTTTCTTTCCGATTGTTCTGTGTTCCCCTCATACTTGCCTAGGTTAGTGGACCGTAGGGAATTTCAAACATCTGAGACAAGAGGAAAGCTTTTCTTAAAAGTTTGGAATGCTAGGCTTTCGGAGGCTAGATTCAGAGGAAGACTAAGGTGAATGGTTGCGGGGTTGGAGGAATGAGTTAGTTTCCAACACAGAATTCAATCAATGTTCGTAATATTAATGCTTCACTAAGACCTGTCGCCACTTCGATTCCTCACTTCTTTTTATTTTAGGTCATTAAATTTAGGGCTTTTTGAAGTGAGTGGTCTAAGACATGTCGCATCGTTATGTCGCGACCTACCTAATACATATGTCGCGACAATACAGGGTTCTCCAGGATTTGTTTGATGTGGCGCATAATCCTTCTTCTTGAAACTTAATTCACCGTCGCGACACGATCTCCCTTCCTCCATACTCACTAATTGTTCTTTCCAAACTGGTCACGACATCAATGTTTTGTAGGACAACAGCTTTGTCGCGACATAACCTTGCTGTCATGACCAAGCCCTTAATTCAATGATTTCATAAACTTTGAATTATCTTATTGTTCCTAACCCGTTTAGACATCTCTTCAGGCATATTTTAAGCAAAGATTTAACAATTAATTCAAATATATCTATTGCATCAGTTAGGGAGAAAGTTACTCCCTTTTTCTCATGTCGCTAATTCTCCGCAAGTAGCCGGAATTACTCCCGTAGTTGCCTGCTATTCATGTCTTTAACCCGTTCAAGATCACCGTGAATATTCAAGAAAATTCTAATTAAACTACAATCTATTTCTAAAATTAAATCTATCTTCTGTAAAAACACATCCGACCTAATTCTCAAGAACTAAAAGAAAAGAAATATTTCAAAATTTAAATTCGTAATTTAAATCCCTCATGGGTTGCCTCCCATTAGTCGCCGCTTTGAGTCCTTACCGGACTTGCCGTTGTGGTTCATCTTCTTTTCCTTAAGAACCAATGAGTTCTTCACTTTCTCTTCCCCGTTGAGATAATGTTTTAACCTTGTCCATCGACCTCGAATTCTTCCCATTATCGCCTTCGTTATCGTCCCAAATGTAGTACTTGATACCACCGTGTATGGCCCACTCCAATTGATTTTAATTTCCTCGAAATAACTTCGCCTAGAATTAAAAAGCAAGACTTGTTCCCTCGTTTTGAACTCTTCCTCGTGGATTTTCTCGATCATGCCATTTCTTTTGTCTTGTCTTTTGTATATTCTAGCATTATCATAGGCTTCATTTCTCAGTTCTTCCAATTCAGACAGTTGGAGCAATCTTTCTTCCCTTGCAGCCTTAAAATCGAAGTTTAATTTCTTGATGGCCCACATTGCCTTGTATTCTAATTCAAGAGGTAGATGACATGGTTTGCCAAAAACAACTCAGAGCTGACATTCCAGAATTGGGTTTTTAGAGTGCAAATCTGTAGTTTCTCCAAAGTGCATCATCAAGTTTGGAAGACCAATCCTTCCTGCTTCTTGAGTTCACGCTTCCAAGTATTCTTTGATCTCCCGTTGGAAATTTCACAAGTCCATTGGTTCGGGGATGATAGCTAAGCTCATTACATGCTTGATCCCATACCTGCTCATGAGTTTTGCAAATATTTTGTTTGCAAAATGGGTTCCCCCATCACTAATGATGGTTCTGGGGGTTCCAAACCTGTTCAAAATATTCTTTTGCAAGAAACTCACAACTGTATTAGCATCATTCCTTGACAAAGCCACCGCTTTCCACCCATTCGAGACGAATTCACTCAGCAAAGATGTATAGGTTTCAAATGATGGTGGGAAAGGTCCTATAAAATCTATTCTAAACATCAAAAAATTTCTATCACCATAATACCTTTAGGGGCATTTCATTCCGTCGATATTTCCCAACTTTGCATCGATCAATTTCACCCACTCGCACAATCTCTCGAAAAATACACAAACCCCCGATTTGGAGTATCTTATGAGCTGTTCTTTCTCCAGAAAATGCCCCCCATATGGTGATGCATGGCATTCATTTAAATGTTGCCTGTTCACCTTCTGCACACATCTTCTTTTATCATGTCGCACTCTCTTGAATAATAGTGGGTCATCCCAAATATAATATCTCGGGCCGGCCGCCTGAAGCTCTTCTGGTTGGTGAATGAAGTTCAAGGCATTACTCCACGCTTCTCAGATAATTCACAATATCAGCATACCATGGAAGTTGGAAGGAAACCTTGAATAATTGCTCATCTGGGAAGTTCTCTCTCGTTAATCAACATTTTCTTTCTTCACATCGCTTTCAACTCGACAAATGGTCGGCTATCACATCATTACATCCCGCCCTTTATTTCCAAATCAAACTTTCGCAACAGCACCCACCTTATCAATCTTGGCTTAGCTCCTTTTTCGACATCGTGCATTTGATTGCCGCATGATCAGGAATTACCAGCCACGGGATCCTAAAATGTATCGGTTTCCAATTTTTCACAAGCAAATACTATGGCTAGCATCTCCTTTCGCTTGTCGAAAGCAGTTCTCTTCAGGCTTCATTGAAGGTCTTACTAGCATAGTATATGGCCCTCAATACTTTCTTTCTTTGCCCCAACACAAACCCTATAGCAAAATCACTAGCATCACACATTATTTCAACCGATTCCATCTCTCGGTACACCCATTATAGGTGCCTGTACCAATCTGATCTTGATTTCATCGAAAGCATCCTGGCAGGAGTCATCAAAATTGAACCTTGTATCTTTTTCCAGTAATCTGCATAGTGGTCTGGCTATTTTGAAAAATCTTAATAAATCTCCTCGTAAAACCCCAAAGATGCCCCAAGAAGCTTCTTACCTCTTTAACCGTAGTGGTGGTGCAAGAGTTTTGGACAATGGATACTTTGACCGATCAACTTCTAGTCCAAGAGCGTAAAATTTTATGCCCAAGAACAATACCTTCCTGCTACCCATAAATGGCATTTTTCCCCAATTCAAAGGCTAGTCAGCTTGTCTCGCATCTTTGAAGTAATCGCTTTCCGTGATTGTTTAAACATTTGATCGAAATGGATCCATACACGCAAAATCATCCATGAAAATTTCCACTTCAACCAAATCTGAATATAGACATCATGCACCTCCTGGAATGTAGTCGAGCATTACATAACCCAAACGGCATCCTTCTTCCTCGAATGCAAAGGCATTCATAAGTGGCATGTGAACGTGGTCTTCTCGATCCTCTGTACAGTAACTGATTATATCCTCGAGCAATTCATCCGTAAAACAAAAGTGAGGGTGTCCCAACCCATCCAACATCGATCAATGAAAGGCAAAGGAAAATGATCTTTCCTGTCAGATTCAATTTCCTGTAATCAATACATACCCTCCATCCTGGTCACTGCTCTTTAAATCATCATTTTTCATTTCCTCTGGTCACAGAACCCCTTTCTTTGGAACCATGAACTCCGCTCACCTAAGGACCGGTTCGATATAGCATAGATAAACAAAGATTTAACAATTTGAGCACCTCTTTCCCGACTACTCCTTCATCACCCGGATTCTCCGGTGTTCTCGCATGGTCTGTCTCTTCTAGCGTAATCTTATGCATGCAAATTGATGGACCGGGATACCCTTCAGCTCTTTCAATGGGACCAAGCTAGCGATTCCTTTATAAGCCTTTAATATTTCCAAAGAATCTTTGTCTTCATATTCTCACTTAATCCGTCGAATGATCACCGGGTTTTTTTTCTTTGGTAATTCTAAGTAGGCATACTTTAAATGACATGGCAACTCTTTCAAAAACTAAACCTTCCGAACTAGGGTGTCTCTTGATGAATTTCCTCATTTTCACTATCTTCCCCCATTATCTTTCTGTTTCGCTTTTCAAGCTCAACACGCTTCTATAGCATGAGAATCAAGCTGCATGGAAATCTTAATAGACATCTTCGCAGATACCGAATTCATCTCTTTTCATTGATAAAAACCTGAGGTTACAACTATTGTTAACATCGTGAGTTGGAAATAGAGACAAAATCAGCTACATTGTAGCCTTCTTTCCCTGTCTATATTTTCAGATACTTTTAATCAAGTTAAACACAAAGAGCCTTCTTCTCCAACCCTTAAGATGAGAACTCCTTTTGCATGTCAATCAAGGTCAGCCCAAAAAGAGCTAGGAATGGTCTTCTTCCACAGTAGGGGTACTTGCGGAATCTTCTTCCATGTCCAGAATGATGAAGTCTACCGAATACAAACTTCCCAACAAAGGACCAACACATCTTCACCGACCCCTTCAAAGTTTCACCACGACCGGCTCCGCTTATTTGAAGAGTAATGTGGGAATAAGCTCCCCAAACTTAATTTCTTGGCAACAGAAGAGGCATCAGACATACTAGCTCCCGATTCACGTAGAGCTTCATGGAATTCCATTCCTCCAACAATACAAGGAATCAGGAAACTCGGGTCCTTCATCTTTACTGGTAGTTCCTTTTGATTACTGCATTGCAAGTGGTAGTGAGATTCACTATTCCTTCTTCTACTATTTTTTCTTTCGCTTCGCATGTCCTCTCGTAAATTTCAGATAAAGTGGATCCGAGTCACAGCCCAAGAAAGGCATACCGATCTCCAGCCTTCTGGAAAGTTTTCGCAACTCAGAACCGCTTCCTCCATCTTTGATTTCTACGCCTTTGTGGAAATGGGACTGTGCTTTGTTCCTGGATGTTCTTTTCTACCCTTCTTTGTCATTCTCCAAAGGTTCTTCCCTTTCTCGTCTTGCTACTTTGTTGCCGGGGCCACCTTTTCTTCTTTCCTCTTCTAACCTTCCCACTCCTCAAATTACACGTACCATGCGCCTCGGGGTTCTTCCTCAGGTAACTTGGGAAGGCATCTTTCCTTTGGCTTGCAGGTTAGGCCACTGCCCTACTTGTGTTCCGTGTTCTTCGTGGATTTACTCAGAAGGTTCTCAGTACTCAGAATTGGTAAGAAATTGCTTCCAATTCTCCAAACTTTTGTTCATGGAGGTTCAATAGCTTTTTATTATCCCCATAAACTCGCAAAGATTCGTTCTCAAAAGACGGGCCTCCTCCGACCTCGACATTCGCTCAGGCTCATTTGGCTGGCCTCATTGAACTCGTGGTCAGCCGACAACTTTCGACGTGGTTCTGTCCCTGCCTGGGCCTCGAAGCCCTCCACCATACGAGAAGTTCCTGGCACTGGCTGCGAGCACGTCGGTGTTAGGATTGGTTTGAAAATGGTAAGCTCGCTCACCCAACAATTAACCCCTTCAAGATCAATAAGTCCTTCAGCCACTCTTCAAGACTTTCATTCACTCCCTTCAATCGTCCTATTTCATGAGCGGTGTGTGTGTCTTTCTTCGCTTGTCTAACCCGTGCATAATGGCATCAAACTGCCTCCATGGTCAGCTTTTCATCTTGCTCAGCTCCATGATCCCCTTTCCTCTCGGCCAAGCTCTCTTGAAAGCTCGTAAGGAGCTTTCATGTTACATTTAGCCGATCTTCAATCACTCATTCTTCAAGATTTTCGCTTGAATGCTCCACAAAGATGAAGCATCACGATCCCTTTTGATATATCATTCATGGCATGATATACAATGTCCATCTCGAGTCTTCAGATCTATCCCATGCATTGACATCAAAGAACCGCTTTGAATCTTTCCCAAGCTACATACAGGCTTTCATCTTCCCCCTGCTGGAACACCATGATCTCCCTCCTTCTTTCTGTGCAATCTTCATTCTTTCCACAACTCTGCTTCGTTTTTAGCTGTTAGTTGGACTTCCTTTCATTCAACCAATGTATCAATGCATCCAGTTTGGCCTCTATGGTCGCATTGTCCATCACATTCCTTTTGCTCTCTTCACTAGCCATTTCTCCCCGAAATTTCACATGAGTTAATGTTGTATTCGGAAGAAGATTTTTCCTATCCAGATACTCGGGTCTCCTCACTTCCCATGTTTGAGAATTCACAATTTCCCTTCTTTGTCCAAAGAGGGAAGGGATGGAGTAAAGAATTTGTCGAAATAAGCTCTCATTAGCTCTTTCCATGTGTTGCATTCATATGGTAGGAGTTAAACCATGTCATAAACATATCTCGTAGAGAATGGGAATAACTCAGGTTTTAACAACTCTCTGTCACCATTCAACTTAACAGATAGCCATCCCGAGAATCTTCCTAGGTGCTCGCTTGGATCTTCGTGATGACCAAAACCTAGTGCTTGCCAGACCATGGTTACGCGTTATTGTTCGAGTTCAAAATTATTAGCATTGATTTGGCCAGCTCTGTTTCATTGCTAAATATTTATCAGGGATGAATGAATTCCATAAATTTCCATAGTGTCATGCTCCTTGAGGTCTTTTAGCCGCACATTCGGTTATTACACCGCCTAACTTTATCCGTCATGGCCGTATGAGCCGCCTTCCCGAAATCAAAGTACACTTAGATCGACAGATTAAATTTTTAATCAACAAACATTTCAATATGGGTTGTTAAAGGTCAAGGGTTACAGGAGTCATCACAAAACGCTTATTTTTGTTCTTTTTCTTTTAAAATGTCCAAATTAGTATTCTTTCTTTCATCCTCGAATATTGATTACAAAATTCTTTCGGGACCACTTAAGAACGGCGCCCATAAAAACTTGTCGATTGCACCAAAGAACACATATACAAATCTTGACACTATTACCACAAAGGACTATTAATCCAACACAAGAATCCGCGCCATAAAAACTTTGCTGACGTAATCAAAGAACACATATACAAATTCGACACTATTACTAAAGGACTACACCAGTCCCCTAAGAATGAAAGACCAAAACTCGTTAACCTAGACCAAAGAACATGTACAAATTTATGACACTATTACCAAGGGACTATTGTCTAATCACTTCAGAACTAAGACCAAAAACTTGTTATCCTTATACTATAGTAAACCACCAATCTTAGAGTAAATCAGCCTTCAAAGTGTGGTTTCGTCCGATATTCACAAGTGCATGTGTCGACAAGTAATAAATGGATTTAGTCCGATATCGATCCCACGTAGATCTCAAGAATTTAAAATCAACTACCCCGACTACTCAATTTGCATACTATTCGACCAAATGATAGTAGGAACTAAAGATATAGCCGGAAAATTAAACGAACAAAAGGAAAATAAACAACCATCGAACATACTCTGAAAATAAAAATAAAGAATAGTTAATTTCTAATAAAAGAATGAATATCAATAGTTATCCCTAAGACACATTAATAGAAATATAGGAACTATCGATTCCCGTAGTTAATTTCCGATAAAATTTCGATTATCTCAAGTTTCAAAATCGCCCATAAGGCCAGAAGGTACCGATCTTCCACACTCCACACATTTATCATTCATTTATGACCCATCTCTCGAATACAGGGAATTAGATAACTACTTTTAAAATGGACTTAATCCGGGTATTTTTTCTTTTGCAATACTTCATACCATTTTGATGGATCAGAAACCTTAGCTCCCAAGTTATCGGTCAAGCAAGGATATACAACTTCCGCATTGCTCCTCTCGAAATTAGAATAGGATCAACCTTCCTTGATTAGATCACGCCTAACACGGATTGGCCTCACTATCCGAATTGAGGCGTAATCCTCATTGTTTAAATAGATAACTCATCTCAACTCTGCTCTTGATTTCAAGTGAGAAGATGATTTATCTTAAGTGAACTATAAAGCTCTGAAAGATCCCTAATAGCGTGTTAGTATACCTTCAAAGAAATGTACATTACTCTCAAAGGAATGTCTTCCCCGGTGTCACCGTAGACCTCCTTGGAAATCGTGAGCAATGACGCAAATCTTAACGAGATGTTAAACCGATATCTCGTGATCCCAAGACACAAACCCAAAACCGTAAGTAAATTCATTAACCCGAAATTAACAAAGTCGGAAACGACTGGCGAAAGATAAATTCGACCATAACGCTCACTTAATGGAAGCCGGATTCTCACCATCAATACACGATACAACACCTCTCCGATCATAAGAATAACCGCTAATTGAACCTAAAACAATCGACCTTAAATTTGTCCGAACTTCAAACATTCCTGTAGTAATTTGAAAAGAAATTGAAACTGTGATCTCGCCTTCACCAAACGATAATATCCGCATTCGTAAAATACAACGAAATAAAAGACGAGGAGCATAATCGCTCTAAAACGACTAAAATAAAAAAATTAAGAAAATAAAAGAAAAGAAAGAAAATTAAAGAAAATGAGCTTCACTATCCGCATCTTCGCCCGTGGCCGCCAAGCTATTTAATGAGCCGATAGTCATGTGATTTATAGAAAGTTCCCAATCGCCCTAATCCCAATGTAGCCCGTCAGGATTTTCGAGTATCCAGCCCAAGTCAATGCTCAAGTCGCCACTTCCGCCTTGTCGTGATTATCATCGATCGCGACATCACCCACGTCGCGACATCAACTTACTCTATGTAGTCTTGATTTGTCAGTGCTTGATGTCGCGACATCAATATCTGGTCGGCATCTTCTCACGCTCTCGCAGTTTCAATTGTTCTCTCTCCTCGATGTCGCTGACGCCATATCTCACGCTGCCCGCCATTTTCCCATCCGCAAATTCAATCGATGACTTCGATGTCGCGACATCATCTTATGGAACTCAGAGGGCTTCAACTTGTCAGTTCCCGATGTCACGAAGATCGACATCTGTCGCACTTCACTTCACGCTCGCAGCTTCTGATCTGTCGTTCCCCGATGTCAATGGCATCGATATCTCGTCGCTGACCTCACTTCATGAAGCCACCTTCAATCGTAGCAAACCGTGTCGCGACTTCGATCTCATGTCGCGACATCAGCTTATGGCTTGCAGTCTTCTCTTGATGATTTTTTTGATGTCGTGACTTCACTTCTCGTCGTGATTATCACCGATGTCGCTGACATCAATCTCACGCCGCGACATCAACTTACCGATTTCCTAATCAAGCCATTTTTGATGTCAATGCACTCGATCCCACGTCGCTACATCGCTCATTTCCTGCACTTCTCAAGAGCGCCTCAAGTCGACCTCAATATCTTGTTATCCATGTCGACCAATCAGACATTTCCTTCAATTTCGATGTCGCGACCATGATCGGACTGCGGTAAACCCCAAAACTGCATCAATGACTCAGCCATTCTTTCATTTCGGCCGCCATTCGACCGCACTTCCTCCACTTATCGTATTTTTCTACTTTCTTCTCTTCTTCCCGTTAATAACACTCAGGAGTTCTTCATATTTCGTATATTAATTATTCATTTCTGTGATGAAAATCAAACAGAAAATGGACTAAAAATAGATGACTTTTAAGCTCATCAAGAATGCCTTAAAAAGATGATCTACGTTATGTCTCGATACTGCATCTAACCATCTCCCGAGGCGAGGCGGCCACAATAGAATGACGAGTTGGGCTAGGACAATTGGGAAGTCAATGTAGCCGCAATGTCACACCGGAGTGTCCCCCTCGCGCCCATCAATGGAGAAAGGGATGGCGCAGGATGTGGACTCGCCTCGATGTCATAGTACGGCATAACCTGAACACCACCTAGTGGTGAGAAAATCACCGAGGTTATAAAAGGCCTCTAGGGAGCACCTGCTGCACAAACCCTGGAATCTCCAGTTCTGATCTTACAACAAAAAAGTTGTGGAAAATCATAATATGCTCACAACAGGCACTTCCTCTGTACTAACTGAATTGTTTGTAATAGGGCCGCAATGGAAGATGGGACACCGAATAGTAGAAGCAGGAGACAGATCCGGGGAGAAGTCATCAGCTGGTCCCTGAGCAG
Source organism: Tetrastigma voinierianum (assembly GCA_016808115.1). Lineage (NCBI taxonomy): Eukaryota > Viridiplantae > Streptophyta > Magnoliopsida > Vitales > Vitaceae > Tetrastigma > Tetrastigma voinierianum. The sequence continues at coordinate 134,349 of JAEQBH010003183.1, read as the reverse complement.
GTGGGGAATGGGGCTCTTGGGGCCTCAAACTAGATGACTTGCCCAGGCATGAAGTCCGAGCCCTCTTTGGAGGTGGGGCCCTCTGGAATGGCCGCGGGTGAGGAGGAGATGGAGGAGTAGGCCCAACCAGTGTATCATACCTAAGGGGGGCAGGAGCAAGAACAAGGCACAAGGAGAAGCAAGAAGGACTGTACAGAGGAGTGCTCCGACTTACAGGCGCCAGATCTAAGATCTGCTAGGCTGAGAAGAAGGATACACTCGAGGCCTGAAGCTGTGCCCACTGCATGTCTTGGCCATGCTCGGATGTCTTAAAAAGGGAGGGAATGGAGAGGCTAGGAGGATTTCTTTTCTTTAGGAAAGGAAATGAAATGAGAAGGAAAGCAGTGTGGGTCAGTTTATATGTAGGATTGGGGAAGGTGAAAGGGTTAATTAATTAGCGTCCATAAATGGGCACTAAAAACTAGGTTAAAAAATCTGGGGAGATTTATGGTAGGGCGCAAGAAACGAAGAGATGCAGGGAGACGAAAAGGCGGAAAATCGAAGAGAGGAAGATTTAAGCAGGAGTAATTTTCGCACGAAATTTCGTAGGCTGCGAAATTTTCGCACCCTTCGAAATTTCAACCTTGCAGCTACAACTCTGCCTTTTGCTACACCTGCAAAACATAATACCAAAAATTAATAGAATGTGCATATGAAAATGAGAAAAATTACAAAGAAAACTAAGCTAAGATTGAGGACATTATGTAAAATTACAAATAAAACTAAAAGTAGGAGAAACAAATATTCAACAAAATTTGGAGTGGTTTCTGAGTCTCTACAGAAACCATGCCCACTCAGGTAGCCTTTCAGGTTCAAGGAGGATCAAGGAGGGGGATCTCCTTCTTGTCTGCTATGAATTGTACTGCATAGGGCTTTAGCCTCTAGTCATTGACCTTGAATACCCTGCTATCCTTGGAATTAAGCAGGTCCACTGATCCATTAGGATGAACTTGATGGATGATGAATGGACCACCCATCTGACTGAAATGCCCAAAGAGGTGGAGCTTCGAATCATATAGCAATACTTGGTCCCCATGCTTGAAAGTTTTGCGGGCTATTATTTGATCATGCCATTTCTTCAATATGTCTTTTGCAATTTTGGAGTTCAAGTAGGCATCGTTTCACAATTCTTCCAATTCATTGATGTTGAGGACCCTTTTTAGGCCAGCTCTTCCCAAATCTAGGTTCAGCTTTTTGATGGCCCACCATGCCTTATATTCAATCTCCACAGGCAGATGGCATGCCTTACCATAAACTAGGCGATACGGTGACATTCCAAGAATGGTCTTGAAGGATGTTCTGTATGCCCACAGGGAATCTAGAAACTTACACACATTCCTTTTACTTCAAACCCTTCAGGTTGCTGCATGTAGATTTCTTCTTCCAAATCGCCATGAAGAAATGCAGTTTTCACATCAAGTTGCTCAATTCTAAATTCAAGTGAGCAGCAAGACCAAGGGCAACACGAATAGAGGACATCTTTACTGCTGGAGAGAATATTTCTTCAAAATCAATGCCTTGCTTCTGATTGAACCCCTTCACAACCAATCGTGCCTTGTACCTGAGTTGTGAGCCCTTGTTTCCAGTTTTCAATATGTACACCAATTTGTTTATTTGAGCTTTCTTTCCTTGTGGTAACTTCACCAAGTCATAGGTGCGGTTCTCAAGTAAGGATCTCACTTCTTCTTACATGGCTTTAACCCACTCTTTCTTACTCTCATGTAAAATAGCTTCTTGGTAAGTTTCTAGCTCTCCTCCGTCAGTAAGCATCACATACTCATTAGGAGGATATCTTGTAGAAGGTCGACGCTCTTTGGTATATCTTCTCAATGGTGGTTCATATGGTGGTAATAGAAGTTCTCCATCAACTTGTTCAGTTGGCTCAACATTATCAACTATAAAGTCATCTTCGTTTTCAATGACACCATTACCTTCCTGTAACTCTCCCCTATGATAAGCATACACTGTAGGTGGAACAACTAGATCAATTCTAAATGGAATTTCAGCATAAGAACAAGCTTTCTCAACCTTGTCACCATCATCAACAAGTTGGTCTTCAAGAAACACAACATCTTTGCTTCTGACAATCTTCCTACCTGGATCCTATAGCCTCGCACTCCAAATTCTTCATGACCATACCTAAAGAAATACATGGCTCGGTCTCTGACATCAAGCCACCTCTCATCTTGGGATATGAACAAATGCTTTACAACCAAACACTCAAATTGTCATATGAAACATCTTTCCTCGTCCACACTCTTCGCACATCACCTTTAAAGGAACCGATGGAGAAAGGTTTATCAAGTCACCTATAGCTCTCATAACCTCTCCCTCAAAAGGACTTAGGTAGCTTAGAAATGAGAAAGCATATACCTAATCCTTTCTTCAATGGCCCTTTCTATCTTGGTCCCTACCTACACCATTTTGTTGAGGAGTTTTAGGTACAATCTTTTCAAGTCGAATGCCATGAAGTTTATAATAATTTTCAAATGGACCCCTGTATTCACCACCATTATATGCTCTGACAACCTTTAACTTTCTTCCCATTTCTCTTTCTAATATGGCACGAAGTTCTTTAAAGGCATCTAGCACCTGGTCTTTTGTTTTCAAAGAAAAACCCCAAACTTTTCTAGAATGATCATCAATGAATGTCACAAAATAAAGTGCACCACCAACAGTTCTAGTTTGCATAGTACAAACATCAATATGAATTAAATCAATAACATTTAACCTTCTAGATGTTGGATATGTGTGAAATGCAACTTTATGTGCTTTTCTAACTAAACAATGATCACAAGTTTTAAGAGGCATACCATGTAAATTTGGCAAAATTGCTTTCAGCAAGAGCTCAAGTCCTTCAATTAATGCCACTTCAAGCCTCTTATGCCAAAGTTCAATGCTTACATCCCGCTGAGCCGCATTGATATCTCCTTTATGTAGCTTAGCTTCCATGACATAGAGGGTGTTCTGTTTCTTTCCCCTTGCCACTACTAGAGAGCCTTTGGTGAGCTTCCATTTACTTTCACCAAAGAAATTTGTGAATCCCTCATCATCAAGTCTGCCTGTGGATATCATGTTGAGACGAATATCTGGAACATGTCTGACATCCTTGAGTATTAGTTTATTTCCAATAATAGCCTCTAAGCAAACATCTCCAATACCCACAATCTTGGATACACCACTGTTTCCCATTCTAACATTACCAAATCACCTCGCTTGAAAGTGAAAAACTCACATGAAGTACACGGAATGAGGCACCATAATCAATTACCCAGTTGCTATCTTGGGTTGCAAGATTGACACAACCGTCATCAATCACAATCATAATATCATCTTCAGCAGCAATTGCATTAGTCTCTTTATTTTCTTTCTTCACATCATTTTGTTCCTTTTTCCAAATCCTACACTCTTTCCTCACGTACAACTCATTGCAGTTGATAACATTTAATATATTTTCCGGATTTGATCTTCCTCTAAACCATGGGAATTTCTACTTTGACTCCTCCCCACGTATTTATGGTTTTTCTTGTCTTTTCTTGTTTTCTCATGAACAAGTAATTAAGAAAATTCACCTTTTCCTTTCCTTCTAGCCTCTTCATTTAGCAAGCTATCTTTAACACTCTCCATAGTTAGAATCCCATATGGAGTGGAATTACTAACTGTTACAACCAATGTCTCCCAACTATCAGGTAAGGAGATAAGAAGTAATGATTATTGCATCTCATCATCAATGTTCATTTTCATGGCAATCAACTTGTTAACAATACCCTGAAAAGAACTGATATGCTTAACCATGTTGTTCACATCCTTGTACTTCAAGTCGACAAGTCTTCTAATCAAAGTAGTTTTATTTCCTGATGTTTTCCTGACAAAAATGTTTTCAAGCTTTTTCCAAACAACATTGGCTTTCATTTCATCATAAATGTGTTCATGTAGAGTTGGATCCATCCACCTTCTCATATAAGCAATGGCTTTTCTATGTTCCACATCCTAATCATCATCAAGTCTGTTTGATGGTTTTTCTTTTAATCGAATGGGCTTATATAAATCTTTACGATAAAGCAAATCTTCCATCATACGCTTTTAAGTGGAATAATTCATCAAATTTAATTTTATCATGCCGTCATCCATTTTTGCACACAAGAAAAACTCCAAACAATCAAGCTCTGATACCACTTTGTTGGGAAAGACTACCAAAATGCAATTGTTCTAAAATGACATTTCCCTCTTTGTGTGCCAAAAATAGGTTCAACAAACAATTGAGCCAACAACAAAGCCAACCAAACAACAATAAATCAACCACAATGAGCAACAATTTTTATGTGGAAAACCCTCAAATAAAAAAGGGTAAAAAACCACGGGACCCGTAGGCCATAATTTCCATTATTTCAAAATAATCAATAATGGGTTACACCAAGTTCTTCTTTAATAAGAAATTTAGAGACTCACAACAAACTCACATCAAGAATATCATTATTGGAATACCAAAACAACAAACATCATCCCAATGATGGATAAAACAAGATAAAAGAGTAAAAATCTCAAAATATGATGGAATGGCCAAATGGGTATTGTGGAGAGCTAATCAAAGATCGAAACTGCTATGATTCACCATGTCAAATTTGAGCTAAAACCAACATTGTTTGACTTTCTATCTTATAAAATGATCAAAACCCTAACCCCTTTCTTTCTCCTTCTCAAAACCCTCTTCACCTGTTTTTTTTTTCCACTTTTTTGGCTGTTGCCCGAACCACCAACAACTCTCCCTTTTGTGATTTTCTTTTATTTTCTTTATTTATTTATTCAAACAATGGGCTTTGCCCATTGGTCCAGCCCATACAAAAGAACGGACCCAACACAAGTCTCCGGGGCCAGACAGCTTCAACCCGACTTTCTATAAAAAATTCTAGGCTCTTGTGGGGGAAGACATTATCAACCAATGTTCTAGGTGGCTACAGAAGCTGCAATTCCCCCTCGGAGCTCAATAGAAAAAATATTGTACTAATACCCAAGTGTTCCCAACCGGCTATAATGAAGGACCTAAGACCTATAGCATTATGCAATGTCGTGTATAAAATCATGGCCAAGGTTCTAGCCAACCGACTCAAGAACATGCTACTCCATATCACTACAAGAAAAAACCAAAATAGTGATGGAAATTTTCGTCACAAATCATGTTTAGTGATGAATTTGTGACGGAATTTTCAGCGTGTCATAATGTCTGGTCGTCATCAGTTTGTGATTGAAAATTTTGTCGCTGTACTTTGTGAAACGGATTTTGCCATAACCATCAAAATTTGTGACTTTAAATAGTTTCCATTACAAAAAAAATCTGAATACAGATGGTAAGCTGCCACAAAACAAAGATTTAATTTTTGTCATTTATTCATTATTAATTCTCAGAACGGATTTATGACCGTATGAATTACAATCACAAATCTGTCACAAAATTGTGATGGATTTGTGATCAGACCGTTTATTAATTTTGTGACTAAATAGTTTCGTCACTAAATTTACATCATTGTTGCATTTACATTACAAATTGTGGGCGTAATAGTTGACAAAATCAATCAAATTGTGACGAATATCAAAAAACTACAAAATTGTGAGATGATTAGTGATAGAAATCCATCACAAAATTGCTACGGATTAGTGACAAAAATCCTCTATAATTTCGTGATGGATTAGTGATATAAATATTTTACAATTTTGTGACGGATTAATGACTGAAATCCATTACTAACGTTTTGTGACTATTCTGTCATTGTTATTTTTTGTCATTATATCATATATTTTATATAATTTTTATAAATTAAATGTTATTTTTAATTAGAAAATATATTTTGATACATTTTAATAAAATTAGAATAAAATTAAAATTCAATAATTAAAAATGTCTTTCATATTCTAAAATATTAAACAATATACATAAAAAAAAAAGTTATATAAGTGAAGCATAACTAATAATAAACATTTATGTTTTACACATTCAACATTAAAGAAGTCATCACCAAACTTAAAATGCAGAAGATCTTGATCCATTAAATTGTTGACTAGATTGCATATGCTTCATGAAACACTTCATCTGCTCTTGTATCTCATGAAAACTCTCTTTCAGCAGTTAACTCAACAATTGCTCTATCCATCTCTATTTTCTTATCTGTGAGCTCCTGCTGCACAATCTCTTTAACTCAAGTTGTAGATGCTGATGAGTGTGACCTCCCGATACTCTGACAGGAGGAAGGATAGATGCAGCTCGTGAGCTAAGACCCTATACACGTCTCCTCTTCTCTCCACCTGCAGCCTCAAAATAAAGAGTGTCTATGTCAACTGGTGGAGGTTGTGAACCATCATCTAGCTACCGAGACTCGAGAAACACCAACTCCACCATGCGATCCTAAATTAAAAATTATTCAAGTTAATATTAAAATTTATGATTTAACAATTATTAAATAACTTTAAAATTACTAAATAAAAGATGAACCTACATTCACTTGCTTGACTTGGCATCCAATAAATGTTCCATCTTTTCATGTGCACTTTCTTGAATAACTCCCAACTATTACCGACGTTGTAAACTCTTAGTCTTCAAGCACAATAAGTTAGTAATTACATGTTTAAAAAGTTTAAATTGAAAAAAAAAAATCTAAAAACTAAAAATTAGATAACTAAATAATTAATAATTTATCATTTTTAAAGAATGCTCCACCATAGATCAAGATCCATATGTATGCTTAGTTAGACCGGTACCAGGACCACCAGTCTCACTTAGACGATTCTCGCTAGATTTCTAAGCTCTCTCTTCCATTCCTCAAGCAGCTGTTCCAATGTTGCTGCCAATTATCCCAAATTTCGGTCACAATGTATTTCTCGCTCATCCTTAGAATGCCTTCAAATGTGGACATGTTTGTGTAATGTGTTTTAACATTTTGCCACCAACAGCTCTTAATAGCCTCTTCATCCATTGGTCCTGAGTACCTCTTCTGCAATACAAAATAATTATAAATAATGAAATAAGAATATTTTTATTTGTCAAATATAACAATAGAAATTAATAATTATGAAATCCTTATGAAATTTATTTTTATTCACACAAAAATAGACTAAATATTTTAACCTTAAACTCCTCCCAATAAAAGTCTTTAATATCTCTTGAGAGATGCTTCCCACTATACGCAGTTGCTTCTTGACTTTCACGAATTTTTCCAAGCATGCAAGTAGATACTGCTTGACCTGGAGGAAATAAAGGGCTACTTACATGAACCAACCTGAAAAAAAGTAATGTTAAACATAAAAATAAATGGGAGAACCAATCATAATGTCTGAAATATCATAAACACGAAACTGAAAACAACGTCATTACACACTATGAAACACCCACAATAATACATAAGATAAAATTATATAGAAAAATTCTTTACTTATTTTCTTCAATTCTAATTAATAGTCTGTTTGTTCCATCGTGATATGCTACAGAAAGAATCAGACTCAGAGTAATGGCCGAGATATGTATGGGGTGAGGACATCCTCTCCATGGCAATCTAAGTGGTTCAGAGGCCGCTTCATGTTTATAAAAAATTATATGGTGAATATACTTAAAATTTAAGTAAAAATATTAACATGTACTTACATTAATTATAACATTAAATAAAGGAATTTTATATATATTGTTTAAATTAATTACAAATAAAATATGAATATAATTTATTTAAATCACCACATCATCATAAATTCGGGTCTCCTCACTATCATCATCATCATCATCATCATCAAATTCTTGTTCTACATATTTGTCTTCATCATCATCATCAAATTCTCGTTTTACATCATGTTCTTCGCCATTTCACCTGGCATACAATTCAACAATTTTCTCTCAATTTCAATATTATCCATGTAAACAAAATGAACCATTTTCATCGCTTAGAGATTGATGTTCCACACCAGTCGATCATCCATGTTGATCGCGACATCCTCTTGAAATGCCATCATCGGTTGCAGACATGCATTTGACTCGTACTCCACAATTCTTGCTTATTTTGCAAATAGCTAACCAATCTTTCACATTTCTCTTCAAAGTAGGATAAGATGCAAAATACACTTGCGCAGCTTACACATAAAGGATAAATGGTTCATATTTATTGAATATTTTTCCACTCTTGACATCTACAAGTTTACTACAGAATTCGCATCAAGATTCAAGATTAATCAAACCATGAACACTTGAATAAGATAATTTCTTATTGCAGAGCAGGTACTCTAACTCCAAAATTCTTGCACCGACCATGAAGTACTACTTCTAGTTCATTTACACTATGGCTAGAACCTTTTATGCACACTCTACTATTCATTGCTCCACTATTTGAACCACGTTCCTTCCGTGGTGGAACTTATATCCATTAACATAATACCTCGAAATGATTTCATCCTATAAAGTGGTCCTTTTCAGAAGGTCTTTGATCATTTATGAGATGCTGCATGATTTGAGATTTGTCATATATAACAATTATAAGAAATTAATTACTTATAGAAATATTTACAATTATTTCATTTTTATATTCTACAAATTAATTACTTACATAATTCTCAAACCATAATGAAAACTCTGTCTCAAGTTCTTCATTAATTTCTGAAGCTTCAATATCAGGTTGAAATTACCTAAACTATGCTTCAAAGATTCTATATTCATAAAGTAAATTTAGTGTTATTATTTTATATTATATTTATGCTTTGCAAAATTTTAAAAAATATATATGAACACAGAATCACCTAGTTAGTTACTTACTGAATGTATGACTTTACTTCATCACAATTTAACAATATGTATGTGCGGGCTACATTGTATTCCATATCAATTAAACTAAGGAGTTTTTCTTCCAACATCGACTGAAGACATTTAAATACATGGAAAGCATCTCAGACCTTCTTCCAAATCAAAACCACAACCATCACTATCATACGGGTACTTTTCGATGTCATGTATGAGACTTACAGTTGAAAATAATGCGCACAAATTTGATGTTTCTTCAACCAACTATGCATTACATATTGAACTCCTCAATCCTTAGCTTTATTCCTAACATTATTCTTTAACTTCATGATACTCTAAAATAAGAATTGATTTTAATTATTACATAAGATAAATTTTATTAATATCTACTAATATATAATAGTTTTTTAACCATCATTAAATGGATACATTCATTTATATTGCAATCGAGCCAGCAACTCTTGTTTACTGGGCTAAAATGAATGAAGATGTTCCTATGAGTCAAAAAACTTGGTGGGGCATACCAACTTATATATAGCAATGGGAATATCTTCTTCCAAACGTTTCATGTCATCCTCTATTATGACTAGCAATAAAACTTTAAAAAAATGCTCAACTCTTATCAAAGCTTGTAGCCAGCATCTATACAATAACTCACGAATGCAACTAATTAAACTCCTACATAAAAATACATAATCATTCCCACTCAAATCACATCTCCTGCTAGAACATAACCATCTGGAAATTTCAACTTCTTAATCCACTTACAGTTGTTTCTTCCATCTCATCCAATGTGTAACAAGCCTTAGGGATACTGTTTGCATTTTCTATCTCGATGTAACTCAGATCTAAGTGGCAAAATTCCTTCAAATCTCCTCGCCAGACTTTGCATTATCCCTCGGTTTCCTTTAACATTCATTACCGATAGGAAAATATTATTATTAAACAAATTTTCTCAATGTGCATAAGATCCAAATTATGCCCTAATGAGATTGGTTTTCCACAAGGTGAACCTAAAGATACTTCGCTTTCCAACCACATCCACATATTACTTTTTGGATTCTACGATTTATCTCTTCTCCACCAAATTCTCGTCACTTTCTAAACTCCAAAATCATCAATTTCATTAATTAGGTCCACACTGCACCATATAGGTGGTGCACTTTTGAACAGCTCATCTCTTCCTAAATCCATCTCTATTTTTCTCCATAAATGATCTTCTAGAAAAACCATGATTGTCAAACCACATTTTTCCTCATTTTGTAAGAAATGCATCTGAATCTTCCATGCACAGGACAAGTTATTGGTTTCCTTCAATGACTCAACCTCACAACACTAACAAGTGAAAATCACTATTGTCCACATAAGAGTAGCTCACAATTGAAAATTTCTTTTCTTAGAAACATCATATACACCCCAACTCCCATAATTCTTTCAAACAAAGAATGAGTGGCTGCAAAAAACATCCAAATTGTTTCTTGTGGATTTTCACCATGAACAAATGATAGTTAAAAACATATACTCTTCCCTTCAGCACATGATCCAAGGTGGAAAATTGTGGAGTTATTATACAACATGAATCCTCGCTGACCTCATTACCCATATGGTTGGAACCATATGCACAAACCAACTTATTTAATTCTAGATGCAAATGATGGATGAGTCATATTGAAATGCTTATGATGGTGCTTTTTCATTTATCGGCCATCTTCGGGAGTCACAATACTCGTTAGGTCGAGTCACTTGCCAAACCCAACCAGATCGATGGATGGCCCAGCTGGGGCGTCACAGCTTTCCATGTCGCAGCCAGCCTTCTTTCTTATCAAAGCGAAAACAATCAACTCATGGCATTATCATTACGCACCTCAGAATGAATGGGCTCGCATTTATAAGCATAAAATCAGGGTTACTTCCCTCAGTTAGAACATGATACGTATCTCCCCATCATGAGGAATTTCTTCCTTTGACCGTACGGACCGACTGATAAGGGATAATGGAGGAGCCATGATCAAAGCGGAAGATTCTTCTTTCCCAACTGGGGCGCGACGTGAGGATCGCTGCCACTTTTTCATGAGTTTCAGCCCATATCGCTTGATTACATGGCGGTGCGCTTCAACCTCCGGTCTCCGGGGTCCATGTACTTACGGGTAGGATCTCACCGGTGGCCAAGCTTGAGTCAGGTCCAGTGCCCCAGGCAACTCCTTCATATGGAGGTTCGTCGCGGTTTCGGGGGCTGGCTTCGGCGCTCCGGGCTTCAGGTTTCCGTCAGGCATGGCATTGTTTTCTACCCCACAAGGTTCTCTCAGCCCTCGGGCTGAAGCAAGCTAAAGCAAGGCTGACTAAGCCGGATCGGCCGCGCTCCATCGCTATCCAGTGGATGGTTTGGACTCGGGCCGTCGGCCGGCCAAACGCCTTATGATAATGATGGTGTTCTTTCGCTTTCACGCCAGCTGATCGCTTTTCCTACACTTTAGACACATTCAGACGCCTTTCCACTTCTTATACTAAGCTTAAAAGCGTTTTCATTAGCGCCAAACGCCAGGTGCTTTCTCCCGTCTCCCTTAAAGGGTCGCTTTTCCCGCTTCTTAGTTCTGCGCACCTTTTCTTCTTCACTGCTTTCCTTGATTGAATTTGTATTGTTGGTCAGTCCCGCCTCTCGTTGTTTCTTGTTCGCTCTTCTCTCACCGCTTAATCATGCGTGCTTCTTCTTAGGTCTTCTCGCTCAGAGGCCCATACATAAAGGAAGGCCTGGGCTGAGGATTTTTTAGTCGAGGCAACCCGGACGACAAAATGCAGTAGTCCCGCCGCTATGGTCACGGGGTCCTTCAGTACATCTTCCCAAGCAAGGGAAAGGAGAAGATTACTTATACAGTATCCTTGTAGTCTCACCATTCAGGCTTCAGGCCATGATGTCGGGTCTTAGCCGGGTTGAGCCTTCCTTTGCTAAAACTTTTGCTACTCGTTATGGACTTACTTCCAGTGTCCGAATCTGGTGTCCTGATCTTCTAATGTCTTTTGTTGTTCCTGTTCCCAAGATATCCAGCTTTTCTACATGCCTTGAGGAATGTTCTCTCCGCCTACACCTTCATAAAAATGTCCTACAACACAATGAATGTCCCGTCTCAGCCTAATTCTTTGGGCTTCTCATCTGCCTCTAGTTTTTTTCAAGATACAAGGGCCCGAGGTCCTCAAGATAAATTGCTGGATTTCTTCAAGATTAAGAGCCCTGGCTTCTTTATATTTCTCGGCGGGCCATTGCTGCACCTATCATCAGCTCCGGCACTCTTCCTGGCATGCTATCAGGCGAGCGCTATTTTCGTCAGGGTCGATGACAAATACAACCCTTATCGATCAAGACGATATCAGATTCTGACAAATCGGACGCCCCTAAGAACCCGCGTTGATTTTTCTGTCGGTGCTAGCAGGGTCACCATTTTGGGAGGTCGGCCGCCTGATTTCGCTTGTCATATTAAGCTTGTGCATCCGCCCCGACCTTACTCTCGGCGACGTGGAAGTGCCGTCACTGGGTAAGTGTCGCCGCGTATCTGACATGATCAGTCGCACGCCCCGCTCGTGTGTGAGCCCTCGCTCCTTCTGTTTACATCTCCTTCACCGCTATGGAAACTTCTCCCGGGGGCCTTTGCCGCTAACTCGGAGAACTGGCCAAGGCCGAGTTGTCGCGAAGAAGAGGAGAAAGCAAAGCATAAGGCTTGTGGATCCCCCTGTGAGTGCCTCCTGGCCACAAGGTAAGGTCCCAAAGTCGGGAGAGTCCGATCCGCCGCGCGCCCAAGTTCAAGGAGTGTGGGTAGAGCTCATCCCTTCTGCAGAGGTGTCTCGAGGTGAGGGTGAGCAGCCGCCGTCGTCCTCTATCGCACTAGTCAAGGGTTCTGGGAGAAAGACTACTGAGCTTCCCTTTGAAAGTCCTTCCTATCTCTCGTTCAGAGCCTCTAGGCGCAAAACTTCTCGCCTTCCCCCTCCCAAGCACCGGGAGACGATCAAGCTGCCGGCGGGGGTGAGACTCACTGGCCAAAATGCAAAGCTCCTCTGCCTGGGGTTGTTCGTCTCCATCCTTCGGACTCAATCCCAGTGGAAGCCCTGGGTGGCGCCAGGAGGCTCTCGGTTTCACCTATCCTCTAGGGACCGTCTTTATGTCTCGAGCACCTTCTTTACTCCCACTCGTTGTGTATACATTCGCTAACTCCATCTTGCTCCGCATAAGGCTACTTTATATAAAGGACTCGCGAGAGGCCAAGCCAAGCAGCCTGGGAACTCGCTAAGGCAATAGAGCATAAAGCTAAGGTTGCTTCCTTGATTTTCGAGAGGGACGAGTCATGAGCTCTAATAGATATTAAGCTTAATCGAAGATGTCTCGGGGTATAAATCCGATCTCAAGCACACCCCGCCTGATACTAAGCTTTAACTGATGATGTTCGGGGGGTATAACCGACCAAGCACATCGACCGCAAAGGTAAGAGCGAAAGACAGAAAATAAGGCCATAAGAGGGCCTAAGGTTTGTCGATATGAGCCGCGTGGTGATTACAAAGAAATTGTGTCGCGTGGAAGAACATGCACCAAAGCAATCTGCAGGCTGGACGGCTCGCTCGGGAGGCTTCTAAAGCCGAGCTCCGCGGGCGCTGCCGAGGAGTGCAAACTCGGCAGGGCGGGGATCCCTGAAGTGAGCGCGATCGGACGGAGTAATACAGCTAAGGACGAGCCTCACACCCCAGGGCCTCGGATGGCTCGCTTTCCGACGTAGAGCTGCCAAGGCTTTTCTGGTTTTGGACTTCAATCTTCAAGTTCCTGATGAAGAGGTGGCGGAAGAATCCTTTTCTCGGTGACGCATCCCAAGGTGTTCTTCACTCCTAAATAGTTCCTCTCCCCGTGAAGCCGAGATTCCCCGCCGAGGCCGCCCCCTCGCCTCGCTGGGCTACTCGACGCGACGCCGAGGCTCGCACCATCGAGGCTGCTTATAGCTCTACCAACATTCAAAGCCCCTTTGTATAATCTTTCTGTCACTGCTAACTTGGGTTCTAAACCCCAACATCCTGTAACGCCGACATGCTTTGTTGTTCCCATGGGCATCCGTCCTTCACCTTCTCGGGTTTTCCATTTTTTTTTTTTGACCCAGCTTCGAGAGGTTTCCTACTATCCAATCTTAAATGGTCGAGTTTCATCGAGGCAGCGGCCCTCGACATCGAACTACTATGTTTTCCATCAAACTGAGCTATCGCCTCGGGCCGCCAGCCTCTAAGTCGTTAGGGTTCTAAGAACCCAGCTGCATGGCCCCTTTGAAACTGAGCCACGTGGCCTTTTTGAAACTGAGCTACATGGACTCGGGCTCGGGGTCAAGCCGTGTCTTTAAGAACCGAAATAGATAAAATTTTGAATTGAGCTATAAGGCTTTTAGAACCGAGTCAGCAAGACTCATTTGAAACTAGCTACGTGGTTCCTTCGAAATCCCAGCCACAAGGCTCTTCGACTGAGCTGAAGGCTCTCTTGAAATCGAAAGCCACGTGGCTCCTTCAAAACCGAATACAAGGCTTTCGAACCGAAATGCAAGGTCGCTTGAACTGAGCTACGTGGGTCTTCAAATCGAGCCACAAGGTTCTTCGGGGGCGTACGCAAGGCTCTCTTGAAATCGGAGCCACGTGGGTTCTTCCGAACCGAGCTACAATGCTCTTTCAAACCGAAGCATGGTTCCTTCCGAACTAAGCTACAGTCTCAAACCAAGCCACGGTCTTCACATTGCCTCTAGTCGCCAGTTCTTTAAGAACCGAGTTGTATGGCCCCTTTGGAACTGAGTTACAAGGCTCTTTTGAAACTGAGTTGCAAGGCTCGTTTGAAACTTAGCTACATGGCTCCTTTGAAACTGAGCTACAAGGCCCTTTTGGGACAAAGCTGCAAGGCTCTCTTGAAACTGAGCTACATGGATCATTCGAAAACTGAGCTACAAGGCTATTTTGAAACTGACCTATATGGCTCCTTCGAAACTAAGTTACAAGGCTCTTTTGAAACTGAGCTATGTGGCTCCTTCAAAAACTGAGCTACAAGGCTCTCGGAACTTGGCGATGCGGCGCACTGCTTTGGAAACCGAGCTACATGGCTCCTTCGAACTGGTTACAAAGTGCTCTCGGGGTAGGGAGCTACAGGCTCTTTGCAACGAGCATGGCTCTTCCGAACCGAAATACAAGGCTCTTGAACCGAGCTACATGGCTCATTCGAAATCCAAGCTGCCTCTTTTGAAATCGAGCCACGGCTCGACTACCTGGGCTCGGGTCATTGGGTTCTTAAGAACCAAGTTGGTATGGTCTTTGCAACTCGAGCTACAAGGCTCTTGAACCGAAATGCAAGGCCTCGCTTGAAATTGAGCCACGGGCTCCTTCGAAACCGAGCTACAAGGCTCTTATGGACGAGCAAGGCCTTTGAACCGAGCCACGGGCTCCTTCAAATCGAGCCATAAGGCTCTTCGTACTGAGCTATTGGCTCCTTCAAACTAAGCCAAGGATCTTTTTGAAACCGGGAGCCACAGGCCTTTTGAAACCGGAGTCAGAAGGGCTCGGCTCGGAATCAGCTACTGGTCTTTCCAAAATCAGCCAAGGCTCTTTCGGGAACCGAGCTGCAAGGCTCGTTTGAAACTGAGCTACATGACTCATTCGAAACTGAGCTACAAGGCTCTTTTAGCGTACGCCAAGTGCTCTCTTGAATCGAGCTGACGTGGCTCTTCAAATCGAGCTACAAGGCTATTTTGAAATCGAGCCACGGCTCCTTCGAACCGAGCTATAAGGCCCTTTTCGGGAACCGAGCCAAGGTTCGCTTGAAACCGAGCCACGCGGGTTCCTTTCTGAAATCGAGCTAATGCTCTTGCACAGAGCTGCAAGGCCTCTTGTTTGCCACGTACTCCTTCAAAATCGAGCTATATAGCTCTTTCGAAACTGAGGTACATGGCTCCTTCGAAACTGAGCTACAAGGCTCTTTTAAAACTGAGCTACGAGACTCTTTTGAAACCTAGCTGCAAGGCTCGCTGAAACCGGAAGCACGGGTTCTTCAAAATCGAGCTACAAGGCTCTTTTGCACCAGCTGCATGGTTCCTTCGAATCAGCTACAAGGCTCTTTGAAATCGAAAGCCATAAGGCTCTTTTGAAATCAAGCTGCAAGACTCATTTGAAACTAAGCTACGTGGCTTCTTCAAAACCGAGCTACAAGGCTCTTTTGAAATTGAGCAACAAGGCTCTTTTAAAACTGAGCTACATGGTTCCTTGGCTACTTAGCCTTATGGTTGTCGTGCCCTTTAAGAATCGAAACAGATGCACTTTCAAATCAAGACGCGACTCCTTCAAACTCGAGCTGTGGCTCTTTCTTTTCAAGTGTAGTCGCGTGGCTCTTTATCCGAGCCCGCTCGATATGAGCTATGGTGCTCTCTTTCATCTTCCTCCCTAGGGAAGCAGGTGTGCCAGCTTTTAATGCAGACTATGGAGAATCTAACAGATCAGCGTGGGCTTTCAAGAGTCCGTGTTTCTTTATAAATAATCGCTTTTCGACGGTCTGGCGCCATACTCATCTCAACCTTCTTTTCTCGACTGGCCGAGTTCATAAGCATGATGAAGCTTCAGGTTTGATAGTCACGCACCTGAGTCCTCCGTGACTGCAGTCGACGTTCGTCGACGCCACAAGCCAGAGTTGTGTTTTTCCTAGCTCCTCAGGAGTTATGTTGTTCCAGCAACCGCTCTGATGGAACTGGGACCGAACGATTCGAGGGGGCGCGGCGCTCAAAGGAATATTTTTAAGTCCCGTCTCCATTATACCTTTCCTCCCTCTTTCTTCTTCTTATTCCTTTTTCTTCTCCCCTTCACCTTCTCCTTCCTTTCCTTTCTTACCCTTTCTTTGTGGTTTCATTGATCAATGTCAATCGCGATCTTCGAGATGCAGAGAACTGCAGATGCAGAGAGAAAGGTTTACTGATTGTAATTTTCGAGACGAGATAACGCTTTGTTGACTGAATTTTCTGAGATATCTGAAATAAAAGTACAGTCTTTTGGAATCGTGTGTACTTGTTAAATGTTTGTTTGTTTTTTATTTTTTTTATTTTTTTTTTATGATATGCAAGAATATTACTCAGGCTGAAAATGAACTCAAAGAATGTTATTACAGTAAAACTATGAATTTCTTACTAAAAGCTACAATCCAAGGTCTATCGATAGAATCGCCCCGAGGTGCTCACTGCTCTAAGAATATCAGCAGGTTTTTCCTTATGTTTGAAGTCTCGTAGCTGCCAAGTCGCTATTTTCATGGCATCACATCCTTCCCGCTTGGCCTATCTTCCCATGTGTGGGATCTTTCCTTGTTGGCAGGAGTTTCTTTAGAACCAAGTCGTCGGGCTTAAACTCCTGGTCGTAATATTTTGCCGTCTTTTTGCAATAGTCCTCGGTGCGCCTTAGAACCTGCTCTCGTTTTCTTATAGGAGGTCAAGGTTTAGGAAGAATCCTCGCTAGGTGTT
Source organism: Tetrastigma voinierianum (assembly GCA_016808115.1). Classification (NCBI taxonomy): domain Eukaryota; kingdom Viridiplantae; phylum Streptophyta; class Magnoliopsida; order Vitales; family Vitaceae; genus Tetrastigma; species Tetrastigma voinierianum. The sequence goes on along the minus strand of JAEQBH010003183.1, from coordinate 117,048 downwards.
CGGGGCATTTGGCGGTCTCAACTTCGTGACTCTAAATTTCGACCTCGACGGAGCTATCGGGCTTAACGCGAATGCTAAAGCAAACAGGGTTTCTTGAGTTGATGATTTGCGCATGGTTCTGTATGCCCATAATACCTCGGGGAGGTATTCTACCCATTCTCCCTTTAGATTTTCCAGTTTAGTCTTCAACGCTGCCTTGAGAGTCCTTATAGTGATTGCCGTCCGCTTGACTGGGCAGATGAGCTGGGACAGTAGTAATTCTTGGATACCAGCTCGACCTCGAAATCTCTAACAGCTTCAATATCGATACAAGGGCTCTGTGGATTCCAAACCCGCAAATTATGGAATGCCAAAACAAAGCTACGCACTCAAATAAATGGCTCGACTCGCCCACTGAGAAGTAATCCACTCTTATAACAATAACTCTCAGACCGGCCTTCCTAATCGGGTAGGCTCTAGTATGTCAAGCCCCACCGTTGAAAAGGCCAAGGGCTTGTGATCGAGGTCGCGGCTCCGAAGTGGAGGTGAGAGATCTGTGCATGCCTTCGTGTCTTGCATTTTAACCAAATTCGTGGCGTCTTGGTGCATTGTAGCCAATAATACCCCTATTCACGCTTTGCCGCTATGTCCTATCTCCAATATATCAAGCACAGATGCCTTCATGCACCTTTGAGCACATAGTTACGCTCTTCCTTTCCTAATGCATTTAAGGATGGGTGTAGAAGTCTCAAGGAGGTCCCCCTGATGACAGAACCTAGCCAACCTCGTCCCGAGTTGAGGCTCTTCGATCGCCGCAATGTTCGCCCACCAAGTAGTCCCAAATGGGTTCCATCCAAATTTCGCTCGAGACAATGAGGACACTTCTTCATCACCGATGCCATCGAGGGTTCTGGAGGTGCCCAATCGACATCAACTGCCTAGATCCGCAGCATGTTAGTTTTCAGCATCCGCCCGAGTATTTCCCGCCCTCGACATGCCCGAACCCTATAAACTTTTTTGGGCAAACTCGCACCTTTTGAGGTAAATGATCATTTTTTCACCCCTGGCTTCGTAAGAGTCCTCTATTTGTTTCACCTAATTTGGAATCATCAGATATCTCCAGCTAATCAACTTTCATAGAGCAAGGATTAAGCCCGACTAAGACAAATCTTCTCGTATTCTCGGGCCCCAAGTATCGGGTTTGAAATTCAAACTGAAAGTGCATATTCCACATCAATCCCGTTCGGGGAGGTTAGAATTAGACCTGCACCGTTTCCTTGGGAATTGGTGGCCCCATCTACGCACAACCCGCACGGGTAGGCCGAACACCAATCGAGTAATTTGATAAAATGTATGAGGCATTTGAGGGGGTGGAATCATGATGAAATCTACCAAAAATCCTGGCTCCCCTTTGACCGCCGGTCCCGGGCTTTGTATATGATGTCGAACCCACCGAGCCTCTATGGCCTATTTGACGGCCTCCCGAGGTTTCCGGCTCGTGCACATCTGTTTCATCGGGTGTCTGGGTTTGGATTTCAATGGTGAGCCCGAGATCGAAGCCTTCCGCGCTGGTTACCAACGCTAGGATTAATTTCTCCACTTTAGATACCTTCTCCGCTCCCCCGTAGCCTCGATCACTAGCGACTAACCGGGATCACAGGGCCCCATCTCGCCGACCAAGGTGGCGCTAGTTGAGAAATCTGAAACAGCTAAATAAAGGGTAAGGATTCTCCTGTAAGGGCCTCAAGACGAGGAGCCTGTGCCTAGAACGCCTTCACATTAGGTCCTGGAAAGCCTTTTCAAAAAACCCAAAGAATGGCCTAAGACTTGTCGTTGGATCTAGATAAAAAAGCTAGCCGCAGCACCATTCTCCCGTTAAACGAATTTTTCTGTGTTCATAGGTCAGATGTCTAGCACTACTTTTATCTTATATGGATTTGCCTCTATTCCTCGACTGTTGACTATGAAACCTAAGAATTTTCCGGCTGAGACTCCAAAGGCGCATTTAGTTGGATTTAGCTTCATGTTATAGTTCTTCAGGACTTGGAATGACTCAGCTAGGTGGGCTACATGGAGCTCGGCCTTAACTGACTTCACCAGCATGTCATCTATATATACCTCCATAGACACTCCAATCTGCTTCTGAAACATTTTGTTCACTAGCCTGATAAGTGGCCCTGTCTGTCACAACCCAAAAGGCATCACCCGGTAACAAGTAGGGCACCCCGCCTCACAAATGAGGTATTCTCTTGATCACTAGCGTCCATGAAGCTGAGAAGCTCGTGGCTAGCTGTGGCGTCCACTATAAGGTTGATCCGAGGTAGGGGAAAGTTTTATGTAGGACAGGCTTTGTTGACATCGGTGAAGTCAATGCAGAGTCGCCATTTGTCGTTTGCCTTTTTTGACGAGGACTACATTAGCCAACCAGTCATGGTATTCTACTTCTCGGATAGCTTTGGCTTGGAGGAGTTCGTTAACCTCTTCATTGATCACCTTCTGCCTTTCTGGGGTGAATTTTTTTTTTTTTGATAGGTTTGAAGGAGGGGCTGATGTTCAGCTTGTGTGTGATTACTACGGAATCAATTCCTCCCATATCCTCTTGCTTCCTGGCGAATACTTCTATATTCTGTTGTCTCTGACGTCTTTGGCAAATCTGGATCCGATGTAGATGAGATGTCTCGGGTCGGGTCATTGAGTCACTAGTTCCCAGTTCTTCGAGGGCGTAGGTCGGATGCCTACAATTTACTGCCGTCGAGCTCGCCCATGTAGAGTCGCCACCGCTTTTTACTTCATTGATGCCGAGTAGCACTCTTTGGCTATGCACTGATTTCCTCGAACCATTCCTACCCCATTCGCAGTGGGGAATTTGATGACCATTGATTAGTACCCAAAAAGTGATATTTTGAGTCCTATTTAAGATAGGTTTTGAGTGCTTTTTGCGTACTAATCATACTAATTAAGCCGATTGACATGTGCAGGTCCAATTTAGTACTACCTGATTTCCTCGAGGTCATTTTTGGTAGTTTCGTCTTCCTAAAACCTCCGCCATCATATCAAGCTTGGCACTAAATTGTGATGTTTTATGTCGAAGCTCAGATAGAATTCCTACGATTTCATCGTCGGGATGAAGAAATGTCATTAGAAAGGAAGTGAAATGCATCGATCAAGCGTAGCTAAACGCCAGAGGATCAGAATTTCACATGATTATAGCCAAAATTAAGAAGGATCATAAAATTCTCGCACGGTAGCTAAAATTTCGCACCCTAGCTTAAAATATTATGGCCAAATTTTCGCTTATGATATGAATTTATCATAGCGAAATTCCTCTATCGTTGTTTAAAATTGCCATCATAGCTTGGGGTTACTATGCATAAATAAAATTTCAATTTTCGCTTATGCCTCAAATTCTCGCTTATGATAGCGAAATTTCGCTATCATAGAGAAATTTTCGCTATGATAGCTTAAATTAACGGTGCATAGCTAAAATGTCGCTCCATCCAAACGACTCGCTTTGTGTTATTCCATTTTCGCTTCTCAATGTAATCATATTATTTTGGTTATTTTGGTATTTCACATCTCTTGTAAGGCTATATAAGCCACTTTATAACATTTTGTAACCCTAACTTTCAATCAACTTTTCAATCCACGCAGCTTTTCATTTTGATCCCAGTTTTCTCTCTTCTCTCTCTTCTTCTTCATTTTTTCTACGCAAACACACCCTTTCAGGATGACAACTCAAAGGATGTTTGGGCTGTTTCTCAAACCCAAGAGATGGGGTTGCTAGGTTGGCTTATTGGTTTGCGTTCTCGCTTTAATGAAGCAAAAATCGTATTTTGTGTTTCAAACTTTCCAAACCAGTGGTTTAATGCTATTTAATGTATTTCCTTTGGTCAGACACTGGCATGCCTCTGTCTGCCAGGTTCTTAATGGTAGATACACCACATCCATTAAGGTCGCCACGAGCCATCAAAGTAGGTTAAATGCTTGGTTTTCAACCGCAAAAACATTAAGGGTTGGTTTTTAAAGTTAAACAAAGATCCTGGGCTTTTGGCTACGACTATATGTCATTTGCTCTAACAGAAATAACCTGAGGACACCTTTATAACCTCATTTTATCAAGCTAGTGACCCAAGACTTCAAGGTATCTTCCACACCTTAATTTAAACTACCCTCAGTTAACCTAGTGACAACAACACCCGCACTTTTTAATGCAAATCTGAAAATCCAAATGAAAGCCTCATCATTTTGAAACATGATACAAATCATTTGTGTGCATTTAAAACTCCATCCCCGTTGTCGACCCTAGACCGCTATATCATAGCAGAGTTTGACTACGGCGTAGGAGGAAATTAGGGCAGAATATTGTTGATTCCGCATCACTCTACTCAGGCACCGAATCAAACTATACGATAGGCGAGCTGACGGCCCTACGACATCGAGGGAGGGCCTGAAGAATGCATAGTCGATCGGGCTGTATCACTATGAGGAACCTCACCTGTGTGTCCCGCACTGGGATCTCCCAAAGTGCGACTAGTCGTATTGACCTTGGGGCAGCACTTTCTCCCAGAATCCTGAAGTGGCTTGACCCCATTCTAGTTTCTCCTTCGATGCCCATTTTATCGAAGGTCGATGTGGGAAGTCACGATGCCTGCTGAGCTCTCACGACCAGGACCTGTGTACTGCTTGAAATGGCATGACCACCCTTATTACCAAGGGATCGTCGAGATGTCATGCCTTCATGTATCCCAAAAGCATATGGTGTCTAGTCGAGGAGTTTTGAATATATACTTGCTCTAATCCGATGCTACGCAGAGAGCTCCGGGTCGAACTGACTCTCTCGCAAAACTTCTGAGATCACATGGATTTCTCCCATGGCCAGGCCGAGTTGAAGCCACCGACGAGGTGATGCGGCGTGCTCCGGTCCCGACCTTCCGAGGCCAATGGCAGCTGAAGATGTCCACGCCGTATCGTGCATTCACTTCCTTCCCGCCTGGATGCAATCATCTATTCGTCCATTATCCCTATGGAATTCACAATACTGGGTCGAAATTCCTCTTCGCCGGGTTTGTTCCCCATCCGAGACAAACACCTTAAAACCTTCAGGTCGCTGGCCTCACGCAGGACTCGCGGACATCGAGGCCGGGCCAAGGGGGTGAATTGCCAAGGTAGATATCACACTGTAGCTAGCCGAGGTGGGCCCAAGCGCCTCCCCGACGATGCCTCGCCTTCGAGATCGCTTCTTGTTCTCTCAAATTCCTTCATAGGGATCTAACCCGTCTCCTCGTCTCGGGCTTCGCTTCGCTTACCCTCGTTTCCAAGGGAAGCGTTTTCCCGCTTAGATGTATGGCCGCTCAGCCCGATTTATTTCTCTACTCTCAAGAGCACCCCCGGCCATGCTTGCTTGAGGGTTTTGAGACGGAAAAACACGTCTCTCCGACCGTACCCACCGCGTGGATGAAAGCCAGAGACAAACCTCATTTGGGATGTCTACCCTTAAAACTCTGCTCTAAACGTAGACTCTCAAGTCTCTCTCAGCTCTACTTTTATGGTCAATAAGTGATAGCTCAGCTTCCTGTATGTCTGAGCTCTGATGAAGTGGGAGACAAACGCGATGGACAACTCTCTGAAGTATGAGATTGACAATGGCTGAGTCCGCTGGAACCGTGCTAAAGCCGGACTCGAGCATGATACGGGCTCAGATCTAAAGGGGTCCCGTATCCGCTGCAGACCGATTCTTATAGTATTGAGGTGATCTACGTGATCTTTCATTCCATCGAACGCTTTGATCAGGCATTTTGAACTTTTGTCGGGAGAGGGAAGTGTAGTACCCCTATCAGAACGGAATTCTAGCTTGTCGCACCAAGGCATCCATGAGACTAGAGCTCGTCCTTCACAATTTCCTCTTGCGTGGTCGAGTTTTGTCGGATGTCCCTAAGTCGCTTCCCACGACCGCTCACCCATCTCCTGGCTGATAAAGGATGGGTCCATGGCTCCTATTGTTCCTATCTGAATCCTCATCACACCCCCCTGTGGGGTTTATATGATCTGCTCTTGGTTGCTAGTTTCTCCTTCTCCGTCATTGCCTCAAGGGGAGGTCGTGGTGTTCATGATCTTACTACACGCATTTGTCCTGTAAGTTTCGTCTCGCCAGACACTGCATCGAGATGGAGGCCTTCCACTCGCTGCATAATCAGATTTTAGAGCCTCTTGATGGTCACATTTCCAGTCGCCTCACGGTCTTCAAGGCCTGTGGGCTTAGCCGTGACTCCTGCTCATGTTTCGAGTCAATACCATCAATTACTTAAAAGAATTCCGGCCAGATTATAGAGGAACAATAAGCCTACACGGTGCCAAATTGATGGTGTTTATCGATTCTAGGTTGATCTTTCCTTTAGTCGAACCTGGCTCATTGGCCGAAATGTCAGATAACCTCGTGACCGATAGGATGGTCCCATGAGGTGCACTTTGTTTGGCCTCCGATGCTCCGCCGCCTTTTTCTTATTGGGTGAAAGCACTCAACTCTCGATGGCGTTATCATTGCGTACCTTTTTATGGTTGAATGGGTCGGTATTTATAGGTAGAAATTGTGGTTACTTTTCTTGTTAGACAGTGATACGGTATCACCCCCATTGGGTGAGAAGTTTCCTTTTCCTTATCATGGACTGACTGTTAAGAGATAATGGAGGAGCCGTGATCATGTAAGATTCTTCTTTCCTAATCCGTGGGGCGCGGATCAAGGAGACTGGGCATTTTCCTGCGCCATGAGTTTCAGCCGCCATATCACTTTATTATCAAGCAGGTGGTTTCCAACTTCGTCCGCCCATGTACTTCTGCAATGGGTGGGGATCTCACTGCGGTCGAGCTTTTGCTGGGTCTGTGCCCCAACCTTCATGGTGGAGGTCTCGCTTGCCCGGGTTATTGGGCGCTTGGGCTTGCGTCTGGCTCGCGCCTAAGCCTATGCACATATTGTTTTCTACCCCATCAGCTTCCAAGCAGGAGATTTTGAACAATGACGCATGATACCACCATCCTTATGTGGTTGCTCTACATGCCACCTCATATGCTTCGCATTTCGTATCGCGATGCATACACCAGAGATAAGGAGTTATAGGAAAATAGTACATTTTCTTATATGAAACATTTTTCTTATGCTTGGAAGATTCACGCTTTTGTCTCTTAAAACGAGGATGAGAACAAATCTTGCAACAACTTAAGTCACTATCTTCACCCCAGTATAACATACAATTATTCTTACAACAATCAATCTTTTGAACTGGCAAACCCAAACCTCGCACTAACTTCTTTATGCTATAAAAGTTATCTGTCATTAGATTATCTGGGTCGAAGCACCTCATCAATGCGCACTCTCTATCATAGCACCTTTCAGAGATATGGTGTTCAACCTTAATATTCAACAATCTAGACACTGCAGATAATTGAGAATGGTCATAAGGGTTCCTATTCCATACCTATTACTTTGATGCTTTGAGCATATAAAAAAGATGTTGTGTTGTGGGATTCGGGCTCTCTTCTACTTCAATCGAATTAAAAGAGGGACCAACAACATCATACACCATAGACTCCGCATTGTCAATGTCTCACCATGCTCGTATGTCCAAAAGCATCAATTCGCCAACATTTTGTTCTATTACGAGGCACATAGGTTTCCTCCATGATGATACCAACGATAATAATCTACTATAAATCCATTTCAAGATACACTTTAACAAGATCCTTTCCAAATAATTCATATTTCGACACTTCAAGGGAAGATTATGATAGACACTTTATCTTTTCAACGTCCATACATTCTCGGATGGCTTTTGCAAATTCCACAACCGTTTCAACCCCTATTATATATTCAGGCTTTATTCATCCATTATCCAATCTAGCATACATCCATTGCCTATCCGAACTCATATTTATATTTATCTCGAATGTACACACCAAGTTTAAATTACATGTCAAACAATTAATTTGTTCAAATGATTTGAAAATACTTTATTTTTTTATTGGTTACCTAATTTCTAAAATAAAACAAAAGTATACCATTAACTTTGAATATAAAATACTTGCTTTCTTGTCACAGAGAAATTCAAAATTGACGACTTAATAACGCAACAAATTAAGCAACAACCACTGCTCCAAGCAAGTTCCTACAACATGTCACACCCATGAGCTTCAAGCAATCGAATTCTATATACTCATGTACAATTTAATAAAAATAAATAATATTACAAACATGCAAATACCGATTTTTACAACACTTATAAAATAACAATATTACAAAGGCGTAAATATTCCAATGGTTAAATTCGATTCAAATATGTCTACAAATGTTGTTCTCAAACCGTATAGATTGCTATGGAATTAACCTGGACTAAATACCTCAAACCATCAACATGCTTCTTATTTTTTGTAACCAAAGTTATAATATGTCCTCATTTTTAGAGTCACATTCAGGCTTATGACTTTAAAGCAAGAAATATACAAATGTATATTCATCTTGGAGGTTAGATAAAAGAAAAATTAAAACACAATCCCATAATATATCATGGTAAGGATAAATTTTATTCAAACTATTTTCAAACCAAACAAGAAAAAGAAACTACCAAGACTAATAATAAAGTGGAAAACACATCCCCAACAAAAGAACAAAAGAAAAACTAAATATCTAAAATGCAAATATTTAACAAAATTTCTTACTGTTGAGACTATTACAAAAATATATAGTTTTGAAGTTTTCTAAAATATCTAAAATTAAAAGATAAACTTAAAAACTAAACACGTAATATCTTTTCAATTCTTTTCAAAATTAAATGATAAACTTATAAGTTTTTTAATTAATATAATTTCTGAATAACTAGAATATCCTACATTTAATTTATCTAAACATCTTAATATCGCTCAAAATAAAAATTTATCATAGTAATAATATTGGAATATTAACTACAAGAAAAGTGTTTAAAGGAAAAAGATAAAATTCACAAAACATGTCTTCGACAAAAAGTAAATTTGTCAGCATGAATTAAAACAGAGACCCAAATCTAAGTTCAAAACATAAGTAGTAAAGGTCTTATCCTATGGGGGAGGTAAGGTGCAGAGGGGTGAGTAGAAAGTGGGAAAAAATGATAATAAAGAGACATATAAAGACCTAGGGGTTCAAATGAGGAAGTAGGTGCTGATGATCCGAACGGCCGTCGACCAAATTGTAACAGTTTCTAACAAACCTCTTTTCGCTGGTTGATCATTCACTATAAATCATGGAACACCAATGAGGAGTGATTAAGGAGTGAAGTCTCTTCAAAGATATTTGAGTTCCAAATTGCAAGTAACATCAAAAAAAAAAAAAAAAAAACTTTATGATGAAGATTGAAAGAAATGGTAGAACAAACATAATCATTTATGATGCATTAAAATTATGAGCACAACAGTATAATGGAAAATATGGAGATTAAAATGAAATTCACTAGCCTGGTTTCCATATCCACTAGTGTAGCAGTCAATAGGCACCTTATCAAGATGTGATCTGTCAAAACAAGAGGCCCACTCAGTCTGCTTTCCCTCCAAGGCTAGATATTCAACATTAGTAGATGAACTCAAACACATCCTACAGAACTCAACATGAAATTTAGCGCATGACTTAATCATGAAGGAAGCATCTACCTTCATGCTATGTTAAAGGCAGTTGCATAATTCCTTTATGCTATGTTTGGTTGTCGGAAAATTATAAAGGAAAAAAAAATAGAGTTAAATCATGAATTTTATTTATTTTAACTCATCAATATAAAAATTAAATAATTTAAGAATTTTTAAGTATTTAAGTAACTGATTTATATTTACTCTTGTAAAAAAAAATTCCATTACACAACTAAACATGAAACATGAGAAACCCTCTAGTATTTTTTTTTTTCCTTTGCTTATTACTTTCCTTGACCAAAACACAACCTTAGAAACTAGACATCAGCATTCAACCAATAATATAAACAATGCATTCTAAATTAACAAAACCAAAGGAGAAAGTAGAAGGGTATTTTTCTTTTCTTTTTTCTTTTTTCTTTTTCATTTTCTAGATTGAAAAAGGGAAAATAGGTCTTACCACACGAAGATAGATGTGTTTATGACACGGAAGCCTCCACAAAGATAGTGCCACATTCAAGAAGGTCATGTCAGTTATATCAGAAACCCATATCATAAAACAAAAAAAAAACAAAACAAAAAATCACTGTCGGTATCAATATTTAGATCAAAATTGCTTTACTTTGTAGTTTGGTAGGTGATGAGTCAAAAACTCATTGGATTTTTAATCCATTTTTCTAATTTATATTACAATATGAATGCTGATTAATATGCAGAAACATGGATATTTTACTCAAATTTATTCGCAGGAAATTACAAATGTAATTAAAAGCCTAACAAGAACTTAAGAAACCATTTAATATCAAGGATGAGGTTGCGACGCGGAAATGAAGTCACGACAAGAAACACTTCAATTCAGTTATTTCCAGGTCACGACACCACCAAGACTAGTCTTGAGGGAGAAATGGAAGGTTGCGTCAAGCTAAGTCGTGACAGGAAATTAAGGTTGTGACTAGAAATACAAAAGCACCTAGCAAGAGACATTGCGACCAAGGAAGAGTTGCTGAGACAAAAAGAACATTCAAGGAAGAATCTGAGGTCGTGACGCCAAATGAAGACAATGTAGGTCGCAACATAAACTCGGTGGTCGCGACGCTGGGATCGCTTGATGAAGCCACGTGATGAGGTATCCGTAGGAAAACTGAGGTTGTGATTAGTCCTTAAATGGAAGACTCAACTCGAGGTCACAACGTGCTTTCGTGCCATGGCATGAAATCGAACTGGGGTCTTACATGGAGGCTGCATGACTAATGTGGTTGAAGAACCAAAGTGGAGGTCGACCAATCATTTAAGTCGAATTCACATTTAAGCAATCGTAATATAAACCCTATCGTAAAAAAGAGCAACCATGAGGTCGCGATCAGAAATAGAGGCTGGAGTAAGGAAAATTGGTTGTAAATCAAAAATAGGCTGGCACCGTATGAAGGCAAAGAATATCAATTGAGGTCATACCCAAGCCTATCGCAATTTCAAAACTTCTGTGATTATGAGGATAGAAGGTCTCCATAAAAGGCGATAGGTGTCGCGACTAAGTATATGTAATCGAGACAAAGACATAAAGAAGGTAACAAAGAGGTCGCGACTGCTTTTGAGGTCACCGAAATGTTGTGATAAGAGAAAGTACTTATCAACTCATATATCGTCATGACAAGCAACATGCATGAGGACAGAAGATCAAACAAAGAGGTCGCAACCAGAAAAAGAAGTCATGACCTAGAATTGAAGAGGTGGCAACAGAAATGTGGTCGCAACCTGAAATTAAGGTCGCGACACAGAATGCAGCAGAAGACAAAAAGAGCTAGGTCATGACGTGGGACTGTGGTCACGACGTCAACTCCTGAAAACAATTAAGTTAAAGAGGTCGCGACTCCATTCTGAGGTCGCGACCACTAATCAAGGCGCTTACAAGGAAATCTAAATTCCAACGGAAGATGTTAGGTCGCACTCAACAAGTTCATAAACAAAGGGAATAGACGCTATGACTGTATCTAAGGTCACCAGCCTTAATGTAATCCGTGTGTCGCGATCCATTTTGAGGTCGCGACCTGAAACAATAGACTGGGCCTTTCTTTAAGGAATTTCACCTGGAGCTTTGGAATTAGGCCCAATTTTGGAACTTATAAATAGACACACGTAGCTTTAAAAGAAAAAAAAAAAAAGAAAGGAACGGAACTTTTCCATTTTTTTGGAGTCCAGAACTTGGGGAAGAAGAAACCCATTGTATATTTTAGAGTAGATTTTTCTTTTCTTTTTTCTTTTCTTTTTCGATTTGAACCAAGAATTGCTAAATGTTAGCAAGCCGGGATTAAATTTTCCTTATTCTTCGCAATCGCCGACGGAAATGAAATTTGTGACAATTTCTAGATTTTGTTTCTTTCGCTTCTTACAATTGCAAAGGTGTAATTGATTGATGCTCCATTGTAGTTGGGGTAAAGTAGCTTCTGCCGTAAGCACAACTTCCACTAATTCGATTGTCATCTATTAATCTTTCCCCATAAATCAAAGAAATTTTCTGGTCGAGATTTATTCGTTGATATTAAGTACTTGTTCTCAATAATAGCATCGAATACACTTCCAATGTTAAGAAACTACTCTGATTTCCAGGAGGCCCTCTGAGTGACACAGAGATGGAATTTCCTGAGAGTTAGGAATATTCCACTGGTGTGTATGTTAGACTACCATTGACGAACTAATGAGCTCTAAGAGTTCATCTTAATAAATACCCTACTGGGCTTCATAATTGAAGTAGGGAAGGATCAATTATCAATTTGAATGATTAGAGATTTCACCATTAATCTTGGAAAAAATTCAACCTATGTTAGCAGATCTAATCAAGTGAAAAGGAAATAACCATTAGATTACACAATGTAGCTATCAATCAAGTCAGAGTTTGCAATCGACCTTGCCTTGGGTTGGTAAACATCCAGTCTCTTCAATACCAGGTATGAAGTATTGAGAAAATACCCATCTTGAGAAGAATGAGCAAAATTACAAGTAGTTGGTTAGATCTTTGTCTTCAAAAGAAGTAAGGATATCTAATCAGTGAAGTATGGAGAGATCCATTTTCTTGAATAGGGATCTTCAACAAATCTATATCCAAAAGCATAACAGAGTATCATGTTTTATTGTGCAGGAATTGACAGTTTCACAATATTCCCTTTTTTAGTGTTCATTCTTCAACAGAGAGCCGATTCAGTCCAGTTTCTTTATTTTTATAATTTTTGGTTTGTTCATTATTTTGTTAAATTAGATTTTGAAATTGATTTAAAAAAGATATTTAGGATAATGATTCATTTATACGTGTTAAGAGATTCAGAGATAGTATGGATCTTGAGTAGTTGGGGTAATTGAATTTCGATTTTGTCAATCCCTCGTGGAATTATATCCATTCTTGTCCATTTTACTACTTGTATGATTCGTGCACTTGTAGTGTCTAGATTAAAACCATTTTCAGTCACATATAAAGTCATTTTATCAGTTATATCCAAGTAATTCCAAGTTAACAAAGATGCAAGAGAGTTGTAAGGCTCTTATAACTATGTTAATTTGAAGGTTTTAGTCTATATAACCACAAGCAAATGGTTTTATGCATGCCGCTGTTTCTGGGATTGGAAAGAATTTGACAAATCAATATTCTGACCAAAAAGGGAAATGCTAATCTAGACATTTTTCTTTGAATTTTATAAAAGAAACACAAAAATAGTTTTAGTGGTAATGGTTGCACAAACCACTGATATTTTAGAAAGCTTAATCGAAAATTATTTTACTAATACCACTAACTTCATGTAATCTTAGTGTATTTCCATTTCAGGAAGGTATTTGTAGCGCACAGAAGCCAAGTGTTAGATCTGTCTACTACATCGAAATGGAAAGAACACCGAGGAATTTGAGGCGTAAAAGAGTGAGAGAAGAAACTATGGGCGTATGAGAGGAATTAATCGTATGTTTGAACAAGAGACAGAGTGCAGAGACTTCAAAGGTAATATTACTATGGAGGATTTCTGGAGACCTATCATCTAAGCAAAATACTCAGCAGTTAGACAACCTACTGTGGAAGCCAACAGCTTTGAGCTGAAACCAACTTTGATCACAATGGTTCAGTAGCATCAATTTACAGGCTACCCTACTGAGGACCCTATGAGCACTTGGGTAGATTCCTCAGGATGACCAATACTGTAAAGTTGAATGGTGTAAGATCAGAAGTGATCAAGCTGTAACTCTTCCCCTTTTCCTTGAGAGACATTGCAACCACCTGGTTTGATTCCCTACCATATGGCTTAGTGAATACTTGGGAAGAGTCAGAAGCTTAATCTTGGCAGTATTCTTTCCTCCCTTCTCTCACCTTTCAGAGACGGAAGGAGATCATGTGTTCAATCGGGGAAGATGAAAGCCTATATACAACTGAAATGTTCAAAGACTGTTATCCCATAGCATGGCATAGATCTCTAGACACAAATGGACATCTTCTACCACTGAAATGAATTATATCAAGTGGTATTATTGATGCTTCACAGGCATTCAAAAGAAAAAGTGCATGAGGCAAGGACTTGATAGAGGACCTGGCCAGGTGCACATGAAGAATCCATCCGACCTTCGGGAGTAACAAAGCAGAGCAAAGGGGAGTGGGATCATTGAACTTAACAAAATGACAGCCATGGAAGCAAAGCTAGATGCAATCATGTACAGGATGGATAGATAAGAGAAAAGATTGCATTCTGCTCATGAGATAGGAGCAGTAGACAGAGAAGGAATGAGAAGAAGTACTGAGGGACTAGCTGAAGAGGATCCCTACCAGGTTGAGGAGGCCAAATACTTGAATGAACAAAGTAGCTATCATTTCAAGCCCAATCTCAACCTACCTACACACTATAATCCAGCACTCAAGAACCATGAGAACTTCTCATATGGCGGAGGAGCAACACAGGGCCCAAGACATGGGCAGAATTACCAGCAAGGGTATCAGCCAACAAGGTTCCAACAGCAAGGAGAAAGCATAATAATGGTAAAAGAGCCCAGCCTTTGAAGAGTGATGTCAAAGTAGCTCACGGGGATACTAAGATGTTAAACCTCCATGAACAGAAGTTTACTGAGTTGGAAAATTTCAAATCCAACACTCATATGTTTCAAGCAAACATAGGTGCCTCACTAAAGAACCTGGAAACACAAGTAGGGTAGCTAGCCCTGAATATGCAGAACCAGAACAAGGGTGCATTCCCTAGTGACACCCAAAAGGACCCAAAGGACTGCATGGCAGTTCAGTTGAGAAGTGGGAAGGAAGTGAGCAGCAGCACCAAAAAAGAAAAGAAGGAAAAGACTGATGATGAAGAAGAAGCAATTGGAAGAGAAGAAAGAGAAGAATATGTCAGAAAAGACAATAGATGTAGAAAAGAAAAATTCAACTGAGCACCGAGAAGAAATGTGTGGGCTAAATGTATAAAGTACAAGCTTACACCCCTCGCAAAGGTTATTTCTCGCAGGCTCAAAACTAAGGAGGGAAGAGTGGGCTTTCAAATTCTTGGAAATATTCAAGAAAATAGAAACTAATATCCCCTTTCAGAGGCAATCAATCAAATGCCGACTATGCAAAAATTTCCGGGCGAGACACGAGCAAGAAAAAAGAAGATTGTTGAGGAAGGAATAGTGAACTTAAGTGCCACTTGCAGTGTAGTTATCCAGAGAAGTCTCCCAGCAAAAATGAAGGACCTAGGAAGCTTTACCATTCCCTGCTCCATAGGTAAATATGAATTCAAAAAGGCCTTATGTGACTCGTGCGCATCAACTTGATGCTCTAATGAGTGCGTAGATTGAGCTCTGGGGGGAACTTTATCCCAACAGCAATTATATATTTAAAATGATTGATAGATCCATGGCATGATCAAGGTGTTCTTGAAGATGTGCTTGTCAAGGTGAAATTTATCTTTCTTGTGGACTTTGTGATCATGAAGATGCAAAGAGGATACCCAAGTTCCTTTATCGCTAGGAAGACCCTTCTTAGTAACCTGGAGCTGCTCGACGACGTGGCAAAAGGGGGTGAGCTGACCTTAAGGGTAGGAGATGAAGCAATGCACTTTAACCTTAACAAGAGCTTGGAACAACTTGATGTTGATGCAAAGATTTGTATGGCTGTAGAAAATAGTAGTCCTATCAGTGTTGAATTAAATTTTGATTGTAATCTTCACCATTCTATCAATCAAATTGAGAAGAATTTCCAGTATCTTGAGAGTATTGATTATGAATTGTTGCCTTCCAGTTGGCAAAACAAAGAAGCAGTCTTGAGCTTGAGTGAAAACAATCAGCACAGTGTATGCAAGGGAACGTAGCAACCGAACAAGAAACAGTGCAAAAGGGTTAATATTGGAAAGAATTGCCCAAATATTGAAATATGCTTTCTTAGAACCGTAAAAGGAAAAACCAAGAATCATCACCGCATTGACCGAAATGGAAGAACAAAAGCCGCCATGAATTCGAGGAAGTACAAGGAAGCTATCAAGCCAATAATCGAGGATCTAGCGGTATCGCCCCTCCATTTGCATGCACAAGATATTGTTGAATGATGATACAAAGACTTCTATCAACACCAAAGGAAATAACTCCGTGGATGAAAGATGGTTACCAAAGGAGGTGTCAAATGGTTGAATGTAGGTTTCCGGAGTATATGCAATATCGCATGTACTGCGAGCCCACCATGTGGTTCCCAAAGGGTGGATTTGATCGTGATAAGAAATGAGGAGAATTAACACACCTTGCCAAGAATCGTGATATTTTGAGGGTGTGCATAGATTACAGAAACTAACACCGCAGACCGGGAAGGATTCATTTCGCTTTCATCGGGACGGATGTTAGATAGGCTAGCGGTGACACCTCACTCGCTTTCTCGACGATATCTTCTAGATATAATCAAATCTGTCATTGCACCCTCGGCGGACCAGAGAAAACCACTTTTGGCATGTCCATCTCCGGTACTTTTGCTTCTAGAAGAATGTCATTTGCTCAGGTAATGTCCCCCGCTACATTCCAAAGGTGCACATGTCCATACTCGCTTCGCGTAGGAAGTTATGGAGATCTTCATGGGATGATTTCATGTATGGATCCAATGAAATTGTTGCATAATTTGTGGACGGTATCATGTGTGCTAGGGATCAAGAATTCAGCCCCAATCATAAAAATGTCATTTTATGTAGTCAGAAGGCATTGTCCCGAAAGACATGATTTATGCAAATAGCTGGAAGTGAGACTCAAGCAAAGGTTCAATGAGTAAAAATCTTATGCCAAATCAACAACAGTCAAGTGGAATTAAGAAGTTTCTGGGACATGCCGTTTCTACGTAAGATTTATCATAGACTTCTAAAATCGCTAGCCATTATGTAGATCACGGAAAAAGATGCCAAGTTTAAGCTCGATGAGTCCCGCATAGGTCTTTAAAGAGATCGTGATCAAGATTAGTCAAGCTCCCATCATGGCAAAACCAGACTGAGACAAGGAGTTTGAGGTGATGCCATTAATCAAGTAATGGAGTCAGATGGGGCTTTTGCAGAACCGACAAGATGTTTAAGGCCATATATTACGCCAGCAAAACCTTTAATGAAGCTCAAGAGAATTACTCAACTACTGAAAAGGAGATGTTGGCCATAGTATTTGCATGTGAAAAATTTAGGCCATACATATTGGGTTCCCATGTCATTATCCATACTGATCATGCTGCAATTAAGTATCTGATGGCAAAGAAAGAAGCAAAGCCAAGACTGATCAGGTGGGTATTGTTATTATAGGAATTTAATCTAGAGATCAAAGACAAGAAAGGTTGTGACAAAGTGATAGCTGATCATTTGTCAAGAGTTGAAAAATCTACTGTACAAAAAGAAGAAAAAGAAATTGCACATTTTCCGTATGAGCGCTATTCTAATCACACTCCAATCACCTTGTTATAATCGGGAGCACAGTGGAACTTTAGCACGCTGGGTTATGCTACCGTAACTTAGCTACCAAATGTGAGAAAAAAATTAAGGACTGATAACAGATTTTACATCTAGGATGACCCACTATTGTTTAAAAGTAGGGACCGATATGATAATTAGAGGTAAAATGTAAAGTGAAAATACAAGAAGATCTGGCATGAATGCTTCGCATCACCATATGAAGGACACTTCAGGAGATTGAAAATAAACTCCCCACAAAAATCCTCCAATCAGGTTTTATTGGCCTACTATTTCAAGGATTGTTTTGAATGGGTGAAACTTCAGATCAATGCCAAAGAATGGGAAATGTTAGCAAAGGCATGAAATGCCCCCCGCAAGCGTATCCTATAAAATTTATTCATGTTTGGGGAATAGACATTATGGGGCCCTTTCCACCTTCAGTTGGAAATTTATACATACTCCTAGCTGTGGATTATGTATCCAAATAGGTTAAGGCAGCAGCTTGTCCCAAAAATGATGCTAATACAGTTGTGGGGTTTTTACAAAAGAATATTTTGAGTAGATTTGGGGCA
Organism: Tetrastigma voinierianum; assembly: GCA_016808115.1. Taxonomy (NCBI): domain Eukaryota; kingdom Viridiplantae; phylum Streptophyta; class Magnoliopsida; order Vitales; family Vitaceae; genus Tetrastigma; species Tetrastigma voinierianum. Next base: position 98,942 of record JAEQBH010003183.1, on the reverse strand, counting down.
CCCAGAACTACCATCAGTGATGGGAGGAAGCCACTTTGCAAATAAGGTGTTTGATATACTCATGAGCAGATATGGAATCAAACACATTATGAGCTTGGCTTATCATCCTTAAACAAATGGGCAAGCTGAGATTTCTAATAGGGAGATCAAGAAAATTCTCGAAAAAACTGTAAGCTCCAGTAGAAGAGATTGGTCTTTGAAACTTGATGATGCACTACGGGCATACAAGACCTCGTTTCTATAAACTCCCATTGGAATGTCCCCATACAGGATTGTCTATGGTAAACCTTGTCACCTCTTCCTCTAGAATTGAATACAAAGCTATGTGGCTATCAAGAAGTCGGTCCCTTGATTTCAAGGTCAGCTAAAGAAGAAAAGGTTACTCCACTGAATGAATCGAAGAGTCGAGAATGAAGCCAAGTGATAATGCCAAAATTTACAAAGATAAACAAAGAAACACATGAATTCAAAGGATTTTATGATAGAATCACAGGCAGAGATCAAGTCCTCGTTATTCACCTGCATCAAACTCTTCTAGGGAAGTCAACTCCAAATGACGGACCATATACAGAGTACTGGGGCACAACCTTGGAGCGTTGACACCGAGAACCGCACTGAGAGGGAATTCAAACAATTGTCAGAGATTGAAACACTACCTTGGAGAAACTGGATTGCAAACTGATCCTTCGCTTGGAGCAAGAAGTCTACCAAGGACTAAAATCGAAAGAAATTTTATGGGAGTAACCAGCTAATTACGCTTTGTTTTAAGTTTCGAAGCCAGGTTATAATTTTTGATTTTTTAGTAGCTTTGTGTGATTTTATTATTACCGCGCATACGTATGTTCTTTGCAAGACAATAAAAGTGTATACAAGGAGGAATCTCTACATCCAAACTTCCAGTCTGCACATGAGACAAAAGGGGGCAGTATACTCTTCCCTGATTAATGCTATTTGTTTCAGATAAAGCATGATTGAATTTTGGGGAATTTTAATTTCGATTCAATTTAAATCATAAAATATTGGAGTTGATTTGGTGAATGTCTGAATGTTTATATTTTAATGTATCATTTTGATTTGAGATTTTATTGAATTGAACTTGTTTGAAATGAAACTGTTAATTTAGATTTGCAGTACCCTGAAGCTGCAAACATCAATCCTTCCTCGCTGAGACCACATCTCGTGTCGCGGCAAAGTCGACAGTCGTGACCGTAAAATGGTTAACTCCCAAATAGTCTTAGGCCCTAACTTTTGAATAGGGCGTAGCGACACATTTAGGAGTTAATGAACGCATTAGTGTGGTGGACTCAAAATTTAATGTTGCAACCCCTATTCAAAGAATCATAACCTCGAGCCCATCAAAACAAGTGTGAAGCCAAAAGCCATTTCATAGTCTCAAATCATCTTCACTTCTTTCCAACTTTATACTTCATTTTCTATTCTTCGAATCTCAAACCCTAAGCCTTGGGCAAGAACCGACAATTCTCCAAAAATTTCTCATTCATGGCTACAACTCAAAACGATATTCGATCTTAACGGAATGATCACTAGATTATGAGTGTCCCCAACTATATAGATTCATTCTGAATCAACTGAGAAAAGAACTAATGTCGAACCAGAAACTCAACCAAAAGAGGAAGAGCAAACTGTAGAAGAAAGAGCTACTAAGAGAAAGAGAACTGCAGAGCATGAAAAGAAAGGAGAAACGGAGGAAGAAAAGGATTTCATCTCTGCAGAAACTCGAGGTTTGTGGAACAGGCAGCTAGCCGACAACGGCTTTATAGGAGAAAGGGGTTTTGGGAAACTGATTTCCCCGTTTGTAGAATTAATAGAGAAGAGGGGATGGGAGCTCTTCTGCGAGCACAAAGCACTAGGTTTTGTTGCTTTGGCAAGAGAATTCAATAAATATATGAGATGAGATGATGATGGGCCAGGAGAGGGATCTGGGTACCATTCGGGCACAAAAACGAGATCTTCAAGTTGAAGGACCTCAAGCATGGGTCCAAATTAAAAAAAATGGTCGACGACCCAAACTATGATAAATTCTTGAACTTGTTGACTGTTGGGCAAGGAAAATGGGAGGCGACAAAGAAACCCACACCTGTTATCACCAGGGCCCCCCACGTAAGAAGCCAAAGTATGGTTTTACTTCATCTGCTTCGTCATCATCCCAACAAAACATCTGTGCTCAGTGAAGGAGCAAGAGGCTATGATTCTATATACCCTATTAAAAGGTTATAAGATGAATGTTGGGAGCCTAATTGAAGGCTCAATCAGAGGATACCACCTAAGCAATAAGAGAGGACTAATCCCTCACCCAGCCACCATCACCAGACTGTGTATCCTGGCTGGGGTGAAAGGAGTTTGGGAGGAAGAGGAATAATGTCCTCGAGTTTCACCTTTGACCCTTATGGCCATGTTTGGTAAGCGGGACAGAGGGGGATTAGACTAATTTTTGGACAAAATTAGTGAAGTGCTGCTTATAGATACCGGACTCACCAAACGTACAAAATTAAGTATGTGAGTTGTTTTGTCTTGGCTTTTAACCCCCCAAATCATGGGTCTCATTCCGACTAAACTGGGACAAAATATTTTATAGTTTTTTTACTAAAAAAATAATTAATGTAACTAAAAACTTTAATCAAAAATTTATTAACTAATATATTATCAAATAACTAATAATAAATACATGAAATAAAATAGCTTAATATATTATATATGATATAATATATTATAAAATATAAATTTAACAATATATAAATTAGAATATATATTATCCCAAAAAATATATTATGAATTTTTATAAATTATTTATTAAAAAACATTATAATAATAATTATTATGTATATTAAAGTATAAAAATAAAATAATAAAAAATTATTTTTAAAATATAATCGAGGCGGGGCTTATTATTATTTTGGATACATGATTCATATTACTTCATTCGGGCCCGTTTCTACCCCGAAACCATTTCCTAACTTTCGAGATTTTCGTAAAAATCTCGTCCCTGAAGTCACTAACAACTTATCACCCAGAAAATCGGAAAAATTTCCGCTTGTCTCATAATTCGACGAATCTTTTTTGGGTCACTAGATTTCGCGAGACGAATTTAACGGCGCAGTTCGTTTCATCATCCGAGATCTAGAGAATTTTCTAAGTTTCTCTGAACCCTTATGACAATTTATTATTTTTATTAACATTTTGTCATTTTTGAAAATTTCTAATTTTTTTCTTGCTGCATGAGTAACAATATTCGAACCCGTACTTCCGACGAGAAAATAAACTCACACCTATTAAAAACCCGATTAAAATTAAATTAAACACGTGCCATTAAGAATGAGGCTGGACGGGAATCCAAAATAATATGTCCCGTTGCCATCCCTACTCACTACCTAATGTTAAAAAACAAACAACTTAATACTCAATGCTATTAAGTACTATTCAGTATTAAGTTAAAAAAAAATTATATTCAGCATTAAGTAAAAAAAACAAACACCAACTTAGTCCAGTATGTACCGAACATAGGATAAAAAGTTCATAATTTTGTCTAGATCGGTATTCAAACGACAGGACAAGATGAATTCGCTGGTCTCCACCCCAAATCACCACATTAGTCCCAATCCGAGTACAAAATTAATCCTGCTTAATCCTGCGTACCAAACATGACCTATAGGGATTATCAAGGGCTCGAGGAACAAAAACCGTATGGGCTGGTAGAGGCATGCAGCCCGCCTGAGGAGAATTAGCAAAGAGAAATAAAAGCAATTTATAAGACATTCAGTAGCGAAGAGAGATACCATCCGCACGATCCCATCGAGCCACTCCTATCCAGCAAGCGTAAAGCCCAGAAGGAATGAAAGGGAGTGTAGAGACACGGAAATGCTCAAATCCATGAAGAAAGACATGAAGAGAGGAGAAAAATGGGAACGGCAAAAGAAATTAGGGAGGAATTCTAAGAAGCTGAATTTAGAAGGAAAGAACATATATGGGAACATAATTTGAAGCAAAGAGAGGAAGAATGGAAGGAAGAGTTAACAAGAAGAGAAGAAAAAGTAAATGAGAGAATGAAGGCAAGTTTGGAAGCCTTTTATAATAACCAATTCAAAAGAGATGCAGAACTGCTTACCATATTAAGAAAGAGAGAAGCAGAGATGGAAGGAATATGTCACAAAAATAAGAGGTCAACATCCTGCGACAAGGAGCAAGTTCAAAGAGTTTGGGGAGGTTGATGAAGGAGAGAGATAAACAGCTTGAAGACAATGATGCCTACAGAAAGAAGATCTGGCTGGAGAGCCTAGACTTGATCAACCAGAACTTGTCAAAACTACTGGAGTGTATCTCAGAATTGGAAAGGACAGTTAATACGATGGGGTTAAAGCAAGACACTCTGATAACTGCAGTAGAGTTGACAAGCGATATATATTTAACAGGAAGGGAAATACCCCCTGCTGATGAGAAAAAAAGATCAGAGATGACCTTCATAAAATTCGATCCTAGTCTAGCTAGCCTTGATGTAGATCCTCCCAACGCCATACCTCCCAAGGCCTATAAAAGAAGGAAATAAGCACTCTTTTGTAATCTCCTTAATTGCCATCTTTCCTTAGCATTAATAAATACTCTTTTGATTCATTGAAAGCGTTTTGCATGTTGCATAAATGATTGTAGTTAATTGCTGATAATTGGTTTTTCTGTGTTGAATAATGCTGCAGTGTGAATATTGTTGTTGGGTGAATTGTTGATTGGGACCTGAAGGTGGGAATGTAAATTGTTCATGAACTGAATTGATTGGATATGTTGGTAGTGTCATTACATGCTGTTATGAAAGAAATGATCTATATCTTCGAGCTTTATTTGTAAATTGGCACAACAAACAATAATTAGGCCCAAAACAATGCTTTGAGAAAGGTTAGAGCATAAGTCATGGAACCTGAATAAGAGGTTGCAGTTTTAGTTTGAATCAGGTTTAAATTGTAGAATCAGGAAAAATACACGATTGAAAGAGCAAATAAAATGATTGAATTTTGAGTATAAAACAACTCAAGTCCACACAAATCTTTGAAAATTATGCAACAAGGTCTGGAAAACTTAACACTTTAAGAGGGATTAGACATCTTCCTGAATAATCCAAATTCAAAAGCATAAGGTCCTAGAACTCGTTAGATTATTGGTTGAGGCGAAATCCAGGCGTAAAACAACTAACAAGAAATGATAGAGACCATCCTCGAAGTTCAACCTTTCAAGTCTTACTCATCACATATGCAAATGCATACACTAGTTCATGATTGAGCCTAAAGCCTAATTTCTTCAAATAGCAGCAATTGAAGACTATTAGAATTTCTTCTTTAGAATTAATACTACGTAAAGAACCCAAAATTACCCAATTAACCTAAAGTTTTGCATCGTGCGTAAAGGAACAAGTTCGGGGAATATATTTCTTTGGATTGCAAAGATGAAGGAGGAAAATAAATTGGAGAACTCAGAGATAAAGAAGAATAAATTGAAAAGGAATAAGTTTTGTCTCTGTGGCCTACCTCTTGAACAATTGTCAGGGTGGGCTTCAACACCTAGTGTTCCTAACGCCAACCGGTAATGAGCTGCTACCCAAAAGTTCCTTCAAGAGTGATAGAAAGCCTAAGAAGACAAAACATTGCACTATTCAATTCTTTGAACCAAGTCTCCAAAGAAAAGGAACCGAATGATAAGTTGAAGGTGGGAGAGCTACTACTTAAGAGGAAAGAAAAGGATGAAAGATGAAGGCCATTATATAGAAAGAAAGAATGACCGGTGAATGGTATCCTAAAATTTTCCCATTTATCTACCAAATTACCTAAGCCTACTGATACAAGCCCGAAAGACCTTTTGATCTCAAGGTTGAGTTTTGCTTACATTAGTGGAGATCAATATGAAAACAAGCTATGGGACTTAAATATTTCAAGGAGAACTGTAAGATTAACTAATTTCACAAAAGAGATGAATAGGAAAGCAGCATCACACACACTCACGTAACAAGATTTATCGACCGGGTCTCATGATACACCATCACATTTGTGATGGAGGCTTGAAAACATTCCTCTTTTCTTAATTAATGATCTAATTTGAGATAATACTGCAAATTCTTCTTATTCAAGTCAAAATGGTGGAAAAAGGAAGACTCGTGGTTTAAATCGAAAAATGTCCTAAAATAAACTCACCGCTTTGAGACAAACAATTCTTTTCTTTTCTTTGCTTTAAGGACAAGCAAATTTAAGTTTGTAACTGATGAGTCAAAAACTCATTGGTTTTTTAATCCATTTTTCTAATTTATATTACAATATGAATGTTGATTAATATGCAAAAACATGGATATTTTACTCAAATTTTATTTTGCAGGAAATTACAACATAATTAAAAGCCAAAACAAAAACCAAAAGAAACCAATAATAGCGTGGATGAGGTCGCTGACATTAAATGAAGCATATAAGAACGCTCATTCTCGCTTATTTCGTGTCACGACACAACTACCAAGACTACCTTGTAGAAATGGTTGCGCTGCTAAGTCGCGGATGTGAAAGTAAGGCTGCGATCGTGAATACTAAAGCACCCAAAGAAGAGACATTGCGACTGTTGATGTACCCAAAAATACCCTCGAATTTTTATAATAATTTTATCATATATTCCGGGTATGAATTGAGCTAAACTCTGGTTTTTCCGGAAATTTGATAAATTGACGACTATGAAATGAAAATTTAGTGAACTCCGAAATTTGGGCAATAGAACAAGGATAAAACGAAATTACAAGGGATATAAAATCATAAAAGGAGTAGAGATGGGCCAGAATAGTGTCAAGTCAGACGGTAAAATTAAAAGAGTAAAGGACTTAATTGCAACATGTAGAATTATGGAGTATAAAGATAAGAGACAAACAAAATCCAATTGTCTCATTTGTGGCTAGGGCAAAAACGTGATATATGTAAATAAAGAGAGAAGAAGGATAAGAAGAAGGAGGAGGAGAAGAAGAAGATCAAATTCAAGTATGTTTTTGCCTCTTTGGAATCATGGGTATTTGGATTCTTAAGGTTCGTATGAAATAAGAGCCTTGTCTAGGGTTTTGTGGAAGAGACCACCCAAACCCTAGATTTGCTGAGGTTATGTGGGTAAAACCCCAAATGGTAGAAAATAAACATGGAATCATCAAAATTATATGATGTTTAGAAGAATTGATGGACCTTTGGGTGAATTTATAGGATTTTTACCTAGGTTTTGGTGGTATGAGGTTCCAAACCACCAATACAAGTATTTTGAAGTTGTTTTCGATGATTTATGATGATTTTTGAGGAATTAAGGAATGGGAAGTAATATATGAGGAATTGGTATCAAAAGTGGCAAAAGAAGCAACTGACACTTCCTAACATGTACTGGTACAGTAATAGGCAAAATTGTACACCCACCAGAGGCCAACATGTACCTGCAGACACGCCATCGTAACACACACGACTCGCACAGGCCTGCATTGATACATGCGAGCCCAAATGACTAGATTGTGTAGTTTTATGATGGCTTCAAATTCATACACCGTTAGTATAGGAACCCTAAGAAGTTTCAATAATGGGGGTTCAAATGCTAATAAGACAAAGTGAAAAACGTACCGATAATTGGTTTGTTTCTATACCCGTTCTTTATTCTTGGTTTGTTCTCTAATTGTTCTTTATTCCAGTTTGTTCTATACCCGTTCTTTAGGTTTGTTCTCTAATTGTTCTTTATTCCAGTTTGTTCTATACCCATTCTTTATTCTTGGTTTGTTCTCTAATTGTTCTTTATTCCAGTTTGTTCTATACCATTCTTATTCTCTAGCTTGTTCTTCATTAATGCCTCTTATTCTCATATTGTTTCTATTTGCAATATACATATATATCGATTCGAATGATTAGTATTTGAAATGTTTGACAAATATCTCGCATGTATGCGTGTATTTGAGCTACAAGCAAATTTATTACAAAAGTAAATTGATTTGAAACGATTATCAATACCACGACGGATGCAACTAACCGAATTGTCATGAGGGTAACCGTAATTGTTAAATGGAAACCACATTGCTACTGAATGACAAACAGGACAGGATTCACCAACTGAATCTGTCGTGAATGTCGAATTCTATAGCCATATGTGAAACCGTAATTGTTAAATGGAAACCACATTGCTACTGAATGACAAATGTATGATTCACCAACCGACCGCTTGTATCGTCGAATTTATAGCCATATGGTGAAATGGTAATATTGAGTGTGAAACCACATTGCTACTGAATGACAAACAGGACAGGATTCACCAACTGAATCTGTCGTGGATGTCGAATTCTATAGCCATATGTGAAATCACAAACCGAAAAGCGAAACAACGGTATTGAAAAGTGTATTTGTATAAGTATCTTTTACATTGCACAGATATTGTATAAAGGCATTATTTTGATAAATGCATGATTTATATGGAACGAAAATGGAATACAGAACTGTATAGAACCACTAAACATGAAATGCTTAGCTTATTGTTTTATCAATACGTTGTGTACCGAGTGATAGACATCAAGCAAGACCCAAGATCGAGGAGCCTGTGAGTCATAGAGAAGGAATTGTGAGTATGCTCCGGCCATATGCATTTTATCTCCATTTCTTTCACACGACATTTTGTAAAACAATTTTTGAACTCGAATCATTATTTTGTAAAATGCATTTTGCTAAAATGGCGAAAATGAGTCTCAATGTGTAAATGTTTAGCGGGTTTGCCCAAAAAGTCGAAATGCTTCCGTAATTACAAAAATCTAAATGAAATAATGCCAAATGTGTTGATAAGATAATTGAAAGTCGTCGTAGAAAATCGGCCCGCTCGATCCGCCCCAACCGGGTCGAGCCTGAGATTCTGGTCGCGACACTTTTTGAAAAAACTAAAATTAATAAAATGATAACTAAAGGGATTTGATTAAAGAATCTAAATCAGCGCCCCCGGTTTCGGCTCGGACTGGGCCAACCGGGTAGGCCTGTGCCCCAGGGTCGCAAAGGAAAGAGTCACGACAAAAAGAACATTCAAGGAAGAATCTGAGGTCGCGACGCCAAATGAAGACAATGTAGGTCGCAACATAAACTTGAGGTCGCGACGTTGATAAGTTGATGAAGCCACAGATGAGGTCTCTATAGGAAAACTAAGGTTGCGATTAGTCCTTAAATGGAAGACTTGATCCTGAGGCTTCAACGCGTTTTTCGTGCTGGCGGCATGAAATTGAACCAACCATGGAGGTTTTCGTGCCATGGCCTAAATGTAAGTCAAGAACTAGCGGAGGTCACGTAATTCTAATCATTCAGGTCGCAACTACTTAAGAATCGGGACATAAACTCTGTTAGGGACAAATAGCAACCATGAGGTCACGACTGGGTTTTAAATTCGCTTTCGTAGCCATTTCGATTGATATCAACTAATATTTCGCTTTGGATTGCTTTACAGATTACTTCTCGGCACCGGATATATATATATATATATATATTTTTTTAATATAGAGTATTATATAACATAATTTTATCAAGTAAAATTATTTTATAATACATTAATTAAAATTAAATGACAATAAACATAAATATTTTAATACCTTAACCAAATTTTAAATCACCAAATTAATATAATGTTTTAAGCATGTTAATCTTGGTATAACCAACAAACAAGTATAAAATATTTAATACAAGAAAATACAGTAATAAAAATAAATTTTAAAACAAAAATTTACTGGGCTTGAACAATCGTAAAATAATAAAATATAAAAATATAAAAATATAAAAATAAAAAATAAAAAAATAAGAAAAAAATAAAAAGGAAAAAGAAATAGTTGGAAAAGAGGGAAACATGAGTGGGGTGGTATGTGGGCACCACCAACTCACACACCCGCAATTGGGTTATAAATAGCAAAAGCCAGAGAAACACTAAACAAACACTAAAATCGTGGAAAACCAGAAAAAAGAGTTGGAGAAAAACCCAGCTCGAGTGTGTAACACCCCACTCCCAATCAACTGGGCAGACTACCCACGTGAGACAAAGGGCTGACACACACGCAGCCTCCCATGTGGTCACCTAAATTATGACTCTTTGAAACAAAGGAAGGTGAGGTGATGTAAATAAATGAAGTGCAAGAAGGGTGTGTTTTTTGTTTTTTGCTTTTTTTGTCACTGGACGTTGGATCTATTTCTCCGTTTCTCCGCCATTCTGGCTATTTCAAAAATTCCATTGATTCTTCAAGAATTCTACCATTCCAATGAACAAACCTAAAAGATATGTGCTTTAAATTTTTTCATATTACGTTCCGTCTCGCTGAAGATCGCAATATTTCGCCTTCCGCTTAACGAACGAATTTAAAAACCTTGGTCACACAAACATTTTGAGGTCACATCTAAATAGAGGCATGGAGTAAGGAAAATGGGTTTTGCAATTAAAAAATCAAGGCACCGTATGGAAGGCAAGGAATATCAAATTATGGTCTAATTAATTGGCCGATCGCGACTGGGTGTACTGAAGATTGACAAGGCCCAAAAGTGCTACTGGAACCCTATTTTTAATAGGTTTTGAGCGCTTTTTGTGTACTAATTGTTATACTTAACCCAATTGACAAACTGGTCCCTATTGTACTCGATCGATTTCAAAATACTTGCTTTTGTAGTTTTAGAGGAATTAAAGGCAAATCACATGTCAATCCAATCATAACAAAGTTCAAGTTAATTTCCATCAATTTCATGTTTTCATCAATTTCAGCAAGCCGGGAATGAAGAATATCAAAGCAAGAAGAAATGGAATAGTACAACATGAATAGTAGTAGCAGGGAGCAATGGGAACAAGAAATAACATTGGATGAATAGCATAAGAGTTTAAAATTCTCTATGTAGTGAATTTTTCTCCCAGTCAAAATTCCACTTTCTTCAAACGAAATTCCTCGTTTTTTGTTTTTTCTCCTACCCTCATTGCAGTTTTAGCAGTTAGTTTGGTAGTTCACTGATTGTAAGGCATTATAAGCCACAGAATAATCGTTGACCTAAGTTTTATAGCTAAATATGGGTGCCTGCTCTTCTTCCTGTGCTTCTCTTCTATTTTTCTATTTCACTTTCTAGTAGTCCAAACACCTCTTTCGAGGATGACAACTCAAAGGATGTTTGGCTAAGGTCTCATCTCACAAGAGGTTTTAGGCTTGGGAAGTGTTGTTTGCATTTTGTTCCTATTTTTCACGCAATGTGTTTCTCTTACATTTTGTTCCTAAATTTACTAACTTAGGGCAAAGCCCTTCGATGTACTTTCTGGGTTTCTAATACTTCAGTGCTTTAGGTTCAAAGTAGTATTTTTAGCTTTAGATACACTGATATCCATTAGTTGCTATTTACGAGCCACTGGAGGTAGGTTAAGGGGTTATATTTCACCAGGTATTTATCCTCAGCTGATCATCACTTGCAATCTTTGTGTGGTTCAATGGGTACTTATTATTGGGATCCATCGAGATTCATTAGTTTCCCTTTACGAATCATTGTACAATGGGTCAAGGTGACATTTTTTCATCAGAGGGAACCATATAAAGCAACAAATGATTTCTATCAAAAGGAAAATATAGGCTTAGTTTTTAAAGTTAAATGGATTCGTGCTCGAATCACTATAGGTCATCCTCCCCAACGCAGGAAGAACCTGAGGACCCCTTTGTACCCTATCAACCCAACCTAGCACCTCAACACTCTGCTGATTTTTACACTTTATCAGTTTATTTAGTTTTATTTTCAATTTCCACAACATCAACTCCACACACTTTTTACACCAAATCCAAAATCCAAAACAAATCTACCATTTTCGAGCTTCATCAGAAATCATTTGCACTAAGAAACCTACTCGTGTTCGATCCAGGTTTATATATCATAAAGAGTTACGCTACTAATGAGGGAGAATTAGGTTATAAATTTTGTTGATTCATAATAAATTTCATCAGGGTACTAATCAAGATCATGAGGACAAGGTCGCCAGCAAAGATGATAAAAAGTCGCCACTTGCTATATAAGTTACTGAGACAAAGATAAGGGGTAGCAAGGTAACAAAGAGGTCACGAAGTGCTTTTGAGGTCGCGATCGGAAATGCTGTGATAAGAGAAATTACTTAGTCGCAACTCGTTAAGTCTAAGTCATGGATAAGGAACACGCTTATGATTAAGATCAAACAAAGAGGTCGCAACTGTAAAAGAGTCACACCGAACTCAAGAGGTGGCAACAGTAAAATGTGGTCTCGACTAAATTAAGGCTCAAGAGGAATGCAAGAAAGACAAAGATTCAGGGTCGTGACGCCTGACCGTCACACTTCAACTCCTAAACAATTGTCAACGAGGCGCCCGCGACCCATTCTCGAGGTCACACCACCAATCAAGGCTGCAAGAAATCTAGTCCCAACTGAAGATGTTAGGTCGCAACTCAACAAGTAAACAAAGGAATGGACGCACCAGATCTAAGGTCATGTTCAAATTTTAATGCACAGATGAGATAATCCAGATCGCGACCATTTGAGGTCACGATCAAATAAAGAACTAGCCTTTCATAGAATTTTCACCCGAGCTTTGGAATTTAGGCCTAATTTGGAATCCGAGAATAGGAAAGACACTAGCTTAAAAGAAAAAGAAGAGTTGTTCTAACTTTGTTTTGAACTTTTCCATTTTTTTTGTCCGTGAACTCGGGGGAAGGAAGGAAACTCATCAGATATTTTAGAGCAGATTTTTCTTTTCTTTTTTTCTTTTCTTTTTCGATCCAACCAAAGACCTATTGGAATGTTGAAGCCGGGATTAAATTTTTCCTATTCTCTGAAAACTATCTGACTGAAATGAGAACACACTTTAGATTTTGTTTTTCGCCTATAATCATTGGTGTAATTGATCACATGCTCCATTGTAGTTAGTAAAGTGCCATCAAAGCATAACTTCCGCTAATTCTGATGATTGCTACCACAATCTTCTCGCACAAATCAAAAGAAATTATCCGGGTCGAGAGATTTATTTGGTCGATATTGTAAGAAATCTACTCGTTTCTACTAATGGAAGATCGAATATATTTAGTTAAGAACCACTCGATTTCCAAGAGGCCCTCTGAGTGACACAGAGATGTAATTTCCTGAGAGTTAGGAATATTCCACTGGTGTGTATGTTAGACTATCATTAACGAACTAATGAGCTTTGAGAGTTCATCTTGATAAATACCCATTTCGTCATACCGATGTAAAGTGATCACTGGTCACTCAATGACAGATTTCACCATTAATCTTTGGAAAAAAATCTTGAACCTATGTTAGCAGAGATCTAATCAAGGAAAGGAAATAACCAGATTACATGGAGAGCTTATCAATCTAAGTTAGAGTTTGCACGACTCTGCCTCGTCAGAAATATCAGAAGCCTGCAACACTGTATGAAGTATTGAGAAAGAAAACACCATTCGGCAGTAGTTGAATGATAAAATTACAAGTAGCCAGTTAGGGATTCGTCAAAGAAGTAAAGGATATCTAATCGCTGAAGTATGGAGAGATCCATTTTCATTATCAGGATCTTCAAATAAATCTATATCCGTACATAACAAGAGTATCATGTTTATTGTGCAGGAATTGACTATTTCACAATATTCCATTTTTTAGTGTTCATTCTTCAACAGAACCGATTCAACTGTTAGCTTTTATTTTTATAATTTTTGGTTTGTTCATTATTTTGTTAAATTAGATTTTGAAACATTTTAAAAATATATTTCAGATAATGATTCATTGATATTGTTAAGAGATTTAGATAGTATGGATCTTGGAGTAGTTGGAGTAATTGAATTTAGATTTTGTCAACCCTCGTGGGAATGATATCCGACAGCATCCATTTTACTACTTCAGATGATCTCGTGCACTTACAAGTTCCTAGATTAAAACCATTTTCAAATTAAGCATATAAAGTCATTTTATCAGCTTATATCCAAAGTAATCTGGTTTTGACAAAGATGCAGATAAGGCCTGTAACTATGTTAATTAAGGTTTTAGTCAATATAACCACAGTAAACAAGAGCTACAAATATAAAGAAGTCAAACTCACAGACATTGTCTTATTAAAAATAACTATAAAGATAGTGGTGTTGGTTTTTATTTTTCCTCTCTATTTTCTCAACAAACTCAAATCCGAGGATGCAAGTAAAACAAAGAAAAACCCGGCGTGCATTCGAAATGGGAAACCGTAAAAGAAGAAGAAAACTAATGCAATTAAAAAGGAATAGCATATGGAATTGAATAAAAGAAACTAAGCATCAAACAACAGGTGATGCGAGATTCTAGGGGGAAAAAATGAGAATTAAAAAAATCGAATCCATTTCACCTTTGATTTCAAGATTGGGAAAACAAGAATCAAAATGGAAAAAAGGGTTTTCCCTAACCTTTTTCACCCCAATTTTGGTCTGCATTCAAACATGGATAGGAAAAAAATTACAAAATTGAAAAGAGATAATCAAAGCAAGAAAAACAAATGAGAATTGAAAAAGCAAGAGGGGCTTTTATTTGAATTAGAAAAGTTGAGGTAAAGAGGAACTCACCTTTTCAACATGAAGAGAGGCGCAGAGACATCTCACTCCTTGTGGTTTCAATGAATAAAAGGGACTATTAGTTCTTTTTTCCATCATCATACAAGAAATAAAGATTATTTTGAAAATGTGTTAGATTCACGGTTTAATGATTTTCTTTTATATTTTTTTAAGGGGAATCAAATATAAAAAAATACATATTTTAAAATTTTTTTTTTTTTTGAAGATTTCCTTTTTAATACTAATAATAATAAATACATATAACAATAATAATAATAATCAACCTTAACAAAGTATAAGTCAAGCTTAAGGTCATCATATGCTATTATTGCTGCTCTTTGAATTTAATACAGATTTTTCCTTATCCTCGGTCCCGCTGACAACTGGCCAACTCATGGAAATCAGGGATATCTGTGCTCTGACATCACACTACATGTCTCATATATTAAGACATTTTCCTCGTGATAATTTTTCTTACAATTTACCATTTATAAAATTCACAAGAGCTCACATGTGCCAACTCTTATACACTTCTTTTATGCCAAAATATATTAAAACTGGATTAGTTATAATATATTTTACAAAATGTTTCTCAAGGTTAATAACCCACACTCACTACTCAAAGGAGCGCCGCCTTCTACAGATTGAAGTGTGTCCTAAAGACTTCCGGTGAGCAAAGCCCAAGAGTGGATATTCTCCTATAAGGGTTACTCTCACCTAAGTGCACATGGCTGTCAAGACAAATAAACACACATTCAAGTAAAATGTCTACATGAATGTCATATGTCATGCATGAAATGTCATCATGCTCATTCTGCTACCATCGACTCCGCACATGCTAATGCGAAGTGTGAAAAACCAACCTTCATTTTGTTCCATCAATAACCATTTTTCAAACTAAATGTTTTTGTTTTTAAAACTTGTAACCCATTGGAAAACCCCCAATGTTCATTTGATTTAATTAAATTTCGTGTGTTTATGCATTTGTAGGCCACGGATTTTCGGGATTACACCGCCAGATACCGCGCACCTTTCCGACACTTTTGACGGGCTTTCACCGCCGGTGATCATGTCTAACCTCAATAAATTTGGGTCTGTCACCCTGGGGGGGGGATCTACCCCATCTTGTTACGCCCAACACATGAGAGCAGTATTTTCATTTCTTTCAAACCGTATGACTCATTTGACGCTGGTCTCATGCTTACCGAGCCATCATTGAACACCAAACATAGTGTCGATCAACCATGTACCTACGACATACCATCGAACACCAAACACAGTGTCGATCTCTACCAGGCACTCACACCCATGTCATGCGATGCTTTCGTGCACGTGAAATGTAATTATGCCATTACTTACTTATACCATGCTACATATAAAGTTACATGCATATATGAGTGCTACATGCAACATCACTATACCATGGATAATTATAATTAATACATATAATTCTCCTCCATGCACAACCCATGTTAATATATCATACAACATACATTAACATGTCATATTCACACTGCATGTTATTCATACAAGCACAATATTGTCCGCAAAACCACTAATCTTGACCCATCTAATAGGGTACCTCACGGCCCCTTTATTAAACACGGAACCGGGCTTCGGTTCCAATCATCCAAACAACATCAAACGACTTATAAAACTTAAACTTTATTTCAAATTAAACTCCAACCCCTACAGTCTTGGACTGTGTGAAACCGGTCATAGAAATCCTCTATCCTTCAATCCCAAGTTTTTGGAACTAAACCATATGGCCTCTCCTGGCCTCCCATAGACATACATACCATACCCAATACAATAGCCTACAACATGCCATGCAATGGTCATGTCATATCCCGGCTAATCACCTTGACACAACCATACAACCTGCACACTTGGTGCAACACATAGATTTTCAGTAGAATTATCATCACCTACTGCCCTCCACAAGTACATGGATGGAATCTTGACTCAATGGGCTTTCCATAGAGTCTAATAAATGTCTTAAAACGGAGTTCAGACTGAAGAAGACTCAGCTGGAGATCACACATAGTAAAACCCGGCCGAGCTGAACTGACTTGGCTGAGCTGACCTGATCTGGATGAGCTGATCTGACCTAGCTGAGCTCACCTACTGCCCTCCACAGGTATATGGTTGTGAATCTTGACCTAGCTGGCCTCCATAGAGTCCAAGAACACCTAAACGGAAGTTCGACGAAGAAGTTATGACCTTCCGAAGTTGGAGGTCACACGTAGTCAAACCCAGCCGAGCTGAACTGACTTGGCCGAGCTGACCTGAACTGGCCGAGCTGAGATGACCTAGATGAGCTCACCTACTGCCCTCCATAGGCACATGGCTAGAATCTTGACTCAATGGGCTTTCCATAGAGTTCAAGAACACCCGAAACGGAGTTCGGACGAAGAAGTTATGACCTTCCGAAGTTGGAGGTCATAGGTAGTCAAACCCAGCCGAGCTGAATTGACTTAGCCGAGCTGACCTGATCTGGACGAGCTGAGCTGACCTAGCTGAGCTGACCTAGCTGAGCTCACCTACTGCCCTCCACAGGCACATGGCTAGAATCTCGACCACCAGTCGATGTAGCCTAAGAACACCCAAACCAGTTCGATTACTAGCTATGGTCAGTCTCGTTGGATGCTCGCATGAGCCGCCTCCGCCGAAGCAACCGCCGAAATCGAATCTCTAACCGAGTCGAATTCTCCCGTCGACCGACTCTAGCAAATGACTCCTGGGTAGCTGACCTTCTAGCGTGCTTTCACTAGATTATTCGGGGGTAAATCCTGACCATAACTCGCTACAAAGGTCCAAATCAGAAATCTAAAAGCCTAACATCAAGTTCAATCGATGTGGTTACAATTTCACTGTATGACTCACTACCAAATTTCTTTATTTCACCCAAAAACCGCCTCTAAAAGTTCCTACACGTTGCATTTTCACCATAATGTGGGAAGCTTCCCATGGTTCAAAAATACAACCAACACTTCTAAAGACAACCACCACACAACCCTAGCAGGAAAATAACCAAAAGCAGAGAAGACCTACCTCCCTGAGCCACGAACTCCCCAACTCCTGGCCTCTGCGAAGCCCTCACGCGAGGGGGATGAACTTATCCATTTACCATGGATTTCCTCCCAAATGCACATGATGCCACATGTCACGGCATGGCCCACACATGAGCTCATTATTTGACTTATTTTCACTCGACATCATTCATCTTTGGCTTTCACTAAATGCGCCAAGTGTCCCGCATCACTCCTAAGTGTCTCAAAAACGCGCGGGAATTCCGACCGCTCGAATTAGACGAAATTCGACGTGGTAGCTAGATTTTGCAAGATGATTCCAACAGTGACGTCCATTTCATCATCCGAGGCCCAGAAAAATTCTGACGGACCGAATTACTATTTACTTTATCCCAAAATCAGATTTTTCCGCTTAAGACAATACCTGCTAGTAGCTTTTAAAGCCTATGTAAGTCAAGACTGATGACCTACAATGACAAATATTGAATTCGTCAAATTATATGTTAACAAACGTCTTTGTGAGCAAAGTGGATATTTTTGAAATAGCGGTCTGCGTGACGCCCAAACCCGGTTCTGACAACCCCCTCACCCGCGAAGATCTACGGATGTCGGTGACCTCAAGATTGGCCACCATCAGTCCCCTTTTCCCGGGACTCAAAATTTTGTAGTAGTGATATTTTGAAATAGTGTCTATGTGACGCCTTAAAACCCGAGAGATCTCACACAACCCATCAACCTCGCAAAAGATTCATTGACGCTTCTGCACCTCAAGATTACACCACTGAAATCCCTTTCCTGGACTCAGGATTTAACAAACGCAGCCTTGCATGCTTAATCTCTATCCAAAATACAACCTGTACAAATTAATGGCAACATGACCCAATTTATTTATCTATTGATGTGTACTATAATTCATGGCAACATGGCTCAAAAGAAAACCAATGCATTTTGTATCAGTCACCTATTTATTTATATATTGATGTGTACTATAATTCATTTGGATTTTTCTTATCCTATGTCCTCCATGACTGAATGGACCATCAGGGAATATATAGCAAACTACTAAATGCCAAATTAAGAATTGACTCATCTAAGATTCAATTTTGACTTAGGAGACATGTTAGCCCTTCAAGTATAACTGACAAAATTATAATGAGAACATTTTTTTTTATAGGCATTGATTATAATGAGAAAATACCAAGTCTAGACTGGGATCGAGGACTAAGGATGCATCTGCACATTCATTTTTAACCAATTAGAAGCTACCAACAAGTAAATCTCTTGTAAAACAGGAATTGCTCTATTCATAATTAACACTTCTCGTGCTTTAACAATGAACATAATCGAAATAATTTCGACATATATGAACAAGCTAGTTTCAATTAAGAGGCTCTAATGGTATAAAATAAAATTTTATTTTCAAATATCATAAATTTTTTATAATGTCAAATTTTAAATATCGAGCATGATATATATTATTTATTTTTGATATTTATTATTTTAATGACTACGTGAAGAAATAAGAAAATTATAGTATACAATTTAAAACATTCAAATATTACAAATTTTAAAAATTAAAAAAATTGCACAATATAGCACAACGTATATTAATGATAAAATTCCAAATAGTTTATAATATTTTCAAATATTAGAATAATTTGAAATGGTGTCTAATACAAATTAAAATATATAAAATGAATTTTAAATAGATATCCTGGCTATTGAAATCATCCTAAAAATCAGGATTCGGTCTTTTGTTTTCGCCACTATTTTATGAATTCGTTACAAATTTGTGATGGATTTAGAATTCCGTCACTATTTTGCGATCGATTTGTGATTGATTTGTGACAGATAGTTATTAAAAAAATTCATTTTTATATTTGAAATTAATTGTATTATATAAATTTTCAAAATATTCAAAAAAAATATTAAGGAGGCCAAGATTGATTCAACAATTTATAGGAATAATTCGTACTTTAATTAACATAATTGAGTCAATTTCGAATATATAGTCTTACAAGTTGCTTCAATTAGCTATGCCCCAATAGTAGCTAAAATAAAATTTATTTTCAAATATCACAAATTTTTATAATGTCAAATTTTGTAACAACGTAACATGATATATTATATATTTTGATATTTTATTATTTTTATGACTATGTAGTGACAAAATTATATATACAATTTAAAATATTGAAATATCACAAATTTTAAATTAAAAAAATTGCACAATATAACCTGACGTATATTAATAATAAAATTTCAAATAGTTTATAATATTTTCAAATATTAGAATATTTTGAAATATGTCTAATACAAATTAAAATATATAAAAATGAATTTTTTCAAATAGATATCCGTCACAAATTGGTAACAAATAGGTAAGAAAATTGTGACGGAATTGTGTTTCCATCACTATTGAATGATGGAATGAGAATTCTGTCTAAATTTGTGGTTAGAATTCAATTCTTATTTTATTCGATTTGTAGCGATTTATGACATATAGTTATTAAAAATTCATTTTTATATGTTGAAATTAATTGTAACTATATAAATTTTAAAATATTCAAAAGTATTAAGGAGACCAAGATTGATTCAACAACTTATAAGGAATAGTTCATTGCTTTAATGAACATAGTGGAGTCAATTGCGAATATATAGTTTAACAAGTTGAAAGCTAATTAGCATGCTCAATAGTTTGGCTAAAATAAAATTTTATTTTTCAAATATCACAAAATTTTATAATGTCAAATTTTGTAACATCGTAGTGATATATATTATTTATTTGATATTTATTATTTTTATATGTTATGTACTTGGTCTGAAAATTATATATCACAAATTTAAAATATTAGAAATATCACAAATTTTAAAAATTAAAATTACTGTATATAGCACAACGTATATTAATAAAATTTTATAATATTTTCAAATATTGAGAAGAATAAAATATTGTCTAATAAATTAAAATATATAAAAATGAATTTTTTTTCAAATGATGTAAATCAAAAAATTGCTCACAGTGATCGAAGAATTGTGACGGAAGTAATGTTTATAAATCATTATTTTACAAATGACGAAATAAATAATTCCGTCATAAATTTGTGACGAATTTAGAATTTCGTCACTATTTTGTGACCGATTTATGACTGATTTGTGAGATATAATTATTAAAAAAATTCATTTTTATATTTAAAATTAATTTTATTATATAAATTTTCAAAATATTTATAAAACTATTAAGAAAACCAATATCAATTCTTTTTATGAATATTTTGAAATAGTATATAATACAATTTAAAATATAATAAGGAATTATTTTTAAGAGATACATGTCACAAATCTGTCACAATTTTGTGATGAAAATTTAGTTCCGTCACAAAATAGTGACGAAAATTTGATTCTGTCACAAAATAGTGACGAAAATTTGATTTTGTCACTATTTTGTGACGGAAATGTAATACGTCAGAAAATAGTGACAGAATTATGACGAAACTCAGTTTCCGTCACTATTTGATAACGGAAATACTATCCGTCACAAATTATATTTAATGAGGTCATTTACTTTATAATTTATTTAGTGACGGATTTGTGATGGTTTGTTTTCCATTACAAAAATGTCACAATGTCTCAATCCATCACTAAATTTGGCAATACCTTCCGCCATATTTTATTAAGCAGTTTCTTTTACATCGCAAAAATCCGTCACAATTTTCCGTCACAAACAAATATTCGTCACTAATACTAATTTCGGTCATTATTCCGTCACAAATTTTCATCACTAAAGTTTTTTTTTTTTGTTATTTCCGATGCTCAATCAACTTTTGTCCCCAATCATTCAATTCATGATAATGTCCTTGCGGCTTTTGAAATGATGCACTATATGAAGCGTCGGACAAAATGTAAAAGAGGCAGTGTGGCTTTAAAGATCAACATCAACAAGGCTTATGATCGGATCAGTTGGAAGTACTTGGAGGAAATCATGAAAAGAATGGGTTTTGCCTCACAGTTTTTTGATATGATTATGCTCTGTGTTACCACTATCCAGTACCATGTCACTGTTAATGGCATATTGGTTGGACCTATAAACCCGAGACATGGCCTAAGCTAGGATGATCCTCTCTCACCATACCTCTTCATCATCTGTGTGAACCGTTGTCGGCACTGATACAGCAAGCAGAGGATAGGGGTGAACTACATGGTTGTCACATCAACAAAGATGTTCCTAGTATTTCCCATCTTTTATTTACTGATGACAATTTCTTCTTTTTTAATGCCTCTGAATAGGAGTGTCAAAAGATGCAATATATTTCTTCAGAAGTATGAGAATTTATCTGGCCAAGCAGTCAACTTCTAGAAAGCTGGAATTTTCTTTAGCAATAATGTGTCAAATTCTCTTAGGAGATGTATCTCCAACTACTTATGGGTGTTTGCTCCCTTGAACACAAGAAAGTATCTAGGCCTACTCTCTCTCATTGACATAAATAAAAAGGTTATCTTTGCATATCTCTGTGAAAAACTATTACTTTGACTTCAGGGCTAGCAATCTAAGCTCATGTCCCACGTAGGCAGAGAAGTCCTAATCAAGATGGTTACACAAGACTTTCCCACGTATTGTATGAGCTACTTTTTATTTCCAACCTCTCTCTTCCAAGAGCTTGAGAGAACGGTGAACTCGGTTTGGTGGGGGTACGAAACCTCATGGAGGAAGACAAACTAACTAGATTAAATGGGACACTCTAAGCATAAGGAAGGAACAAGGAGGTATGGGTTTCCAGAACCTTCAAGCTTTTAACCTAGTAATGTTTGGAAAACATGGTTAGAACTGTAGGGTTTTGTATGTGGCAACAGTTGCCAAAACAACAAAAACTTCAAAAATTAGAAAACAAAATCCATCAAGAAAAGTATAGAGGCATCAAAACGATTCTAAACCAAGAGGAAGCGAGATTTATACTTCTTATCGGTCTCAAACTGAATCGGAAGTGTAACGCCCCAAAAATAGCCTAGAATTTTTATAATAATTTTATTATATATATTTTGGATATGAATTGAGCCAAACTTGAGTTTTTTCGCGAAAACTGATTAATTTTGAAATTGTGAAATGAATATGTGAGCATATGATTAAATGTTATATGCTAAAAGGATGAATTGATTGAACCTGGAAATAAACCCAAGTGTAAAAAGGGAAAATTTGGAATTTGTAAAATGAAGAACTAAGGGTCAAATGATAAGCTTAAATGCTAATGTGAAATAAATGATAAGTGAATGTGCAAATAAGGAGTAATGCTTTAAGTGAGAAAAATGGAAAATGGGATTTAATGAAGAAACCAAACATGGCCTTATAATGAATAAGTTATATTAGACCACATTTGGTCTTAGAATGCTCATTTGAGCAAAAACGAATTTGGGAGAGATTGAGAGGAGAGGAGGAGGAAAAGCTAGGGCAAGATGTGAAGATCAAGATTGTTGGTGTAATTCTTCCCATTTCTTGCTTCTAAGTGATCAAGCATCTTGGGTCAAGAAGATTCAAGAGATTCAAGGTATGAACCTAAACCCTAGAAAGTTGTATTTGATGTTTGGGTTAGAAAAACCCTAATCCATCCATGAGTTTTACTCATGGTTGGTTTAAGATGATATTAGGATGTTGTTGGGAGTGATTCTCGTGATTTGTTATGGGATTTTGAGGATTTTTGGAGAAAAAAATTGCAAATGAGCAAACTGGAAATCTAGGAATATCGGGCTCCTACGCCACAGTGTAGGGAATCCACACTGTGACGTAGACCTACGCCAAGGAGTGGGATGCCTCGCCATGGCGAGGCCAGGGTGCCAAAATGGCACCCTTCTACTATTCACAAAGGGCAAAATTTTGGGTTTTGTTCTGAAAGTCTAGTTTTTGTACACCGATAGTATAGGAACCCTAATAAATGACTAATGGAGGTTCAAATAAGAATGAAACTAAATGAAAAACATACCGTACCTCGCCGCTTCGGTGAAGCGAGTTTGTCTTTGGGCATACTTAGTGTCTTAACCCAAAACCGTTAACGAAGATAAATTTGTCATTCACTAAAAATGTATAATAATTGTTTATCCATTAAGAGTGGCTTAATTGCTATTGACTAGGGACGGGTGAGGATCACCTAACTTAGGACCGAGATCGAAAGGAAGGAAAGAAGAGCCGACAGCTTCGGTTTGTTCACTGACCCTCTATCCTTATTTCAAGTGTTTTGGTAGTATACCAAAGAAATCTGAAATGATTATATGGAATGAGTATATCTTTGAAATGATATTACAAAAGTGCATATGGATTTGAAAATGTATTTGAAATGTCCTGACAATTAATTGCATGTAGTGATTAATTGAGTTGCAAGCGAATTGGTCGATTCTTGACATCTTGAATTGAATCGATATGCCGACGACTGACATGGCGGATACTATCGGCATCACGTCATGAAGGCAAACCGAAATTGTTCAATGTCCCACATGGCGGGATGCACCAATCGGCATCGTCATGATGGTGTATGACATTGTTAAAATGTCCCTTGACTGGATGCGCAATGGCATCAGTTGTAATCAACATATATTTTAAGTGACCACATGGGCAGGGTGTACCGTCGGCATCCATCATAATGGGGAGACCAGAGGAAATTGTTAAATAAGCACATTACGAATGATAAAAAGGGCGGAAGGACTCATGAGCGAATCAATCATCAATGTAGTGTATAGACAAAGTGAAATAACAAACTTGATGAGTGTAAATGGGATTTGTATACTAAGCTACATCTTTGGGAGTATATGTTTGAATCTCATGATTTGAGTTCTGTCAGGTGAAAGCATGTGAAAATGCATATTTGATATAATCAATGATTTGTAAAGGTAACATATGAAAATGAATAAGCATGAGTATAGTTTGATATAAAAGGCATGGTTTTGATAAATGCATGTCATGTTAAACTAAAAATTGGAATAGACGCTGTAGAACCTGCAACATGAAAATGCTTAGCACGTAGTTTTTATCTATGCGCAGGTTTCGAATAAACAGGAAAGAAGGCAAGATCAAGAAGTGTAGATTCATAGAGAAAGTTGCGGCATACAAGTATATACCCCTTCATATGCATATCATTTCTTTTTTAACGTGTGACATTTTGTGAACAAAAGTGTAACGCCCCGTCCCGAGAGGGTGTACGGTACGTGTAACCGTAGGGGCGCATATGTGCACCAAGTGTCATTGTAGTATTTACAGAAAGTTTATGTGGGAAAGCTAGTAAATTGATTGAACTAAATTTTATACTAGAACAATGGTAAAATATTAATTGCCAAAAGGATGTGAAGGTATAGCAAAAGAAGGGAGTATGCCATTATAGGAAATAGCAAATTTATGGTGTAAATAAGATGAAAGATGAAGGCCTAGTACAATTAAAGGGAAAAATTAAATATAAGGGGTGAGACAAACAAATAGCTCATTTAGTCTCACAAATTTAGGAGCTCTGTTTTGGGAAAGGAAGAGAAGAAGAAGAGGAAGAAGAAGGAGAAAAATTCAGGTATGGTTTTGTTTGGAATCATATGTATTTTGGATTTCTAAGGTTTTTGGTATGAATTTCCATGGGTATTAGTTGCTCCATTCTAGGGTTTTGTTGGGAGATTATCCTAACCCTAGATTTGTTGAAGTTGTATGGGTAAAACCTAGTTGGTATAGATAAACATGAAATCTTTCCTAATTCTATATGGTTTGGATGGAATCATTTGTATTTTGGATTTTGGTATGGATTATTGGACTTTTGGACCTTTATATGGATTTCCATGGTTCTTGGGTTCTTGATCTAGTTCCTAGAGCTAGGGTTTGAGGTTGTTTTGTATTGTCTTGATTGGTTTGATTGATTTTGAGAAATGGTTGTAAAAAAAGGAGAATGTTGGGTTTTCAAAAGAAATGTTGTCAAATTTTTTTTAAAAACCCCTATTCTTTTTTTGGCTATAAATTAAGTTATAATGATCCAAATTAAGTGATTCTAATTGGTAAAGAACCATAAGAGATAGCACTACAAATGTGTAGAAGGGACCAAGAGAAAATTGTATCTCTAAGGCTCCCAAATATAGACTTAAAGGTGAGCTCATGTAGCTCACGGGTTATGCTCTGTTTTGGGTATTATTATAGTGTTTTGGCCATAAGTTGAGTTTCACTCATCAAAATTGAGTGATTCAAAATTATGGGTAAAATATACTTCTAGGGGAATAAGTTACTTGAAGGAAGTGAATTCAAATTATAACCCCAAAGTTCCCAGAAATCTGTCAAAGTAAAGCTGTGTGCAGATTCTGTTATGCCAATTTGAGTAATCTAGATGTAAAATACAATAAGCTGAGTTTTGGTGATCCAAATTGGGTTATTATAATTGGAGAAGAAACCTTAGAACCATAGCTTCAAATGAGTGGGCAGCCATTTCCAATTTATGCGATTAAGACCCCAAAATCAAGGATAACAGTAGGTGATCCAGTGAGCTAACCAATTTGGCATCAAAAATGTTGTAACTTGTGTTATGTGGTTGAGGGCCTTAGAGAAGGAATTTTAAATTGAAAATTTAAATAGATGTCATTGGATATATAAAGGACTGATCTGGAGAGTTTCATAATTTTTGAAGACCGTTTGAATAATTTTTGGGTAATAAAGTCCAAAGAATATTGTTGGAAAGAAAAAAAAAATGCCAAAATGAATGGTTTTTTAAGGGGTTTTTTGTGCTCAAGGATAATTTGTTCATTTGGATTTATATGAATGTTGTGTGACCCTAATGTGACTTGCGTGTGAAGTTTCGTTAAAATCCGAATCCATTTCAATATAGTCGTTTTGTAAGCCTCCGTTAAGTTTTACACGATTAAGTAGGCGATTAATGTTTTTGTCGCATTCTCTTGAGTATGTAGTGTAAAAGCAAAGGAGGAGAAGTTGTGGAGTCGTGTTCAAGTTTTGTAACCGAAAATGTGAGTGTCCTAAACCTATTTTTAAATATTAGTGTATTGTTTATAAATCGTTTTATGCTGGTATGTTATGGTTTTAAATTATTAAACCATATTTGAAAAACAAGCAAGCAATGGTTTGATTGTAAACCATATTTGAAAAACAAGAAAGCAATGGTTTTGATTGTAAACCATATTTGAAAAGCAAGCAAGCAATGTGATTTAAAAAGCAAACAATGGTTTTTATTTGTAAAACCATATTTCAAAAAGCAAGCAAGCAAGCAAAAATTTATATTTTATAAAACATACCTTAAGAAATCCCTAGTTTTAAGCAAGCATACCGGTCAGAGGTATTCCGTACGTGCACGGTGAAGTTAGGACATCATTTCATACTTTTTAGATTTGTCTGGTCGGTAAACTTAGTTCATACATCATGGCATATTAAAGGGGACCGTGGCACATACTAGAGTATATAGAGTTAGCACGCTAGCTATTATATGGTGATGTAGACCAAGGTCTTTCCACCATATTTACCGGGAAAGGTGATGTGGGCCAAGGCCCTTCCACCTAGGTGATGTGGACCCAGGTCCTTCAGCAGCACGGTTTCAGTAGAGCTCTGTGTTTGGATACATGGCAGAAAGGCATCCAGTGGTTGATTTTGATTTATAAGCATTTTCATCTGGTTTTAAAATGACCAAAGTAGCAAGCAGAAGCATTTATGAAAGTTCTTAGAAACTTTACAACAAAAGCAAGCAAGTAGTTTCTAAAAAGTTTTAGAAACTTTTAAAGCAAGCAAGCAAGCATAGTATGAAAAGTTTTTAGAAACTTTTAAAGCAAAGCAAGCAAGGTTTCTGGAAAATGTCTTATAAAATATAGTTTACAGTTTAAGTGTTTTCCAGAAAGAACGAGCTTTATAAAGCATACACTCATGAGCTCGTTGGCTCATTGTGCTGCTGTTTTAAAACTATTTTCCAGGTACAAGCCTTGGACAAAGACATTTAGTATTCCTGACTTCTAGTATAAGTGTGTGATGCCTTCTTTTGTAGAAAAATAACTTGGAACTTATATAGTTGTGTATATGTATGTACATAGTTTTGGTTTATGAAAATGTGATGAGTCTGAGGCTCTTTTGAAGAAGTGTTGTTGGTTGTCATGTTTTAAAAGTGTAAACTGTATATACAGGTTTTAGGATATGTTCTGTATACAGTTGTTATGCTGCCGAAATTTTATAAATCACAAGTTTAGAAAAGAAAAAAATTATGCGGGTTCGACCCAAGCGACAGGCCGCTTCACAAGATTCTCTAGTCGTTGGAAGTAACGGTTGGGGGTTCTGTGGGATGGCCAGCACACCGCCTACTAGTAAGGGTGGGGGTGTGACAAAAAGAGTTAAAATCTGAACTATTGTTTTGTATATCATTTGTAAGGCATTATCATCATTTTGTAAATGGTGTATAAGAAGTAAATGTTTATGGGCTACCATTTGAAAATGCTTTATGAAGTGAAAATCCTAAAAGCAGAAATGACATAAATAAATGTTTTGATAGATAAATGAAAACGGTCGAAATGCCGGACTCGGTTCGGATCAGCCCTTCGGGTCAGGCCGGGGATTCGAGTCGCAACACTCTTACAAAAAAAAAACACACAAAAGAAAAGTAAACAAAAAGAATTAAATGAGCATCCCGGATCCAGTTCGGACCCACCAATCCGGTTGGACAGGAAAGGGGTGCTTCAGGAAGGGTGATGCAACAACGATCGAAACAAACCACGTCCTTGGTTTGCCTCTAACAATATCCACAAAGAATGCAATCGATAACCTCCAAGGCAACGGTCTCGGATGAAGTCCCAATACCAGTCAAGCCTAAATTCGAAGAGGGAAGTCGAAAACCCGAGTCTCACAAAGAAGAGCTATTCTTAAGAACACTCTCTCTATCTCAAAAACACTCTTCTTGAGAGGAGTGAGAAAAATAGAGGCTTCTAGTTAGGGTTTTCCATAAAGGTCCTTTTATAGGAAAACCCTAGCTCATGAAATGTCTAAGGTGCCCCTCTCAAGAAGGCTACATGCATCCCTATAAGTTATAACTTGTTCGCTTATGGGCCTAAAGCCCATGAACAAACCCAAGCCTGCTTTATCTCTAAGTGAAGGCTCTTAATCCTGGGATTCCACTAATCCCATGACATTCCATCCTCGAGATTGAACTCCCTCATATTTGGATCATATCCAAATCTGTTTTATATCAACCCTACACTCTTCTAAGTGTGTGACCCATTAGGTTCCCAATTATGTTGGCTACTTGATTCAACTATTTAATCAAGCAAGTCATGAGCGGTATCTAGCAATACATCATGACCCCCAATTGATCGAAGAGTCGGTGGTCTGATTGCTAACCCTTCCATAGACAATTACCGCGTAATTTGTCATTTCACCATTCTATACCCCACTTGATTCAGAGCATGGAAAAAGTGTAGCTCCCACAAGACTGGCCACGCCACATCTAGCCAAAGCTATATTAGATCTTATCCTTGGACTCATTACTCTACAGTTATGGACCTAAAGACACTCTTCATGGAATTTCTACCATGGCTAGAGATTCTCGAGTAATGATCCCGACAATAAGCCATAGGTATACTCTCCCTTTATTGGGAGTGGCGAATCTGTTATTAATTTCTCAATTACAACTAAATACCTAAATGGCACCAATCATCACCACATGAGGCGACATACGAAGTGACAACAAAAGAATAAAGTCAAAGCACATAATCAGCATTCAAGATATCCTTAAGCACCTCAAGTCTAAGGATACTTACATCATTGTTGTGATGAGACTATCATCTACATACAATAGAGAATCCATATGATCGTCCCATGGCAAGTGTCCGATGTACTTAGCTACTCTTAGTAAGCATCCACATGTTAACTTTAATCAACTCCTGATCACAATTTATAAGATCCATTGCTTGATCCAATTAAGGAGTATGACATGTGTTAGTCAATGCGGATTAACAATGTCCAGTCTCATTAATCCTATAACTATGAATAATTTAGATAATAACATAATTGCACATAACAGGAATCTTATTATCATGATTTCCTTCATGCTATGTTACATATCATGGACTTCATTAATTCGATTAAAGATCTATATCAATTCAACGCATGAATATCAAATTAATATAGAAGCCTTTCATATATATTAAACAATATGTAATACGTACGATAAGTGCTAAGGGCGATTTCTTTTAGAGCACTTTTCTAACAGGAACTTCATCTCCAACCCACATACTCTAGCTAGTATATTGATCAAAGCAAAATATTTTCCAAAGCATAATTTCTTATCAGCTCAATTGGGTTCCAACTAGAGCTTCACGTGGAAGGGTACATGGTCTGTGTAATCTATCCTTTAGAGATGTTGTAGATGGTACGTAGGAGACGAAAAATCCATTAATGTTTGGCAAGATGTCTGAGTCAAATATGATACCAACTTGCACCTTGTCACCCCTACTGTGGATGGTTTAGAAAACTTGAAAGTATGTGAACTCTTCATACCAAATTCCCAAGAATAGGATATAGAACTACTGCATGAACTTTTCTGGCCTAGAGATGTTGAGGCCATTGCTAGAACATCGGCCTTAGCAACGAGTGGAGAGGACAAAGTTATTTGGCACTTCGAAAAAAATTGAATATACTTAGTGAAAGTTGGGTACATAATTGCTATGAACCTTAGAGAACAATCGATCTCTCCTTGCTTCCCAGGTAACTGCCTTTCCATCTGGAACCTCAGAGTACCACCACATCTTAAGATCTTCATCTCGCGAGCCTTATAGGTTGCCTTCCGATCCATGCAGTCTTACGAGGTAGAGGAATGCAGGGGAATCCGCTTTGCCCGTTCTGCAAGAAGGAGCCTAAGACCATCACCCACTCCCTCCTCACCTATAACAATGCCAGAGCTCACCACAATAGCAGCACAGTCAAACCTAGCAGTGACACAGTAAGATCTTTAAGAGAGACTATTTTCACCGACTTCAACCACCTACGTAAGGAGAAGATGTCCACTCTAGCCACTACACTATTGGTCACTTGGAAACAGTGTAACGCCATGGTTTGGACAAGCAAAAATCTTCCAACCCTAATAGCAGTGCAACAAGGGTTGGATTTTGTTGATGGCTGATGTAAGGCGAGGAGGAACCATCATGACGGAAATCATGCATGACCACATGCAGCTACAAAATGGACCAAACTATCTCTAGGTGTCCTAAAATGTAATGTCGTACGAGGTTGTTCCTCGCTATTCAACCCATACGGAGTTGGTCGCCATTAGAAATGATAGGAACTAAACCAAAGTAATGTCCAACTTAATCATCACGGTCGTCTTTGAAAGCCACCTGAGGTCGAGGCCCTAACTCTCAAAGAAGCATTATCATAGATCCATAGATTGAAGCTAAGTAAGGTAATTATTGAAATAGATTGCAAAGATGTAATAGATGCATTTCACTCCCTCAGGTCGAACGTCTTAGAATTTTGATGTGTACTTAAGGAATGAAGGACGCTAGCCTCTTTGGGTGAGAACTTGTCACTTCGCTCATATCAAAAGCAAACGCATTAATTTACACCGCAAAGAGCTAATTCGCCTTGCGCTAGCCCTTCAATATGGCTTCAGACTTCATCCTTTCTTGTGGATGCCTTGGCTTCTGATTGTTTTTCCGACAAGTATTTAATGAATCCCCCTTGCTTATACAAGGGGTTTTTCTTTCAAAAAAATAAATATAATATGGTTAAGAAATTTCTAATATTTTTAAAAAGTTAATTGATATTATCATATCATTTAATTGATATATCTCATATCATATTATAATATCCAATATTTTAAATTTTTTTCATTATCTACTTATTATCCTAAATAATAAGGGAAATAAATAAAATAATATCTTATTTAATATTATAATATCCAAATAATATAAAATAATAACATATTCAATTTAATAATTAAATAATTATCCAAATCCATTTGATTGTAATAACCTTAATTAAGATATGAATCATTTCTCATTATCTATATAATAATATTCGTATCAATACTTATAAATGTATGAATTAAAATAATTACTCATTTAATTTATAAATAATATTAAATTACATTTTTAATTTAGTAATGTTAAATAACTCTAATATATGTATTTTACTTATTTGTGTCATTTTAAAAAAAAATCGAAGTATTTTCATAAATTTTATATAATTTTATCTTTCCCCGATATTCTTGTAAAAGTATCCACCAATATTTTACCAATATTTTTTATATATTTAAAATCCAATTATTGATATATCCGTGTGTAATACCCATAATAAAAAACAAAAAATAAATAAATTAATAGGAGGGCCTATTTTGCAATTTCTCAAAGTTGGGAGAGGCTCTTAATTAATATAAGAATGTTTTGCTAAAATGGGGTTTTTCCTGACACAATCGTAACCTTCTTCATCTTTTTTTTCTTTTTCAAGGAGAAGAGAGATGAACTAAGGTTTCAAAGAGAGTGGCTTCAAGCTTCAAGAAACATCAACCCCAAGTGAGTATTCTTTTCCCCTTTTGATCCTTAGTAGTTAGGTTTTTCAAATGTTTAGATTTGCAATCCTAGGGTTTTCTAAAACTTGAAAATATGAAACCCTATAAGTGATTAGGATGTATATAGCCAAGAAACTTGATTAGGGTTTGATTTTTAATGTATTTGGGCAAATTCTCATTCTTGGAAACTTAGATTTGAAAACCTAAGATCACCTAAATTTTCAAGTTTGAAACCCTAGGAATGTAGAAAATACATAATATTGAAAATTTTGTTTGGGATTTTATATTTGATGTATTTTGGTAGTTCTTAGACTAGCAAACTTTGGACTTGAAACCCTAGAAGATTCCTTACAAGTTACAAAGAACCACTTGTAGATTTGATAATTTCAACCAAAAACCATGTTTTATGGCAAAATCCCTAATTTTGGGGATTTAAGGAATTGATAGAGTTGGAAAGTGGGTGATGTTGAGGTTTCGTGGAAAAATTGTCTAATTTATTTGAAATTTTTGCTTAAAGAGCTTTTGAGATTTTTTAGATTTAAATATTTTAGTTCCTAGAAAAGAAAATTAAAATTATCTTTTTTTGTCTAATAGATGTTATCTATATTATTCAGTGATTTGTGACTCGAGACTTCGGGTTTTTGCTAGTACCTCTAATACCGGGATGCTTAAGACACACACATTCCTATCAAACAAAATATTTTGTTAGTATATGTGATTATGAGTTTTGGAATTTTCTAGTTATTTAAATCACATGCATGGATCAAATACGTGTTTTGTATGGAAAATGGATTTGAGAATATTTTTGGTAAAGATTGGAATTTATGGAGATATACTTCTGTATTCTTGGGAAATTAGAAACATGAAGAAATATTTTACTTTGGTTTATATGGCCCCTGTCAATGCGTACAAACTTGACAAATATGGCTCATATCAATTTGTATAAACTTGACAAATATAACCCATGTCAATGGGTATAAAATAGAAAACTATGGCCCCTATTAATGGATATAAACTTGACAAATATGGCCAATGTCAATGGGTATAAACTTAACAAATACAGCCCATGTCAATGGGTATAAACTTGAAAAATAAAACCCTGGTCAATGGTATAAATCACAAACACAATCCCAACTAATGTATATCACAAACACACTAAATAATGGGTTATGTAGTAGTTAGACAAATGGTATCTTCAACAAATTAGAATAGTTGACATTTTATTTGAAATAAATATTTATGAAAATCATTTTTTTTTTTTTTGAAAAAAAATAGTGGATTAACTAGGATATGGAATTGTTTGAGAAATATAAAATATGATGAATATTAGTTTGAAATATATTTATCTCTTATTTTCTTGAATACAAGGATTTTATGGGATTCTTAAGGAAAGGAAAATTTTGTTATATCTCCAATTTTGAGAATTTTAAGGTACTTGATCCATGAAACTGTATTAAAATTATTTATTGGGCTTTTAGCTCACTTCTTATTGTTGATCATTTTCAAGTACCTTAGAACTTAACAAGGAGTGATGCTGGGGTAGGTAGGGATGAGAATTGATAAATATTTTCAATTAGTATCTTTTTGGAAGACTTAAAATTATTGGACTACTTTGTTGTTTTGGAATTGAATGTTGGTAAACTTTCATTTTGAGGATTTATGTTGCTAGAATGTTATGTTTTGAGATTAATAGCTTTGGATAATTTATCTTGTTGGAAGATGTTAGCTTAATTATATATATTATTATACTTTAAGAAAGAGTTCATGTCATTGGAAATTATTATTCTTATGACGTAGTTAAAATTTTGTGAGCATATTTACAAGTGTGGTTTTAGAGCCATATATGTGAATTGACAATAACGCCCTTAATTTGTAGTTGGGGTGTTACAAAAAATGTATCAGAGCCAAGGATAGGATCATGTATATTGTTAGAGTAGATGGGTTAGGTTAGATTGAGTGACGAGAATAATTTGTTATTACTATTATTATTATTTTTATATATATGCGGTTAGTTTCATTGAAGAACTACTTATTCCCATTGTTTCTTTTTCTGATATGTCTTAAGATGATAGGTAGCTACGCTCCAAGGTGCAATTCATTTCTTCTCGCGTAGTGAAGCATCGGGCGCATAATGTACCTTCTGTAATCCATCAAACCTCGAATATTTCCTCCCAGTGGTCACTTTTCTAAACAAGTGGGAGGCACCACCTTCAACAAGCCAAGGATTAGCTCGAATGCTAAGTAATCGAGAGATTGATCGATTCAAACCTCGCGGCCGCTAAATTCAAGTTCGTCGCCAGCTAATGTGCTTAGGTTTCTAAGAGTCAAACATAAGGTCGTTCATCTATGACTAGTGGAGTACCTTTGAGCAGTTTAAGAAGTTGAACCCTCCTCGCTTAAAGGAGTCTAACTAACAGTCATGTATCAATGGACTTGATCTTGAAAAGTACTTTAATAAGCCATCATACCTGCACGCAAAGTCAGGTTTGCTACTTTTATGCTTGGTGGAGAAAAGGCTTTTAGGGAATGAGAAACCATTAGTACGGGGATAAGTTTAAAGAAGTCTTCTTCAAAAAATACTTCCCAAAGAGTGTGCACTGCCAAAAGGAATCCGAGTTCATACAGTTAAGACAAAGCAATATGACAGTTGCGGAGTATGAGACTAAGTTCACCCAATTGTCTCATTTTGCCTCTAACCTTATATCTACTAAGGAATAGAAAGCCTTCCGTTTTCAAGAAGGTTTGAGTCCATTTTTTAAGGATAAGCTCTCCTTTCATAAGTTGGAAACCTATTCAAAAGTGGTAAAGAGTGCCCTCCTAGCTGAAAGAACTCCAACGGTACAGGGAGCAACACAAGAAGGGTAGATCCGATTATCCTCAAGGTGTTCAAACACATAAAAGGCCAAGTACTTCAAGAGATAAGGTTGTCAGACCAACTTAAGAAGTAAGGAAAGACAAGGTCACTCCATGTAAGTGCGACAAGCAACATGGTGGTATTGTGTGCTACAAACAGATTGGTGCCTACTTTAATTGTGGTGAACTTGGTCATTTTGTTCGAGATTGCCCACGAACAAAGGATCCTCAAGCATATAAACCAGATGATGGAAAGGTTAGGCCAAGGACCCAAGGGAGAGTGTTTGCCATGACAAACAAAGATCCTCAAGCCTCACCAGAGGTTGTCATAGGTTCTATTCAGTTTCATTCTCTACCAATTAGAGTGCTTATTGATGTCGGAGCTACCCATTCTTTTATTTCTGCTTCTCTTGTTGATCTATTTGGCTTATCTACTAGCTTGCTACAATTTGATATACTGGCCCTGATAAATTCAATTAGGGAAATCCTTTATGGCTACTAGAGTTGTTAAGAATGATAGTATTGTGTTCGAGGCTAGAGAACTGCATGTGGACTTGATATTGTTGCAATTACATGATTTTGATATCATATTGGGAATGGATTGACTAGCAACTCACGATGCCATAGTTGATTGTTTTTCTAAGAGGGTAACATTTCATATTCGATAACCTGAATTTTGTTTTGAAGGGAGCTCTAGCGATACTCCTGTTCAATTAATTTCAATTATGAAGGCTCAATCCTTACTCAAGAAAGGTTACCAAGGATATTTGGCTTATGTTGTGGGAAATGATAAGAATGTGAAGTTGGATGATATTTTTCATGCCCCTACCCTCGCCTGGGCAAAAAGAAAGGGCGCGGCACGGGACAGGGACTCTTTAACCTACTTTTCGTACATTTGTGGGCCCATTTTATATATAAATCCATAAGGAAATAAAACTTATAGTACTACCACCGTAGTGGTGTTTAAACTGTCATGTACATATTCCTAGGTCCCATTTACTTATACATAAACAAATTCCACTATTTCAAAAACTTTTACATTTACATTCCAAAACTGGGTACCAAAACCACGCCAGTGGACTCCTATCATTGCGGTCGCCTTGTCGATGCGTGAATGCCTGATGTCCCTTCAAGATCTACATGGATAAAACACCCGCGCTAAGCTTCTAAATCCTAGTGAGAAAATGTATAACAAATATGACAACTCAAGTGGTCCATACACCATGTGATACATATAACATAATGCATATGTCAGAGTTTACGTATAACATAATTCTATAACCGAGTTTTTATATCTCCCATAAGAGTTCAGAACAGAGATCCTGTACAGAAGGTACCCGTAGGTACATTACAGAACAGAGCAAAACTGATTACTTATGCTTTCTTATTGTTCATTATTTAGATTTTTATCATATAAATGTTTGCCTGTATAGACCACAAAACAGAGACGTGTCTGCCCACATAAATGTGGCGGTCATATCACTCAGCGTGAATGTGTCGTAGCAACCTAAAGTAGACGTGTCTACCCATGTAATGTATGTCGTGAAGACTAGCAGGAGTGTCAAAGCACTAAATAGAGGTGCCTATTCATTCACTATTTAGTCTTAAGCAAGCATACAATTATATGTGTTACCGAAGCTCATATATCATTCCACTTGACATTATCAAATAAAGGCAAGAAAAAATGTTTGCCCCATGACAGAGCATTTTTCATATAATCCCTTATGCATGTAATCGACCCTTTCATTCTAATTAAAAGATGAACGGGAAAACAACAGTGGTCAGAGGGACCAAAAGACTTCTGATCTTAAACAACTTTGAGTACTGGCACTTTCAACTTTCGCACTTGTACTCAACTTTCAAGATTAGACTAACTTTCAAGATCGTACTCACCTTCAAGATCGGTGATCACCTTCAAGATCGGCACTCACCTTCGCATTGGTACTCAACATTCAATACCGGCAATTAACATCCTCTAGACCAGCCTCCAAGAGTACCAAGACTAACCTCGAGTACGGTGACTAACCTCAGTACCGGTGACTAACATCCTTTTAGTTAAAAACCACATTGAGTAATCAGAGCTTCACTTGCGATTTCTCGCGTAATGGCTAACGCCATTTCACCTAAATTCAAACCAAAACTAAAACCAACTTCAACCACAAACTAACTCAGTTCAACCAAAAATACACATGAATTGAAGAGTTAGGGTTTTCCTAACCCAAACGTAGACAAAGAAAGAGTTAGGATAGTTTCCTAACCAAAAAATCCATACATAGGTTCTATACTAACAAATACAAGAGTTCAAAACCAAAGTTCCAAACCTGGATTTTCTTCTTCTTCTCTTCTTCCTTCTTCTTCTTCTCTTCTTCTCTTCTCTCCACCGGAATGCCCTAACCTTCAAAGCTAAAAAAAAAAGAAGATTTCTAAGACCATGTTTGGTCTTATACCAATTTTTGGCTTACTTTTTGGGTTTTTCAATTTAGTCCTCCAACTCCCATCTATTTGAAAATGAGCTTATCACAAGTCCTACAATAGCATATAATCTTTTTGTTTTATGACCTTTAAGTCCTCATTTTACAATTTACCAATTTAACCTTGACTTTTTTATTAATCCCGGCTTTATCCTTTTTCACTTTTAGCACTTAAATCCCAAAAAATACAAATTTTACTTTTCTTATACTACAAAACTATAATAAACTACTAAGGTGGAATTCGGGGTTTTACATGAGGAATGACCTGGACTACCACCAAAAAAGGAAGTTGAATTCACCATTGAGTTAGTGCCTATAACGCCCCAAAAATACCCTAGAATTTTTATAATAATTTTATTATATATTCCAGGTATGAATTGAGACAAACTTGGGTTTTTCCGGGAAAACTGATAAATGGTGAAATGTGAAATGAATATGTGAGTATATTATTAAATGTTATATGCTAAAGTGATTAAAAGATTGAACCCAGAAATAAACCCAAGTGAAAAATGGCAAAAAATGGAAATTTGTAAAATGAGGACCTAAGGGTCAAATGATAAGCTTAAATGCTAATGTGAATTAAATGATAAATGAAAGTGAAATTAAGACCAAAAAGAGAAGAAATTAGAGAAATGGAATTTCGTGCTCAAACATGGCCTTACACTTAAAATGAGAAAATAAGACCAAATGTGTGGTCTTAAGAGCACATTGTGCATTTTTGAGAAAATGCTTTTTGAGAGAGTAGGGAGATGAGAAAAGTTGTAAGGCGCGAGAAGATCAAGATTGTCGTGTGATTTCTTCCCACCTCTGCTTCTAAGTGAACAAGCATCTTGTGAAGAAGATTCAAAGGGATTCAAGGTATGAACCTAAACCCTAGAAAGTAGATGATGTTCGTTAGAAAACCCTAATCCATCCAATGCGGGTTTTGCTTATGGTTGGTTTAGATGTTATCAGTGATTCTATGTTTTTGTTTTCGGATTTTGAGGATTTTTGGAGGAAATCGCACAAAAGAAGAAAACTGGAAAATCTAGGCAAAACTAGCTCTACGCCGTTAGCTAGGAACCCACGCCATGGCAGTAGACCTGGCGCCGGCGTAGGATACCGCCAGATGAAATGGTGCTAAATGCATACGCCGAACCCCACAGAAAGTAACGCTACGCCGCAGTCAAGGACTACACCGCATGTAGCAAGTTAAGGTCATCGGTAGAAGCATCGCTCACGAGGAAAATTTTCGCTTGCTCTAATGTCTAAGTTTTGTATATCGATAGTATAGAACCCTAATAAATGACTAACGGTTCAAATAAGAATAAACTAAATGAAAACGTATCATACACCGCCTCAACGGCTAGTTCGCCTTTCAGCGCATTTAGTGTCTTAACCCAAAACCGTTAACGAAGATAAATTTGTCATTCACTAAAAATGTATAATAATTGTTTATCCACAAAGAGTGGTGTAATTTTTATTGATTAGGGACAGGTGAGGATCACCTAACCTAGGACCGATATTGAAGGGAAAGAAATAAGAGCTGACAACTTCGGTTTGTTCACTGACCCTCTATCCTTATTTTAAGTGTTTTTGTAGTATAACAAATAAATCTGAAATTATTATATGGAATGAGTATATCTTTGAAATGATATTACGAAAGTGCATATGGATTTGAAAATGTGATATTTGAAAATGTCTCGATACCAATTTCATGTGCTGACATCAGAGTTGCAAACGAATTGGTCAATTCTTGACATCTTGAATTGAATCGATATAACGAACGACTAACATGGCAGGATGCACCAATCGGCATCCGTCGTGATGGTGTATGGCATTGTTAAAATGTCCCATTTGGTAGGATGCACCAATTGGCATTTATCATGATGGCGTATGGAATTTTGTAGCGACCACATGGTGGGGTGTACCAATCGGCATCCATCATGATGGGAGACCGAAATTGTTAAATGTGTAAGCACATTACCGAATGATAAAAATGACGGGATTCACCGAACGGAATTCGTCATGAATGTGAATTGTATAGACAAAGTAAAATAACAAACTCGATGAGTGTAAATGGGATTTGTAAACTAAATACATCTTTGGGAGCATATGTTCAATCTCAAGGATTTGAGTTAAGTAAATTGAAAGAAGTGGAAAATGGTATTTTGATATGATCAATGATTTGTAAAGTGAAAGCATGTGAAAATGAATAAGCATGAGTATAGTTTGATATAAAAGGCATGGTTTTATGATAAATGCATGCCATGTTAAATTGAAAATTGGAATAGAACTATATAGAACCACTAAGCATGAAAATGCTTAGGTGTAGTTTTTATCTATGCGCAGGTTTCGAGTAAACATGAAAGAAGGCAAGATCAAGAAGCGTAGAGTTATAGAGAAAGTTGCAGCGTATAAGTATATATCCCGTCATATGCATATCATTTCTTTTTTAACGTGTGACATTTTATGAACAAAAGAGTTAAACTCTGAACTATTGTTTTGTATATCATTTGGTAAAGGTATGATACGCCATTTTGTAAACGAATTGTATAAGAGTTAATGTTTATGGGCCTACCATTTGAAAATGCTTTTGCATAATTGAAAGCCCTAAAACGAAATGACATAAATAAAATGTTTTGATAAAAAAAATGAAAACGATCAAAGTAAACCAGTTCGGCTCTGATCCGCCCTTCGTCAATGAGATTCGTCGACACTTTTACAAAAAAAAAAACAAACAAAAAACAAACAAAAGAAAAGTAAACAAAAAGAATTAAACGAGCATCTCGGATCCGGTTCGGACCCGCCAATCAGGTCAGGCCAGAAAAGGGTTTTACACTTTAGTGGTATCAGAGCCTAGGTTTAGGCGTTTCTGGAAAAAGGCCCTGAACTATTTTAAAAAAGGATTTTGAAAATGGTATTTGACATACATTGCATTTGCATATGGATGACATGACTCACACGGATCTTATCATCTTAATAGGTAAGCATGGATGGTTCAAAAATCTATGGGTCGAAGGTGACTAGTGGAAATCGGGCCCCGATAGTCCCGCTTAGTGTGGTAGCAGCACAAAACTTCATGCTCCACCACAAGAATGAACCGAAACAAGTGGCAGGAGGTACTATGCGTATCCTCCAATGGGGCCGCTTCTCAATCTTTTGCAAAGAGCCAGCAAATCTCACCGCAATCAAGCCTCCGTGAGCGATCAGCCATTGAGAGAATGGCAAGGTACTGACCGATAGACTTTCTTAGAAAGAAAGAAGATGAGCCTTCAATGGCAGAAAATTGGCTCAAGAGAACCGAGCAAATGCTTTTGCAAATGCATTGCACATCGGAAGAGAAGTTCGAATGTGCGACCTCACTACTACAGATAGCAGTTTATCGCTGGGTGGGCTCGTGACCAGACCGCACTACTCAAAGAGAATTACATGGAGGTTCTTCTTGATGAGTTCAAGAAGTACATGGTCGCAGATCTATTTAAACTATATGCGACAAGAGTTTCATAATCTGAAACAAAGGCAATTAAGTGTAATCGAATATCTGAGAGAATTCACACGGTTGAGCAAGTATGCTCCCGAGATGTTAGTAACCGAAGATGAGAAGTGCCATAAGTTTGAAGACGGCCTTAATGACCATATTCGGGCCCATGTCATAGGATTTTTCCATGATGATTTCTCCAAAATCATGACATGTGCTCTAAATGTGGAACGAGTAAAGAAAGAGGAAAATGAAAGAAAAAGAAGACGGGAAAGAAAACTCCGGTCGACAAGTGCTCACGCAAATGCGAGTAAGAGATCTTAGGAGATCACAAGGTTCTATTCACCATACCTGTGCCACCGGTGAAGAATACTATTCCCACGGGCCATCACTGCAAGTGCACAAGGAGGTGCTACTAGAGGACAAGATGTTCCTCGTTGTTCTCAGTATGGGAGAAGACACAAGGGAGAGTGTTGGAGATTGACAGGTGCTTTCTTAGGTTATGGATCCATGGAGCACAAGATACGAAATTGTACAAGGGAACGTCCCTTCACAGCATCCCGCATGGGGCAACGATGACAAGATGTAAAGGCAAAGAAAGTGTTGCATCACAGAGTGTTCCGAGACAAGGACACATGCACTTTGGGTAGGCAAGATGGTCATGTCTAAATAGAGCATATGCAATGAAAGCAGTGGAAGATATCGACGCCCCAGATGTGATAGTCGGTAATTTTACTATCTCTGATACTATTATTCATGCATTGATAGATCCAGGATCGACTCATTCATACATATGTACTGACATACCCAGCTTAGGTAATTTACCAAGGAGTGAAATCGAGTATGACATCTTGGTGACGAACCCGCTCGGACATAGTGTTATTGTGAATAAAGTATATAAAGATTGTCTCATCGTATCAAGAGAATAACATGGAATTTCAGAGACTCGACAGAGTTATCCTCTCGTAGAATCTGGCGATATCGGGATCGACCGGGTTATCCCGACACCAAGCGATAGTCGATTGTAGAATGAAAAGAGTGACCTTAAGGACACTTAATGAGGATGAAGTAATTTACTGGCAAGAGGTCAAACCAATTTCTAATGTGATATTCCCAAATATTACTAGAACAATCTGCGTAGCGATGTGAAGCCTATTCGCTTGGCGCGATTGAAACGGAAAAGGCAAGGCCTAGTGTATCCGATATCCCCACCATTAGTGACTTTCCAAACGTGCTTCCGGAAGAGTTGCCAGGATTGCCTCCATAGAAGGAGATTGAGTTTTGCTAGCTTACATCGTACTGCGCCGACTCAAAGATCCATTACACGCATCAATGGCTCATTGAGCTAAAAGAGATTTAAATTGCAGTTGCAAGAATTGCTAGAAAAGGGATTTTTTTCGTCCGAGTGTATCACCATGGGGAGCTCCCATGCTTTTTGTTAAGAAGAAAGATGGTACGCTTCGACTATGTATTGATTATAGACAACTGAACAATTTGACAGTAAAATAAGTACCCGTTACCCAGGATTGATGATTTGTTTAACCAACTGAAAGGTGTAAGTATTTTTTCAAAGATAGATTTTTGATCTAGGTATCATCAGTCGAGAATTAAAGATGAGGATGTGCATAAAACGACATTTAGAACGCAACATGGACATTATGAGTTCCTTGTAATGTCGTTTGGTTTGACAAATGCTCCAACGGCTTTCATGGACATAATGAATCGTAT
The DNA here is from genome assembly GCA_016808115.1 of Tetrastigma voinierianum. NCBI lineage: Eukaryota > Viridiplantae > Streptophyta > Magnoliopsida > Vitales > Vitaceae > Tetrastigma > Tetrastigma voinierianum. The sequence goes on along the minus strand of JAEQBH010003183.1, from coordinate 56,345 downwards.
TTTCCGATCGCATGTGGATCAGTTTGTCGTAGTGTTCATAGACGACATTCTTGTGTATTCAAAAGATCGAAAAAATCACCACACACACCTTCAGGTAGTGTTAGAGACTTTGAGAAAAGAGCAGTTGTATGTAAAACTGAGCAAATGTGAGTTTTGGTTGAATGAAGTGTCCTTTCTTGGACACATTGTATCGAAAGAAGGAATCCGAGTGGATCCAACAAATATAGAAGTGGTTGTTGAATGGAAGCCACCAAGAAATGTTACGTATGCATAGTTTCCCGGGAATCACAGTTACTACGTAAGATTCGCAGGGGTCCTCTATGACTACAAATTGATAGATGATTGTTCCGTAAAATGTAGTATGAATGGAGTGAAAAATGTCAAAGAAGTTTGGATAAATTGAAGGCATTCTCTTAACTCGAGGTCTTGCTCTACTTAACTGACCTACTTAAAGAATAATATGTGATCTTTAGTGATGCGTCACTAAAATGGACTTGGATGTTCTAATGCAAAGAGGGGTAAAGGGAGAAGATATGCTTCAAGAGAATTGAAGCCGTATGAAAAGAACTACCCTATACATGATTTGGAATTAGCCGCAAATTGTATTTGTAATCAAAATTTGGAGACATTATTTGTATGAGAAAGTGTTTCATTTATAATCGATCATAAGAGTCTTGGGCATTTGCCTCACAACGAGAGCTTAACTTGAGACAACGGAGATGGATGGAATTGATAAAAGATTATGACTGCATGATTGATTATCACCCGGGAAAGGCCAATGTAGTGGTCGACGCTTTGAGTAGAAGGTCACTGCAAACGCTTCAAGTGTTGAATGCTCATTTTTCGTTGATAGACGACGGTACAGTAGTGGCAGAATTAATAGCGAGATCGAGTTTTTTGAATGAGTGCTAGAGGCATAAAAGAAAGATGAGAAAATCGTTGCCATAGTGAGTCAAATTGGAATTGATAAAGAGACCGAGTTTATAGTGAATGAAAATGGAATTTTGTATTATAAGGATTGGGTTTGTGTACCTGATGGTAATGATTTGAGGAAAGCCATACTTGAAGAGTGTGAGGTCCCCACCCCGGGCCTACCCAAGGTGGAGCCCATCACACCCTTCAGCCCTGGTACTACATCACACCCTCCTAGTGACAGAAATCTACTCAAGAACTCCAGTTGCGAACCTCCCACCAAGCCTCGCCCGACCGACAAGTTACCATGAAGCTTAAGCCGTTAAACCGCTGAAACCGTATTTGGAAAACGGGTTATAAAATTTTTCACTCTTCTATCAAAATCACACCTTAGATTTAGCAAAATCCTGTGAGCATAACGATTGCACGTGGTCAAGCCTAAAATACAAAATCACCCTGTGAGTAAAACAATATACACTCCCAATGTTTTCCAAATGTCCAACTGAGTAATAATAAAGGACCTCTCGGTCCTCATCAAAATATAAGATAAGGATCAATCCAATATAAGTTTATCAGAACCTGTTCTTTTTCTCAAAATCATGCATGCATATTTTATAAAAGATATTTATATATACAAAATGTCACATTTTAAGTTTACTAGTTTTAATTTACACCTTATCTTATATATAATCACAAAGACGTCTGTAGATCATTAAGGATCCCGAAAGATCTTTCTTGCTTTCAAAGACTGTGACTAAAAATTATTTTAAAATGTAAAACCGTGAGCCAAACTGCCTGAGTACTATAAGTTCTAAATGTCTGTCACGTTTTCAGACTCGCTTAATTTCTTCTTTTATTCATTTTGATTTTCGTTTTTTTTTTTTTTTTAAATATTTTTCTTTAATTATTATTATTATTTGATAAACTATTTTCTATTGCTCCATTCGGGTTCATTTCTATCCCGAAAAATTTTATTTCTTTTCAGTTCACTTATTTTAATTGAACTTTAATTCAAGGCATTTTCTGACTTCTGAGATTTTTGTAAAAATCTCGTCCCTGAAGTCCTTGACGATTTATCACCTTAAAATTGCAATATATTCTCGACTGTCTTTAATTCACCTAAATTTTTTCGTAGTCACTAGATTTCATGCAGACGAATTTAATTCAAGACAAATTGCTTCACATCCGAGATCTAGAGAATTTTCTAAAGCCCCTAAACTATTTTGCAATTTATTATTATTATTATCCTTTAAAATTTCATAAAAATCTATTAATTGGAATTCCACCCCAAACTTTCCTTAATTGCAAAAGTGTCACAATTCTTTTAAAACAACTTTCAAAAATTCTATTATGGCACTAAAATAATGCGGGCTTCCCTCGCGCACATACGGTTACATGAGCAATTCGACACCTCTGGATTCGGTGTTACAAATCCTCCTCCTAAGCAACATTTCGGGTCTCTCGAAATGAACAAAACTAATATAAAGAGGATACCTTAATCAAAACAACTGAGGATATTGACTGCGCATCCGAGCCTCTGACTCCCATGCAGCCTCTTTAATCCCAAATAGATTCCCATAAACTTCAAGCAATCTGAATGACCTTTATTCCGCAAAATCTGCTCTCAAGGATCTACTATCCGCATTGGGTCGCTCCTTATAGGTCAAATTATCCTTAGTTCTACCGGGCTGGATCTCTCGAGTACATGGAGGGATCTCGAAATGTACTTATGGAGCACAGATACATAAACACATTATGAACCTTAGACAACTCCTAAGGGTCTAATCTATATGCTAACGGTCCCACTGCAATAATCCCATATGGTCCATGTATCCGGGCCTTAGCTTCCGCCTTCCAAATCCGAGGACACCTTTCCAAGGGAAACTTTGAGGAAGACCATCGCCTAATTTTAAACTCGTAGATCTTACCGCTTGTCCGCATAACTTTTTTTGGTCATTCCTGCCATCTTGAGTCCGGTTCCCGACAACTGGATCTTATCTAAGTGTAATATGTACTAACTCCAGCTCATCAGTCTCCTCTCCTACTTCATCCCAAAGATACGGAGTACGACACTTCCACCATACAATGCTCAATAGACGCACTATGTCGGATTGATAACTATTGTTGCAGTAAACCCATCGAGATAAATGCGATCCCAACTTCCTTTAAACTCTATCCCACATGCTCTAAGCATATCCTCTCTAACGTCGAATAGTTCTCTCCGGCATCGACCTACTCGCCCGAGGATGGAAAGTCATGGCGCAAAGTGCAATCGAGTCCCCATGGCATCCTCGTAACCGACCAAAATCCGATGTAAACTGGGTCTCTGGCCCGAGACTAATGACATGCAGGAACACCATGTAATCTAACTATCTCCTCCACATATAATTGGGCCAACTTGTCCAATGGGTCATCATTGCTAATTGGGAGAAAATGCGCGGATTTCATTAGTCTATCCACTATCACCCATATGGCATCGTGTTGTCTGAAGTTCCCTGAAGCCCGATAACAAAATCCATAGTAATCTATCCCACTCCCATACGTGAACGAAAGGGGCCGATCTTCCTATGGCCTCAGTGCCCGCCTTGACCTACACGATGTTAGGCATCCGATACGAAATCCCGCAATTTCCCTTTTTCATGCCCTTCCACCACAATAATGCCTCAGAGTATGATACAACTCGTGCTACGCCAGGTGCATGGTGATATGACTAAGAGCGAGCCTCTTTCCATGATTTCCTTTAGTTCACCTATGTCGCACACACATTCGACTCTCTAACTATTACGCCCATCGCCTCCGATCCGAACTCCGTCTACCACCTCAACTCGCTCAACTTAATCATCTCCAAACCCGTCGACCTTCTTGATCCGATCCACAAGAAGAGGATCTAACATAAACAGATGCCAATAAAGGTCCCCGCGTGTCGCCTACTTCGCAACCGAACTCCCAAAGATCTCAACTCATCAACAATGGGAGATATACCGCTCAGAATAAGCATAGGAACCCCTCCTGGCCTGACTTAAGGCATCGGCCACTACATCGGGCCTTCCCCCGGATGGTACTCTCATCGTGCAATCATAATCCTTAATCAACTCCAACCACGGCGCCGCCTTGCCAAGCACTTTCCGAGTAAAGATCTATTGCAGCTCTTATGATCGTATCCGACAAGGAACACCGTATAGATACGTCTCCGCATCTTTAGAGTGAAAACCATCACGCTAGTTCTAAATCATGGCCTGTAGTTCCCGCTTCAGGCTTCTTTTAACTGACGGAAGTATGCTTAATACCTACCATCCCGTATCAAACACACCCTAACCCTTGTCTGGAAGCATCACTATATAACACATAACCGTCCTTTCCTAACGGTAGTGCTACCACTGGAGCTGTCATCAATCTCTGTCTCAGCTCCTCAAAACTAAGGCTGAAGGTAATCTCACCACCTCGAATTCGACCCTTTTCAACAGCCAGATCGTCAACTGAGTCGCTATCTTCGAAAATCCATCAACAAATTTCCCGCACAACCTCGCATCCAAGGAAACCATAACCCCCTGTGGAAACATTTGTGGGCGGCTTCCAATAATTATAGCTTCAATCTTCCTCGAGGATCCACACTAATACCTCTCCTCGCCGAAATGACATGACCTAAGAAAGCTACTTTGTCCAACCAAAACTCGGGCACTTACTAAACTTAGCCGAGTAACTGACGCTTCTAAGAATCTCGCAAAGACTATCCGAGATGCTCGCGATGGTCCGAACCGCCCGAGTACACTAGAATGTCATCAATGAATACGATCACAAACTTATCTAAATACTGATTGAATAATTCCGCTCATCAAATCCATGAACGCAACTCCGGCATTACCAATCCGGAACGGCATCACTAGAACTCGTAGCTCGTGATCTCATCTCGGGCGCGCCTTAGAAAGTCATCACCTCCCGTGACTTCAATCGATGGTGGTGCCCAGAAATACCAGTCAATCTTAGAATATACCCAGATCCATGCAATTGGTCAAATAGGCTCATCTATACGAGGCGACATCAAGGCGATTGCCGTCCCGATTCAAATTGCCTATAGTCTATACACACAAACCAGAAGCTTCCATCTTTCTTCTTACGAAGAGAATCGGAGCTCTCACTCTGCGAGGTACTAGGCCTGACGGCCCTTACTTAGCAATTCCTCCAATTGTGCCTTCCAATTCTTTCAACTCTACTCGGGGCGCCATTCGTATGGAGGAATGATATCTACTTGGCCCCCGAACTAGTTCAATAACGAACCTAATTTCTATCCGGGTAAACTTAAAATATCATCCTGCATCCGGGAACTCTTTGACTACGGGATGTCTTCAAATTGTAGTCCCTCTTGTCTCTATCCACTAGCAAATACAATAATCCCCAACCTTCCGAAGCATTTTCTTGAGGCGGTCATGGCATTAATGAGACTAGGCGATCTCTTCCGATTCCTCGAATATCACGCCGGTTCCTCCGGGTCGAACCAATCTTACTTCTTCTTATAGCACCGGCGCTCTATGCCCGATAACTACCCATACCCAAGATTATATCAAATCCGCGGATACCTAACACTTATCAAGTCCGCCGGAAAATCCCATTCTCGGATCACCAATCTACTAATTCGAACTATCCTTCGATGTCATAGTATCCCATTAGGTACGGAAAGTTCACCATACGACTCATCTATGTGCTGAGACTCTATCTGCGCCTCTCAGTTGAATGGTACCGAAATAAATGAATGAGTGGCTACCAGTCCACCAATGCATATGCACTTCATGATCGTGAACCGAAATCATACCAAGAATCACGTCCGTGATGATCCGCTCCCGTTAGGTGGATCAGAATACCCGAGCCCGAGCACGAAAGTACCACTAACCGCCAATCGCACCGCCTCGCCTCCCGCGACCCCTACCGGGCGATTCTACCGTGTCAGATCGCCACTACCGAATCCACTTTACTACAAATTCTCGATCGGACCGCTTGCTCGTGTGATGCTACTGCATCTACCTCAGGTCCTCAGAGGCTACTAACCCGTGGACAGCTCCTGATAAAAGTGACCTTCCCGCCCGCAATGGCATCCCTGTCATATTCGATTCAGACTCCGAGATGCCTCCTCCGACATGCGGGCAATAATGGAAAAAGATGATCCTCAATATCTACCACCTCCGGGTCTCGCTGCGATCGAACGGATCCTGGCCAGATGCCCCTGCCCCGAGCCTCTACCGCCGGGTCCACTTCTTCCTTTCTTTCTCTACTAGGCCGATCGGGTGTTCGGGCCGACTAAAGGCCGGAGCACCTCTCTACCGTCACCGCCTCGAGTTAGAACTAAAACTGTCCTTTCTACCTTTAGTGCAACCTCAAACTTTTCATAAAATTGCTGCTTGCTTTGCTTTTGTTGTATCCTAGTAAACACGGGAAACCTGTGTCTCTATCGTGCCGGTGGAAAGACCTCGTGTCCACATCACCTTTTTCCAATAATTATGGTGGAAAGACCTCATGTCTACATCACCATATAATAGCTAGAACACTAACCCTATCTAACCATAAGTACCCTGCCTCTAGGTCGCGGCAGATTCATCATAAGTTTTAGCCCCTTAATTTAGGAGCATGCTCTATCATGCCCCTCCGTCTTCCGAAGACTCACTCGACTACAATCCTGAAATTTCAATCTAAACTGGCCATAAACAGTCCCGAAATTCAGCCCTGACTGTCCGAACATAGTCCCAAAAATTCCTAAAAATTCCAAACTTAGCTCCAAAAATTTTCGACTAAAGTTTAATACCTTTCACGGCTCTGAGAAAATTCCCAAGCCATTACATAACCTTTAGGCTTGAAATAACACAATTAGGCAAATTTTCTACCTTTTAAAGTTTGACAAATAGCTAAGATATTGGTACCCACTTCGTAAGAATTTGGTGCTTAAGCCCTAGGTCCCAGGTTCGAGGCGAGCCATGGAAGTGGGGGAGGTCCCGAAGGGCCTTAAGCTCTGTGATCGGTCTCGAACTCATGAGGCGAAAGGAACCCCGTGGAGCAGGGGGATATCCTGAGCTTGAGCGAGGAGAACCATCTAAGGACCCGGGAGGGTGACGACGGGTCTAGCCCCGCGGTGAGGCTCCCCGGTGGGACCCTACAGAGGCACACAATGGATCTTTTATATCCACCTTGCAGAGTAATAAAAAGATGTATCAAGATTTGAAAATGTCATTCTGGTGGTCCAGAATGAAAAGAGATGTATCAGAGTTTGTAACCAAGTGTTTGGTGTGTCAAAGAGTAAAGGCAGAGCATCAAGTTCCTTCGGGATTATTGCAGCCTATCATAATATTGGAGTGGAAATGGGACCGAATCACCATGGATTTTGTGGTTGGGTTACCATTGACAAGGAGGAATCATGACTCAGTTAGGTCGTAGTAGACCGATTGACCAAGTCAGCTTACTTCCTACCAGTGAGAACCGACGATTCGCTTGATAAGCTAGCAGAGCTGTACATCAAGGAAATAGTTCAGTTACATGGAATTCCTATATCCATTATTTCAGATCGAGATCCAAGGTTTACTTCGAGATTTTGGGGAAAATTGCAAGAGGCCATGGGCACTCGACTAAATTTCAGTACAGCGTTCCACCCGCAGAAGGATGGACAATCAGAGAGAGTGATCCAGATTCTGGAAGATATGTTAAGAAGTTGTGTGATCGACTATGAGGGTAGTTGGGATCGACACATTCCTTTAGTTGAATTTATGTACAACAACAGTTTCCAATCGAGTATTGGAATAGCGCCTTACGAGGCTTTATATGGAAGAAAATGTAGAACACCCTCAGGTTGGATGGAATCGCGAAAAGAAGTGATCGCTTCCCGACTTGATAAGAGGACTAAGAAAAGTGAAAATGATTAGAGAGAGATTGAAAATGGCCACAGATAGACAGAAATCATATGTCACATGAAAGAAAATATATTCGATATGAGATCTGGGTGAAAAGTGTTTGAAAGTATCGCCGAAGTTAAGGTGATGAGATTCGAAAAAGGGCAAGCTCGAGCCCTAGATTCATCGTCCTTATGAAGTAATCGAAAAAAAGTGGGTCCAAAGGGCATACGATTAGCATTAATTCCAACTTGGAAAAGATCCATAATGTTTCTCCATGTCTCGATGCTAAGGGAGGCACCGATCCGATCCATCGTATGTAGTCTCGCTAAAGACAACGAGCTTAGACTGCATTTATCAGATGAAGAAGAGCTTCTGGAGATTTTGGCTCAAGGAAAGAACCGTGAACAAGAAGACTTCAAGATCAAAGTGTTGTGAGAAACCACAAGACCGAGGAAGCCACTTGGGAAAGTGAAGAAACGATGCGGCAGCAGTATCCGCAACTATTTAACTAAGGTAAATTTTGAGGACGAAATTTTCTTAAGTGAGGGAGAGTTGTAACACCCCAAAAATACCCTAAAATTTTTATAATAATTTTATTATATATTTCGGATATGAATTGAGCCAAACTTTGGTTTTTCTAGGAAAAATGATAAATGGTGAAATATGAAATGAATATGTGAGCATATGATTAAATGTTATATGTTAAAGTGATTAAATGATCGAACTTAAATAAAACCCAAGGAAAATGGAAAAATTAAATTTTGAATGGAGGACCTATGGGGTCAAATGATGTTTCTTAAATGCTAATGTGAATTAAATGATAAATGAAAGTGAAATTAAGACCAAAAAGGAGAAAAAATGAGAAATGGAATTTGTGTGTAAGCCAAACATGTCCTTACACTTTAAATGAGAAATAAGACCAAATGTGGTCTTAGAAGAGCACGTTTGTGCATTTTTGAGCAAAAACGTTTTTGAGAGAGAGGGAAATGAGAAAAGCTAGGGCAAGGTGAGAAGATCAAGATTGTTGGTGTGATTTCTTCCCACCTCTTGCTTCTAAGTGATCAAGCATCTTGGGTGAAGAAGATTCAAAGGGATTCAAGGTATGAACTCAAACCCTAGAAAGTTGTATTTGATGTTTAAGGAAAACCTCAATCCATCTGGCGGTTTTGCTCAGAGTTGGTTTAGGATGATAATAGAATGCTATTGGGAGTGATTCCCATGTTTTTTTTTTTTTTTGGGATTTTGAGGATTTTTGGAGGAAATCGCAAAAAAGAAGAAAACTGAAAAATCTAGGCAAAAAAACGAACTCCTATGCCAGCCACGGCGTAGGGAACCTTGTACGCGGCATGAGACCATACGCCCGGCGTGGGACACTAACACCGTGGTGAGGGCTAAAATGGCACCCCTCGGGGCGCTGGGTGTACTTGGCCGCCGCGGCGTAGCGGTGCTGCGCATGGGTGGCCTTCTGCGTTCACGAGAGGGTAAAATTTTGGGTTTGTTCGAAGTCTGGATTTTTGTACACCGATAGTATAGGAACCCTAATAAATGACTAATGGGGTTAGGCAGAATGAAACTAAATGGCAGTATGTCGTACCTCGCCGCGTCGTATGTGGCAGAGTTCGATCTTTAGTGAGCTAGTGTCTGGCAAAGCACGTTGCCAGAAGATAAATTTTTCATTCAGCAAAATGTATAATAAATTGTTTATCCACTAGAGTGGCGTAATTTTTATTGACTAGGGACGAGTGAGGAGTACTACTTCTAGGGCCAGAGATCGAAGGAAGGAAACGAGAGCTAAGAAACGACTTCTGTTTGTTCACTGACCCTCTATCCTTATTTCAAGTGTTTTGGTAGTATAACAAATAAATCTGAAATGATTATATGGAATGAGTATATCTTTGAAATAATATTACAAAAGTGCATATGGATTTGAAAATGTGATATTTGATAATACGACGATTAATTGCATGTGGTGATTAGCGGGTTACCATGAATTGGTCAATTCTTGACATCTTGAATTGAATCGATATACCGAATGACCAACATGGCAGGATGCACCAATCGGTATCCGTCATGATGGTGTATAGCATTGTTAAAATGTCCTACTTGGCGGGATGCACCAATTGGCATCCGTCATGATGGCGTATGGCATTTTTAAGTGACCACATGGTGGGATGTACCAATCGGCATCCATCATGATGAGAGACCGAAATTGTAAAATGTGTAAGCACATTCTTAGAGATGATAAGACGGGATTCAAGAAATGTCCAGTCATGAATGTGAATTGTATAAGGCAGTGAAATAACAAATTTCGATGAGTGTAAATGGGATTTATAAACTAAATACATCTTTGGGAGTACATGTTTGAATCATGATTTGAGTTAAGTAAATTGAAAGCATGTGAAAGTAATTTGATAGATCAGTTTGTAAAGTGAAAGCATGTGAAATGGAATGAGCATGAGTATAGTTTGATATAAAGGCATGGTTTATGATGAAATGCATATCATGTTAAAGCGAAAATTGGAATGAAGCGTATAGCACTACTAAGCATGAGAAAATGTAGTATGAACCACCTCCACATGTGCGGGTTTCGGAGGTAAATATGAAGAAGAGCAAGATCCAAGAACGTAGAGTCATAGAAAGTTGTGGCATATAAGTCTATACCCTGTCATATGTATATCATTTCGTTTTGAACATGAAACATTTTGTGAACAAAATAGTTAAACTCTGAACTATTGTTTTGTCATTTGGTAAAGGCATGATACGCCATTTTGTAAACGAATTGTATAAGAGTAAATGTTTATGGGCCTACTTGAAAATGCTTCTTTGTAATTGAAAACCCTAAAATGAAATAACATAAATAAAATGTTTTGATAAGATAAATGAAAACAGTCGGAGTAAACCGGGCTCCGGTTCGGATCCGCCCTTCTGGTCGGGCCAGGGATTTGGGTCGCGACACGTTTACAAAAAAAAAAAAAACAAACAAACAAACAAATGAAAAGTAAACAAAAATAATTAAACTAGCATCCCGGATCCGGTTCGAACCCGCTAATCGAGTCGGGCAGGAAATGGGTGTTACAGTGCCAACTGCCAAGGACAACTTCTATCTCAAAAACACCTTATGGAATGGCTCCTTTAGAGCTCAAGGAGCTAAAAGCACAGTTGCAAGAAATGCTTGATAGAGGTTTTATTAGACCTAGTATATCACCTTGGGGAGCCCCAGTGCTCTTTGTAAAGAAAATGGATGGGACTTTCAAGTTATGTATTGATTTCAGTGAGTTGAATAAGGTAACAGTTAAGAATAAATATCCATTGCCCAGCATTGATGACTTGTTTGATCAGTTACAAGGGTCTTGTGTTTTCTCTAAGATAGATCTTAAATCTGGGTATTATCAGCTTAGGGTGAAGGGTGAAGACATATTTTTTTTCATACTAGATATGGGCATTATGAGTTTTTAGTGATGCCATTTGGTTTGACTAATTCCCCAGCCGCTTTAATGGATTTAATGAATAGGGTTTTTAAACCTTATCTGGATCAATTTGTGGTGGTCTTCATAGATGATATTCTAGTGTATTCAAAGAATAAAGAAGAGCATGAGAAGCACCTACGTGTTGTTCTTCAAACCCTAAAGGAGTACCAACTTTTTGCTAAGCTTAAAAAGTGTGAGTTTTAGCTTGATCAAATTTCTTTTCTTAGCCATGTAGTTTCCAAGGATGGAATTTCAATATACCCAGGCAAAGTAGAAGCAGTGTTGAGTTAGAATAGGCCTACCACAGTGTTTGAGGTTAGAAGCTTTTTGGACATGGCTAGATATTATAGACGCTTCATTTAAGGCTTTTCCAAAATTTCCCTACCACTTACTAGACTCACTCAAAAGAATGTCAATTTTGTGTGGAGCAAGGAGTGTCAGAGTAGTTTTGAGGAATTGAAAAAGAAGTTGATATCCGCTCCAGTGTTGACCATTCTATCTAATTCAAGAGGATTTTTTGTTTATAATGATGCATCACGTCAAGGTTTGGGTTGTGTACTCATGCAACGTGAGAAAGTTGTGGCATATGCCTCTAAGAAATTGAAGCCATACGAGCAAAATTACCCCACTCATGATTTAAAGTTGGCAGCTATGGTTTTTGCATTTAAGATTTGGAGACATTATGTGTATGGTGAGACATGTGAGATTTATACAGACCACAAAAGTTTGAAATATTTATTCTCCCAAAAGGAGTTAAATATGAAACATAGAAGGTGGATTAAACTCCTTAAAGACTATAATTGTAGCATTTTATATCACCCAGGTAAGGCAAATGTAGTTGTTGATGCCTTGAGCAAGAATTCATATGGATTTGTGTCAACTTTGAGATCAAAGCATCCTCAATTGTTTTTTATTTAAAGGCCCTACAAGCTTAATTTCAAGTTTCTGGACAAGAGTTTTATTGACTAATTTTAATGTGCAACCAGACCTGATTGGGAAGATTAAGTTTTCACAAAAGGATGATCCAAAGTTAATAGCCGTCATGGATAAGGTGAGAAAGTGGGACAAATCTGATTTTGTATTGATGGATAATGATGCTGAAGTTGAGAATAAGAATTTATGTATTCCCAGCGTTAGGGTTGAGGAAGAACTACGAAAATATTTTTATAACTACAGGTTCTGATTCATCGGAAGCGAAGATGTATAGCGATATAAAGCAATTGCATTGGTGGCCTGGACTAAAACGTGATATTGTGGAGTTTATAACACAATGTTTAGTTTGCCAACAAGTGAAAGCTAAGCATCAATGACCTGGGGGAAAGCTGTAACCCCTTTCTATTCCTGAATGGAAGTGGGAGAATAGTACCATGGATTTTGTTTCGGGGTTACCTAAATCCTTAGGAGGTAATGATGCAGTGTGGGTGATTGTTGATAGATTGACAAAGCAGCTCACTTCTGACCAATCCGAACTACCTTTACGTTGGATAAGTTAGCCTCGCGCCATATTAAGGAATGTTGGAGCTACATAGAGTTCAAATTGTCCATTGTTTTAGATAGGGACACTCGTTTTATCTCCAAGTTTTGGAGGAGCCTACAAAATGCTCTTGGAACTCAACTGAACTTTAATATTGTGTTTCACGCACAAATAGATGGTCAATAAGATAGAGTAATCCAAATTTTGGAGGATATGTTGCGAGCATGTGTATTGGATTTTGGAGGCAGTTGGGAAGACCATATGCCCTTAGTGGAATTCTCTTATAATAATAACTTTCAAACAAGTATTTGGATGGCACCATATGAGGCTCTTTATGGCAGGAAATGTAGATCTCTAATTTGTTAGGATGATGTGGGTGAGAGGAAACTTCTAGGTCCGGATTTGGTTCAAGTAACTACAAAAAAGATTCGACTAATACAAGAAAAGTTGAAAACAGCACAAAGTCGACAAAAAAGCTATGCAGAGAACCGGAGGCGAGAATTGGAATTTCAAGTGGGTGATCATCTTTTCCTAAAGGTGTCACCGATGAAAAATGTAATGAGATTTGGAAAGAAATGAAAGCTTAGTCCTAAGTATGTAGGACCATTTGAAGTGCTTGAGAAGGTTGGTGCCTTAGCATATAGAGTGGCATTGCCCCCAAAGTTAGAAAAAATCCATAATGTATTTCATGTGTCATCACTAAGGAAATATGTTTATAATGCATCCCATGTAGTAGAGATTGAACCAATTCAGTTGGATGAGAATTTGGCTTATGAGGAATATTCTATTCGGATTGTCGATACTATTGACAATGTCTTTCGTAGAGCAATTGTTAAACTAGTAAAAGTTCACTGGAGTAACCATGAAGAACGAGAAGCAATATGGGAGTTGGAAAGCGAGTTAAAGGAGAAGCACCTGAACCTATTTTATAACCCAGGTATGTCAAGTTTAGAGGACTAAACTTCTTAAGGAGGAGATGATGTAATACCCATAATAAAAAACAAAAAAAAACAAAAAAAAAGGGAAATAGGAAGGGCTATTTTGCAATTTCTCAAAGTTGGGAGGGGCTCTTGCTTAATATAGGAATGTTTTGCTAAAATGGGGTTTTCCCTACACAATCCTAACCTTCTTCATCCTTTTTTTTTTTCTTTCAAGGAGATGAGAGATGAACTAAGGTTTCTAAGAAAGTGGCTTCAAGCTTTAAGAAACATCAACCCCAATTAAGTATTCTTTTTCCCTCTTGATCCTTAGTAGTTAGGTTTTTCAAATGTTTAGATTTGCAAGCCTAGGGTTTTCTAAAACTTGAAAATATGAAACCATATAAGTGATTAGGATGTATATAGCCAAGAAACTTGATTAGGGTTTGATGTTTAATGTATTTGGGCAAATTTCATTCTTTGAAACTTAGATTTGAAAATCTAAGATTACCTAAACTTTCAAATATGAAATCCTATGAATGTAAGAAAGACATAATATTGAAAATCTTGTTTGGGAATTGATATTTGATGTATTTTGGTAGCTCTTGGACTAGAAAACTTTGGATTTGAAACCCTAGAGGATTCCCTACAGGATTCTGAACCCTTTTCATAACGGTTGAGAATTTCAACCAAAAATCATGTTTTACGGCAAAATCCCTAATTTTGGGGATTTAAGGAATTGACAGAGTTGGAAAATTGGTGATGTTGAGGCTCTTGTGGAAAATTGCCTAATTTATTTGAAATTCTCAAGCTAAAGAGCTGTGGGACCCCTTTCCCGACCCGACCCGTTTTGGTGGATCCGAACCGAGTCCGGGATGCCACTAAAATCATTTAATCACTCAAAATCATATCTTTGCGGAAGCGATTTCAAAATTGGGCAAGCCCATAAACATTTACATTTAACAAAATACATTTACAATGAAGGCATCCAAGCCTTTCAAAATGATTTACAAAAATAGATGTTCAAAGTTCAAATTGTTTTTACAAAATACCAATATCCAAAAGAAAACATGGAATGAATGCACATGTCGGAGCATACTCCGAAATTTCCTTCTTTATGACTCGACGCTCCTCAATCTTGGGTCCGCTTTCGATCACTATCTATCACTCGGTACGCATTTGTAAAACAATACGCTAAGCATTTTCATGCTTAGTGGTTCTATACAAATCCATTCCTCAGTTTCAGTTTAAATCAAATCATGAAATTTAACAATTCAAAACTTTCAAACCTTTATGGATGATCAATGTAAATACAATACATACATATATATATATATATATATATATATATATATATATATATATATATATATATATATACCTGTCGATTATAGTTCATTGATCATCCCAAAAATACACTTTCATATTCAATATTTCACAATCTCAAATCAATTCAAATATGCTCACAATTTCAATTCAGTTTTGCAATTCAATTTAGTTTTGCAATTCAATTCTGTTCTGCCAATCAATTCAGTTATGCCAATCAATTCAGTTATGCCAATCAATTCAGTTATGCCCTTAATGAATTTAACCTATGTCTTCGATATCACGAGGATATCGAGTCAGGCACGATCCATTTGGGGCTGGCGGCGGTTATAAGCGATCAATTGTGAACGAGTCGATACGGTCCATTTGGGCTCTTGATCAGTGACACATCAATACAATAGTTCGCAGTACTACTATTTGACCCCTATTGGTATACCAACCTATCCTTAATACGAACTAAACGGTTAACATTCTATTCAGGGCGTTCAAATCTTTTATAGCAAAGTACAGAACAATATGTACATTTGTATAAATAGTTCACTTTCAATAGTCATGCAATTTTCATATACAATCAATTCCTTCAAATCATTTTAAAACAATTCAATATGGCTTTCTCTTATGCATTTAGAACAAGCCTTTCAAGTATTGAAAGCGAGAATAGAAAAAATGAACAAACATGCAAAAACTTGAAGCAGGAATAGGATTCGATTATAACCAAACTCAAAAATCTTTGTACTTTGATTCCAATCCTTGA
Source organism: Tetrastigma voinierianum (assembly GCA_016808115.1). Lineage (NCBI taxonomy): Eukaryota > Viridiplantae > Streptophyta > Magnoliopsida > Vitales > Vitaceae > Tetrastigma > Tetrastigma voinierianum. Next base: position 40,626 of record JAEQBH010003183.1, on the reverse strand, counting down.
ATCTCAATCTCAGTTTGGCTTTTCTCCTTGTCGACCCCTATTCAAGCCATTAAAGAATCATATTATTCGATGCGTACTAGTAGTTTTTGGTTAGGATTGATTTTTCGGAGTTTAATATGAGTTCCAATTTCCATGAAGCTATATATATATATATATGGATTTTTTACTCAATGGGCTTTCCATAGAGTCAAGAACACCAACGGGTTCGGACTGAAGGAGGCTATGAGAAACCTTCAGTTGGAGGGTCATACGTAGTCACAACCAGCCCGAGCTGACTGGGGCGAGGCTGACGACCTCGATAAACTCAGGTGTCACGAAGCACCTTGGTCTGACATATTCTATCCTCATAAAGCATATGAATCTTATTCTTGACTCAATGGGAAACTCCATAGGGTCCAGAACACACGAAGCAGGGTTAGAGCAGAAGGAGTTATGACCTTCGAGTTGGAGGTCATATGTAGTCAACTCGAGACGAGCGACTGGTGGTGGTGACCTCTGCTGGTGACCTCTACAAGCTAACCCTGCTGACCTCTCTGAGATAAGGGTCTTCTAACCTCTGGGATGACGTCTGGCGACCTCCTACAGATGGTATATTTGACCTCTATAGGATGAGGTATCTTTGACCTCTGAGGATGAGGTCTGTGAGCCTCCTCTGGGGGATGAAGACCTGTGACCTCAAAAGGATGAGGTCTGGCCGGCCTCTGGTCAACCTACGAGAATGAGGTCTGTGACCTCTAGGGATGAGGTCTTGACCTCTACAGAATGAGGTCCTGAAGTGACCTCTACCGGGGATGACCTCGATAAAGGACCATAACTTGGTCTACAGAGGTCCAAATTGAGAAATTCAAAGCCTAACATCAAGTTCATTGATGTGGCTACAATTTACCAGAAGGACTTACTACCATATTCCCTTTATTTGTTACTTTGCAGAAATCATCTCTAAGTCAAAAGCTAATGCGCCTTACCACAATGTGTGACTTCCACATGGTTTAAAAATGACAAACATTCCCCTAAGGCCCAAGATGCCACCACACAATCCTTAGGGTAGAAAATAACCAAAGTAGGAAGACCTACTTCCTAGAAGTTTGTCGAAACTCCGATTCGGTCTCTTCTTCTGGGTCTTGTCACGAGAAAGTTTTCCCTCTTGCTTGTGGAGACCTATGGTCCGATCGTTGGGAATCTAAGAGAGAAGTGAGAGCTTCTCACTCTAAAATATCTCCTCTTTTCTCTGTTTTCCTTTTCTTATGGATCACCCTTAATCGTACTTTAAAAAGGAGGAAACTTCCTCCCTCTTTCCTACATGCCACATGCCCATTCCTTGATTTTTTTTTTTTCTTTTTATATTTAGGTCCCTCCATTTCTCTATTATTCTTCATTTACGTCTCTTATTATTTTCCCCTTGCTCATTTGTTTCTCCTAATTTTACTTAGACATATAAACTTACTTACAATTGACCCTTAGGTCCCCATTTTACAATTTCCATATTTTCTCTTTTTTAAAGCTGGGTTTATTTAGGATTCGATAATCATTTAATCGATATTCATCTATGATTCCCAAAGTTGGCCCAATTATACCGGAATATATAATAAAATTTATTATAAAAATTCTAGAGTATTTTTCGACGTTACAACTCTCCCCACTTAATAAAATTTCGTCCTCGAAATTACCTTAGTCAACGATTGCGGATCACTGGCACGTCGCATCGTTTATATTTCCCAGTAGCTTCTTCGGTCTTGTGGTTCCTCCACAGCACTTTGACTAGCGGAATCTTCTTGTTCCGTAATTCTTTCACTTCACGAGCCAAAATCTCTCTTTGGCTCTTTCTTCTCACGTCGTCGGCCTCGACTCAATTGTCTCAGAAGAGAGACTACATGTAGCCAGTGCGATCAGAGCACCTCAGTAAGCATGGTACATGAAATACATTATGGATCTTTTCCAAGTCGGAGTAATGCTAATCCTATATGCCCACTTTGGACCCACTTTTTCAATCACTTCATAGGGACCAATAAATCTAGGGCTCAACTTGCCCTTTTTCCCAAATCTCATCACCTTCTTCCAAGGCGACACTTTCAAAAACACTTTTTCGCCGATCTCATATCGAATATCTTTTCTTTTCATGTTGGCATATGATTTCTGTCTATGGTGGCCACCTTCAATCTTTCTCTAATCATTTTCACTTTTTCTTCGATATCTTGTATCAAGTCGGGGCGATCACTTTCTTTCAATCCAATTCCGTCAACGAGGTGTTCTGCATTTATACATATAAAGCCTCTCTTAAGGCGCCATTCAAATACTTGATTAGAGCTGTTGTTATGCACACAAATTCAACTAAAGCAATGTCGATCCCAGCTACCTCGAAGGTCGATCACCTGACTCCTTAACATATCTTCCGGAATCTGGATCACTCTCTCGGATTGTCCATCCATTTGTAGATTGGAACGTTGTGCTTGAGAATTGTTGATTGAGCCTCTAGCAATTTTTCCCGAAAATCTCAGTAAACCTCGGATCTCGATGCAAATAATGGATCTGAAAATCCAGTATAGCAGACTATTTCCTTGATATCTGACTCTGCTAGCTTGTCAGTAGATAGTGGTTCTCAGCTAGTAAGATGATGACTTAGTGTCGGTCTCTCTGATGGCCAGTCGGCACCTTCTCCTGTCAATAGTAACCCAGCCACAAAATCCATGGTGATTCGGTCCATTTCCCACTCGGTATTCTGATAATTTGCAATAATCCAGAAAGAACTTGATGCTCATATACTCTTTGACACACCAAACACTTGGTTACAAACTCTGATACATCTCTTTTCATTCTGGACCACCAGAATGACATTTTTAAATCTTGATACATCTTTGTGCTACCGGGGTGGATATAAAAAGATCCATTGTGTGCCTCTTCAAGTATGGCTTTCCTCAAATCATTACCATCAGGTACACAAACCCAATCCTTATAATACAAAACTCCATTTTTGTTCACTGTGAACTCAGTTTCCTTACCATTTCCAATCTGATTTATTATGGTAGCAATTTTCTCATCTTTCCTTTGTGCCTCTAGCACTTGATTCAACAAACTGGGTCTCGCCTCCAATTACGCCACTACGGTACCATGTACGATAATGACAAATGGGCATTCAATACTTTCGGCATTGTGTGACTTTCCCTTTCAGCGTCGGCCACTACATTGGCCTTTCACAGGGTGATAATCAATCAGTCATAATCTTTATCAGTTCCGTCATCTCGGGTGTTTCAAGTTAAGCTCTTTCATTGTGAGGAGTGTCACCAAGACTCTTATGATCAGGTGTAGATGAAACACTTCTCTCCATACAAATAATGTGCCAAATTTTGTACAAATACAATTCAGGCTAATTCTAAATCGATGCGTGAGATTGGTTCTTTCATGCGGCTTCAGCGTGTACAGGCTTGCAGGCTACCACACCCTCTTGCATTCGGACCACATCCAGAATCCATTTAGCGGCGCATCACTAAAGATCACATATTCTCTACGCGAGTCGATTGAAGTAAACCAGGAGCCTCGGTTAAGAGTACTTTGATTTATCAAAACTTCTTTGGCATTTTCACTCCATTCTACTTTACATTTTGCGGAAGCGATCTCGTCATCGGGGTTGCGGAGTCATAAAACCCCTTAACAAATCTTCTGTAGTACCTGCCAGTCCCTGGAAACTACGCACTTATGCATGGCTCTTGGTAGCTTCCATTAATGACCAGTTACATTTTCTTTGGATCTCTTTCGGATTCCTTCTTTCGATACTATATTGCCCGATAAAAGACCTTCATTTCTTCAAAATTACACTTGCTCAGTTTCTCATACAATGCTCTTTTATAAAGTCTCTAACACTTGAAGGTGTGTGAAACTTTCCGATCTTTGAATACCGCAGGTAATAGATACATAAACACTACGACAAATGATCCGCATACGGTCGGAAAACATGATTCATTAGGTCCATGAAAGCCGTGGGCATTTGTCGAATCAAGCGGCATTCTGAGGAACTCATAATGTCCATATCGGCGTCCTAAGCGTTGTCTTATGCACATCGAATATTTAATTCTCAATGATGGTACGGTCGCAAGTCGATCTTGAAAGATACTTGCACCTTTTAATTAGTCAAATAAATCATCAGTGCAGTATGAATGCCCCATTCTTTCTTGTTAACTTGTTCAATTATCTGTAATCAATACATAGCCGAAGTGTACCATCTTTCTTTTTAACAAAAAGCACGGGAGATCCCCATGGTGGTACACTTGGTCGAATAAACCCTTTTTCTAGTAGTTCTTACAATTGCAATTTCAATTTAACTAATACAGTTGAGCCGTGCATGCGGTGTAATGGATCTTTGGTGTGGCGCACAGTCTGGCGTCAATAGCAAACTCAATCTCTATGTGGGGGCAATCACAGTAACTCTTAAAGTACGTCAGGAAGAGTCGCTAGCGATGGGATATCGGATACATTAGGCCTTGCCTTTGCAGTATCGATCACATAAGCAGTAGGCTTCACATCCTTCAGCGCCCATTGTTAGCGGAGTGGCGGCGGATATCACATAGATAGGTGATTTGACCTCTCACGATGAGATTACTTCATCTTCGTGGTGTTCTTAAGGTTACTGTTTCCATTTCTGTCGACTATTTAGCGATGTCGAACTGACAGTCCGTCCCGATATCATCAAACTCCTGAATAATGCTTCGATCAAATCTCTAAAAATTCATACTCGTATTTTGATAGGACAATCTCTATACACTTTGTTCACAATAACACTATGTGGCGGTTCATCACCCGAAGATGTCATACTCGGTTTCCTCACACCGATGGTTGAAGAGTTGGGTATGTGGGATTGCAAATATATGAGTGGGGGTTGACCGGAAGTGATCAATGCATGTACAGTAGTATCAAAGATTTGGAAATAGAAGCTATACACTATCTACAGGCGATCGGTATCTTCCTTGCTTTCATTGCATAATGCTCTATACAAACACGACCATCTTGCCTACCAAAGTTTGTGTCCCACTTGTCTCGGAACACTCAGTGCAACACTCTTGTTTCCTTTTGTCTGACTAAAGTTATACCTGATAAAGTCTTTGTAAATGAGCGACTCTAGAACAATCTCTTGCTCTATGCTCTTTGGATTCCGCAAAATCAAACAAAACTTTTTGTAAGTCTCCAACATTCTCCTTTATGATTTCTCCCATGATAGGAGCAATGGGGAGAGACGATCTGTCTACAGAAGGACCTCTGGGTGGCCTTTCATGGCCCGATGGTGCTGGTAAGAGTAGTATTCTCTGGGTAGCACAGTACAGTAGAAATTTGTTGAACCCTATGGTCCTGAATTTCTTCCTTTCTTGTTGTTCTTGGCCCGGTGCCAGGGATTTTCTTTCCTGTCTTTTATCTTTTTCTCTCTTTCCTCTTTGTTACTCTTTCACATTCAATGCACATGTCACGAATTTTGGAGAAATCCTCATGGCAAAATGTTGTGACATGGGCTCAGGTCATTAAAGTGAATCTTCAAACCAGCGGCACTTTTCTTCCTCACTCACAAGTATCTCGAACATACTTGCTTCAGTAGTGTGGTCTCTTTGATGTTGGTCCTCTCTTGTCTTTGCTTCAGATTATGAAACTCCTGTCTCATGTTGTTCAGATAAATGCGACCCACATAGTGCTTCTTGAACTCATCTAAGAAGAACTCCCATGTAACTCTCTCTGATGGTGCAGTCCTGGTCACGGAAACCCATCACTGATAAGCCTCATCATGTAGTAATGAGGTCGCACATTCCAACTTCTCTTCGGTATGCAATGCATTTGCAAGCATTGTTCGATTTCTCTCAGACGATTTTTTACGCCATAGAAGGCTTCGTCTTCTTTCTTTCCCATAAAATCTATAGGTCGGTACCTTGCCATTCTCGATGGTGATCGCTTTAGACAATTGCGGCGGTTGGCTCTTTGCAATGCACGAACTAGGCATTTGGCTCGGAGGTCTCCGCACGTTTGCCACCGATGTAGTTCATTCGTGGTAGGCGTAGGATGCCCGCTTCCCGCACCTGCTTGAAGGGCTTGTTTGGGCGAGTCCCTGGTCATCCTCGACCACAAAGGCCAAGACCGTCCATGCTTATCCCTATTAAAACCAGCCAAGATCCTTGTCGAGTCATGTCATCCTTTATATGCAAATGAAATGCATGTTATACACAATTTCAAAATCATTTACAAACAATTTCAAAATCGTTTTGTAAAGCGCTGAAAACCTAGGCTCACGTGCAGTAAAGATATGGGACCACTTTCTGGGCCAGGCCGTTTTTAGGCGGATCGGCAGAGTCCGAGGATGCCCATAAAATCACTTTCGATCACTCAAATCATATCTTTGCGAGCGATTTTAAAGTGGGCAAGCCCGTAAACATTTACATTTAACAATACATTTACAATGAAGGCATCCAAGCCTTTTCAAAATGATTTACAAAAATAGATGTTCAAAATTTCAAATTGTTTTTTTTTTTTTTTACAAAAATACCAATATCGAAAACATGGAATGAATGCTGCACATGTGACATACTCGAAATTTCCTTCTTTATGACTCGGCGGCTTTCGCCGATCTTGGGTCGGCCGATCAACATACATCCTCGGTACTGCGCATTGGTAAAACAATACGTAAGCATTTTCATGCTTAGTGGTTCTATCTAAATCCATTCCTCGATTTCGGTTTAAATCAAATCATGAAATTTAACAATTCAAAAACTTTCAAACCTTTATGGATGATGATGTAAATACAATACATATACTTTATATATATATATATATATATATATATATATATATATATATATATATATATATATATATATATATATATATATATATATATATATATATATATATATACCTGTCGATTATAGTTCATTTATCATTCCAAAAATACACTTTCATATTCAATGTTCACAATCTCAAATCAATTCCAAATATGCTCCACCAATTTCAATTCGAGTTTTGCAATTCAATTCGGTTTGCAATTCCAATTCGGGTTATACCCAAATCAATTCGATTATGCGATCAATTGATTAGTAACATGCAATTTAACCTATGTCTTGATATACAAGATATCGAGTCAAACGCGATCATTGGGGCTGTGATGATGTCGAAGCGGTTTATAACACAGTGCGGTCTCATTGGGCGTTGGTAGTTTATAAACAAATCAATTAGTGAACACTCTGGAAATCTGGTCTCGGCGAAATTTGTTGGTCAGTGACACATCAATACAATAGTTCTCAGTACTGCTATTGGCCCTATTGGTATACCAATCTATCCTTATCTGAACTAAGCAGTTAACATTCTATTAAGGCGTTTCAAATCTTTATAGCAAAGTGCGGAAACGATATGTACATTTGTATAAATAGTTCACTTTCAATAGTCATGCAATTTTCATATACAATCAATTCCTTAGATCATTTAAAACGATTCAATAATAGCTTCTCTTGCATTTAGAACAAGCCTTTCAAATATTGAAACGAGAATAGAAAAAAATGAACAAACATGCAAAAACTTGAAACGAGGAATAGGAATCGGTAGAACAAAGCCAAAAATCTTTGTACTTTGATTCCAATCCTTGAAATCTCAATCTCAGTTTGGCTTTTTCTCCTCGTCTATTTATTCGAAACCATTAAAGAATAATTATTCGTGTGTACTAGTAGTTTTGGTTATGATTGATTACGGAGTTTAATATGAGTTCCAATTTCAACAAACTATATATAGATGGATTCTTGACTCAATGGTCTCCATAGAGTCAAGAACATAAGCTGGAGTTCGGACGAAGGAATTTATGACCTTAGAAGTTTGAGGGTCATCGTAGTCACACCCAGTAAGCTATTGTGAGTGACGACCTCTGTAAAGTCAGTCTGACACCTTGGTCTGACATATTCCTATCCTCTCATACATGAATGTATTCTTGACTCAATGGGCTTTCCATAGAGTCTAAGAACACCAGAAAGCAGAGTTGGACGAAAGGAGTTATGACCTTAGAAGTTGGAGGTCATGCGTGATCAACTCGGACAGTGACACGGTGCGACCTCTAGTAGGCCCGACCTCTACAAGATGAGGTGCGGCGTCTCTGGGATGGTCTGGCCGACCTCTACGGGATGGTCTGCTGACCTGAGGATGGTCTGCTGACCTGCCGGGATGGTATGATGACCTCACGGGATGAGGGTATCTTGACCTCACGGGATGAGGTCTGTGAGCCTGAGGAATGAGGAATGCGGTGACCTCTACGGAATGAGGAGTCTGGTGACCTCCTACGGGATGACCTCATTAAAAGGACCATAACTTGGTCTCTGAGAGGTCCAAGTGAAATTCAAAGCCTAACATCAAGTTCATTGATGTGGTTACAATTACGAAAGGACTCACTACCATATTCCTTTATTTGTGCAAAAATCATCTCTAAGGTCAGAAGCTATCGCACTACCACAATGTGGCAGCTTCCCATGGTTTAAAATACAACCAAACATTTCCCACACAAGCGAATATGGCCTTGCGACCCTTAGGGTAGAAAATAACCAAAGTAGGAGAAGACCTACCTCCTGGAGTTTGTCGAAACTCCCCGATTCCGGTCTCTTCTTGCAGCTCTTGTCACGAGGGAGGACTTTCCCTCTTGCTTCGCCGGAGACCTATGATCCGTTCGTCGGAAAATCTAGAGAGAAGGTAGAGCCTCTCTCTTTAACTCTCCCTTTTCTCTGTTTTCCTTTTCTTATGGATCATTCTTAATCGTATTTTAAAAAGGAGGAAGCTTCCTCCCTCTTTCGTACATGCCACATGCCCTTTCCTTAATTTTTTGCTTCTTTTTCTTTATTTCTTTTTATATTTAGGTCCCTCCATTTCTTTATTATTCTTCATTTAAGTCTCTTATTATTTTCCCACTTACCTTCATTTGTTTACTCCCCAATTTTACTTGAACATATAAACTTACTTACAATTGACTCTTAGATCCCATTTACAATTCCATATTTTCTCTTTTTCACTTGGGTTTATTTCGGTTCAATAATCATTTAATCAATATTCATCATAATTCCCAAGTTGGTCGATTATGCAAGAAATATATAATAAATTTTATTATAAAAATTCCGGGAGTATTTTTAAGGCGTTACAAAGCTTTGAATTTTAGATTTAAATATTTTGGTTCCTAGAAAGAAAAATTAGGAAATTATTTTTATATCTAATAGAATAATATTCCATATTATTCGGGTGATTTGTGACTTCTTGAGACTTCTTGGTTTTGCTAATTTGGCAGAATCTTGGGTAAGGAAGATTATCTGGTTTTCCTATCAAACAAAACATTTTGTTAGTATATGTGAATATGAGTTTTAGGAATTTTCTAATTATTTAAATCATGCATGGATCAAATACATGTTTTGTATGGAAAATGGTTGAGAATGTTAGAGTAAAGATTGGAAGTTATGGAAATATACTTTTGTATTCTTGGGAAATTGGAAATATGAATAAATATTTGACTTTGATTTATATGATCATTGTCAATGGGTATAAACTTGACAAATATAGCCCCTATCAATAGATATAAACTTGATAAATACGACCCCGGTCAATGGGTTATAGTAGTTGACAAAATGGTCCTCGTCAACGGGGTTAAAATAGTTGACATTTTATTTAAAATAAATACTTATGAAAATCATGAGTATATGTTTTTTTTTTTTTTTTTTTTTTGAAAAAAATTGGTGGATTGACTATGATATGAAATTGTTTGAAATATAAAAATATGATGAAATTAATTTGAAATATAATATCACTTATTTTCTTGTATTTAAGGATTTTATAGGATTTTGGTAAAATGAAAATATATTATATCTCAATTTTGAGAATTTTAAGATAACTTGATCCATGAAGCTGTATTAAAATTTTTTATTGAACTTCCCCAGCTCACTCCTTATTGTTGATTATTTGAGGTACCTGTAAAACTTGCGATGAGTAAAGCTAGAGGTAGGCGTGGATGAGAGTGAGAAATATTTTCAATTAGTATCTTGTTGGAAGACTTAAAATTATTGGACTACTTTGTTGTTTTGGAATTGAATGTTTGTAAACTTTCACTTAGATGATTTATGTTGTTTGAATGTTATGTTTTGAGATTAATAACTTTGGAGAATTTATCTTATTAGAAGATATTAGCTTAATTATATATAGTGTTATACCTTAAAGGAATAGTCCATGTCATTAGAAATTATTATTCTTATGAAGTAGTTAAAATTTTGTAGAGCATATTTAGAAATAAACAAGATTCATAAGTAAAAATTTTAAAGTGTCGTTTACAAGTGTGATTTTATATATATATGTGTGAATTAACAATAACACCCTTAGTTTGGAGTTGGGGTGTTACATCATGTTTAGAGATCTTTTGATCTTCGTCATTACAAGTATATGCTTCAAGAGAAATCATACATAGTTCCTTCAACAAAAATCATGCATACAATAATAGTATATTGAGGAAACAAAAATCTGAAGCAAAATGCCTCTGATTACTAAATTGTTAAGTAATTTGGGTTTGAAGAAACAATCTGAACCGAACCCAAAGCCAGGACGTTCAAACAGCTAGATTAGATTGAGGATGGGAGCTTATAACCAATATGGTCATGGTTGAAAATTTTGTGATCCACCAGCATGATCCATTCAGCCCCATGTGCTTTGAGTAAAAACTAAAGACATCAGGTGCGCACAATCTCCTTGTCATTGCCAATCTAGGTGATCAGCAAAGGTCAGGTTCTTTGTGAGATAATAGGAGTAATAAGGCTTCCAGAAGGGTAATAAAATACACAAAGACACCTGACACCACGACCGACAGTAAAACCTTTTCTTTAACCCACCAACGCCAGCTGCTCCGATTTGGTAAAATAAACCCTCCACTTTGTTGGTAAACTCACCATGAGCCAAACCCAATCGTCTATAAATAAGGACTCAATCAAACATGACCACACCCCATAACATACTGAGATGGCCAAAATGATCAACGATTTGGTTTCGGTTGCATTAGTGGCTCTGATCGTATGCCACTTGTCAGTCCACAGTGTTGCAAAAAGAACACCGGATTCATCCCAAGAGTACCTAGACCCACACAACGAAGCAAGAGCCGAAGTTGGGGTAGGTCCTCTCCAATGGAGTGAGGAGCTGGCCCATGAGGCCAGCCTAGCGGTTCGTTACCAAAGAGATCGTTACAATTGCGACTTGGCAGAGGTGGGTACGGATATGGAGCTGAAGAAGAAAGACTTGAGTCTTTGTATATAACTTGAAGTCTATTACATGTACAAGGCGAAACATATAAGCTAAGCTATACAAATCTTAAAATGAAAAATATAAAATTACCATAAACATAGAATCTAACATCCCCCCTCAACTCATGGTGGTTTAAGAGAAACCATTTTGAGTTTGAAGCTAAAACTTCGAGAAAAGTTCCTAGGGAAGGGGTTCGATGAAGATATTGTAAGCGATCTAAGAGGAAGCAGGCGAAGTGTGAATGTGCTAGCGAATGATGAATGAAGTGACAATCAATCTCAATATGTTTAGTACGTTCATGAAAGACATCATTATGAGCAATTTGAATTAGCACTTCGATTATCATAGTGAAGTTTAGTTGCAGTGGAACAATTAACACCAAGATCCTGCAGTAATCAATGTAACCAATAAGTTCGAAATTTGTAGTAAATTTGTCGATTATATATTACCTTGTCTTTGACGGTAATGATTGTTTGTTTCTTGCTACTCTAGAATAAAGAATCGCAGAAAACAATATCCTATAATAGATCAATAATCAGTGGGATCACCTGCCCAATCTGCATCTGAATATGCCTGAAGAGTTAATGAGGAATGGGAAGAAAAATGTCTGTCAAATATGGTGCCTTTTGAATGTCGAGAGAATCGCGAGAACAACGGCATAATGAGGGGGATCTAGGCGACCATAAAATGACTACATGAGGCATAGGAAATATCAAGGCGAGAGTAGCAGTGAGATGTATTAGACTCCCGACAAGTTGTCTATAGAGAGTAGCATCGAATGGTGATTCGCCGTCGCGAGGGTGAGGCGACGGTTATGCTACCGATAGGTGTGTCGTATCTTGGTATCGTGATCTTGGCTCGAGAAATCAAATCGAAAGTATAATTGGCACATGTAAGATAACCATCTGCGAGAAGAAGAAACTTCTAGACCCGAAAGTAATTAAGGGCGAGATCTTTCATTTCAAGCGGCGACCGAAAATGTTTGAAATCACGAATACCACGCATATCATCACCTATAATAATCATATCATCGACATACGAATTATATCAGTAATACCATGATCGAGGCCAGTCTCGAGAGAAAAGAGTTGTATCAAAAGCGCCTAAAAAACCATCTTTGAGAGATAATAGAACCCAAGCTTTGCAAGCAAACCATGCTTGAGGAGCTTGTTTAAGACCATAGAGTATCATGGTAGTCGACATACTCTGTGAGGAACCCGAAGGTGAGAATAACCGTAGGAAGCTTCATATAGACTTCCTTTAAGAGAGTTCACCATTAAGAAAAGCATTTTTGACATCCATCTAAAATGGCCATTTGCGAGCATAAAGTGACAATAGAGTCAAACATAAGAAAGTCAGGCCACTAGAGCAAGAAGTCTCCTCATAATCAATCCCATACTCCTAAGTAAAACCGCCCAGCGACAAGCGAGCCTTGTAGCGATCGGCAATCGTACGGCCCAGAGTCTTGATCTTATAAACCATTTGCTTAGATAGCGATTTTCGGAGGAGAAGATTGGCTTGAGATCCCATGTTCCAGTCTTATGTAGTGCATCTAACTCGTCTTTCATAACTTGCTTCCATAAAGGGTTAGAGGAAGCCTCACAGAAAAGTATAAGGTTCTGAAGAAGCGAAGCGGCTTGATAAGTCACGGGTGAGAAAAGGAAGGCTAGTTGCGATGGGAGCGGCAAAAGTGCATGAGAGTCCAAAAGGACCAACGAGGATCCACGGCCTGAAGCGTGTAATTAGACACGTCAATGATCGGTCTTGGGAGGCTCATCATATGCATGAATGGACGCGAAATGGAAGGGGTCGGATACGAGGGGATGCCGGATATAAGAAGTAGGAGACTCCTCGGGGGGAAAAGGTCGAGGAGAGGATCGATGAAATAGGTGTGAACATGAGGTAGTTGGTAAAGAGCATTTTGTGTTCCCAAAAAGACCACATGCGAGAAACATGAGACGTTTTAATGGGATCATAACACCTATAACCTTTTTCGCAATTCCATACCGAAAACAACCTGTGAGAGCAGATTGAAGTTTGTTTAACCATGATGTAAAGAGAAGAACAAACGGACACGTCAGACTCTAAGTAAGAACCTTAGGAGGGAGAAGAACCAAACAAAAATATCATAAGGAGTTTTATTATGAACAATGAAAGGACACCAATTGATGGTGTAAGCGATGGTAGGCGACACGGCGAGAAGAAGTGAGCGGCAAAGTAGTATACGAACAACAACAAGAATATGATGAAGTTTGGGCTCAGCCCTGCCATTTTGCTAAAAAGTGCCTGAAGGGTTCCATGGGTGGCAACACTTACCAATAGCAGCGGAAAACAAAAAAATCCCAACAAAAACCCATCCAAGGACCCCTTATAGCATCAAATCCGGTTCTACAACAAAGAGAAGGGTATAAGATTACCTTGTCTTGGGTTGAAAGCCAGGCTAGTGATCGGGCGGCTTTGAGGCAAAACAAACCAAGTCTAGTTAGCCTCTAAAGATATCCACACGAAGAGTGGGTAGACAACCTCCAAGGGCAACAATCTCGTAAAGGGTCTGGTCTTCAGCCAGAATCTGGATACAAGGAGGGAAGCCAAAAACCCGGGTCTCTCAAACTGCAGGAACACCTTCTCGGAGATAGAAGAGGCAGAATGGATTTCTCATGAACTCTCTCAAGTCTCGAAGAGTCATCATCCTTTTAGGGTTTCCATAACATTTAACATAGGAAAGCCTTATTAAATGAAATGACCAAAAGGTCCCTCACTCTAAGTGATGATAGGTTACATGCATCCCCATGTATTATGGCGAGTTTCCACACGACCCTAAGCCTAGGTACAAGCCCAAGCCTATTATCTCTCTAAGTGAGGGCTTTGTTCAGTTCCCACTAATCCCGTGATATTTCATTCATGAGAATTAACTCCCTCATATTTTGATCACATCCAAATCCGTTTCATATCAGCCCCACACTCTTCTTAGTGTGTGACCCATTAGGTTCCAGTTATGTTGGCCACTTGATTCAACTATTGAATTAAGCAAGTCAAGATTGGTATCTGTTTGTCTGTTTATGTATAGACTAAACCACTCAATTTTATTGCCTCTAGTGGAGTTTTCCAATTCCCCTATAGTGGACCAAAATTAAAGCTAATTGATGGAAAAGTAGAAAGTGGTTTTATGTTCTTGAAGTTATAAAATGGTTTAGTCTAAGACCTTTGCAAGTGCCACCGAGGTCATATAGTAGTAAAAATTTGGATATAGAATCCGAGATATCATTCCTCGAGTTGACGAGGAATTTTAAAATCAACTTCTACAACTACTCTGAGGATCCACTATTTGCACCTCCTTGTAAATGTTTTGAAAACTAGAATTAAAGATAAAGTAATACTTATATTATATTTATCTAATTAAGAGCAAATTTGAATTAAAACAAACAAAATAAACTAGGCCCGAATCAGGTTCTGCTAGGAGTGGACGAGGATGACGTTGTGGCTTATTCAAATTTACGTATAATCATTGATCCTCGCAATCTGATTTTGGATGCGGATTTGTCAAGATCACTAATAATGCGACTTGGATTTCTCCACATTTTACTAATCAAGGTCCTGCTTCTCTCGAAGACATGGATCTAATTAGTTACTTGTATTAGGATCATCCTTTATAAGTCTGGGTATTTTTTCTTTTTCAATACTTCATACCCATTTCTTAAGGCTATGAGATTTCTTGCATCCCGAAGTTTGGTCATTGCAAAACCTACACAAAATGGTTGTGCCTCATCCTTTGAATCTACAATGGATTTTCTCTTTCCATGATTAGATCTCGGCCCAACAAAGGATCAAGATCTTTCCATCGGATTAAGGTGAAATCTCCAGATGATTTAAATTGATAAATAATCCTCTTGACTTCAGCGTGAGTGAAATGGAAATATCTAATTGAACTCTCAGAAGCTCATTAATTCATCAATGGTAGTCTAGCATACCCTAAGCGAATGTTCAAAACTCTCGAGAATCTCCATCTGTGTCACTCGAGGGCCTCTAGAAATCCTGACATGAAACGATCCTTGATAGGATATTCGATACTACTATTGAGAACAATCAATTTAAGAAACGGTATCAATCAAATAAATCTAATTTCAGGAACTTCTCTATTAAGTGCAGAAAAGGCGTAACTGCGACAGTACAAAGTGAAAAGTGAAAGCTATATACGTAGCGCATCATGGCAACCATTGGAGCATTGATCAAAATACAAACAGTCGTCGCAATTAACTATAAAGAAAAGAATTCCAAAATTCGTCTGGATTGATTAATTTCAGTGATAATTTGAGGAAGAAAATGAAAGATTAAATCCCGACGACATTAAAATAGGTTCTTTGGTTCAAATCCGAGAGAAGAAAAGATTAAAAAAGAAAATAAAAGAAAATTCTACTCGCAATTATCTGATTAGAGTCTTCTTGATCCCCAAAATGCAAGGTTGGGAAGGCCTCGCTTCTTGTCTTGGCTTTATTTATACATTTCCAATATTGGGCACGATTCCGAGGTTCAGTAGTTTCCCGAAATTTAATGGCCCGGCAACGATGAGGTCGCGACCTCGGCCCGTGTCGTGACTTGTTAGGTTTCGTGTCCTGCGGAAGCTTATCGCAGCATTCTTTTCCTTGTTTTGCAATATTTAGTCGCGACGTGTCCTCTGTCGCTGACAAGCATTCTTCTGATTTTCTTCGATTGGTTATCGCGACTTGCGTCTTGTTATCTGCTTTCACTTATCATGTTTCCTGATAATCATCATGTTACAATAGCGACTGGAATTGCTTCGTCGTGACCACGTTTAGTTGCTAATAGTGATGACTTTTGTTGCAACATCAATTTTTATGATAGAGACCTTGTCGACTCATCCGACCATCCATTCTCGTAGCAACCTTAATTATACATTGCGACAGTTGTCTTCTTTTGATGTCAGCGACCTCGATTCTGTCGCGACCGTTTATCTTGATCTTAAATTTTTTCTCTCGCGATTGCTCATAAGGATGTCTGACACACTTTGAAGCCCTTTGTCTTACAGGGCCTTCATAACATTATCACTCGAATTAAGTGACTTATTTGAGCGATGAATTCCTTGTGCAACCTCAAGCGTATGTCGCGACCTCCTTTGTGACCATTGATCTCATTTCTTAGTTTTCTTGGAATTGTAGCTTCTTTTTATATAAATCACGCAAAATATAAATTAAAATCTCCCATATTTACGCATAAAAAATAAATAATTATATTGTAACTCTAATCAAAAAAATGGATTAAAATCAATGAGTTTTTACTCATCAATATCTATGACACATCATGACCCCGATTAGTGGAGAGTCGGTGGTGCGGCCCAGCATACCCTTCCATAGGCAGATATCGTGCAATTTGTCTTTTCGCACGTCTATCACACTTACTTGGTTCAAGCATGGACAATGTGTAGCTCCCACTACGGGCTATGCACACCTAGCCAGTGATATTTGATCTTGTCCCGAATTCATCCTCAGTAGTTATGCAGTGAAGACACTCCTGAGCATTCTCGCTCTATTTAGAGATTCGGTAATGATTAAGGGCCTTAAGTATACCCTCCCTCTATTTGGAGTGGCGAATCCTTTATTGCCTACTCGATTACCTTAACACCTCAAACTATACCCAATCCTCATCGATGAGCAGCGTGAAGCGACGTAGTTGAGGTGAAATGCAGATCGGCATCAGATATCGCCCGGCGTATAGTCAAGGATATTTGCACCATTGCTATGATGAGACAATCATCTACATTTAAATAGATGATCCATATGATTGTCTCATTATAGGTCTACGGGATACTTAGCTACTCTTATGACACATCCACCGCATGACTTTGATCAACTCATGATCACGGTTTATAAGATCTACTACTTGATCCAATCAAGGAGTATGACATATGCTAGTCTGTTCGGATCAACAATGTCCAGTCTTGTTGATCCTATGACTAAGGATAATTTAGACACTAACATAATTACTTTTATGATGGATTAATCTTATTATCATGATCATCATGATTTCCTTTATGCTATGTTATATATCATGGACTTCCATTAATTCGATTAAAGGTTGCTATCAATTCAACGTATGAATGCAGTGAGAAGGAGTCTTACATATTAAATAATATGTTGTGCGCATAATAAGTGCTAATGGCGATTGCATTTAGAGCACTTCTCTAACAAACTCCCACTTGCGCTAAAGCCAATTGCCTTTGTATCTCATACCTTTGGCAAGTTTATGAGAATTGTACTTCTTTTGGGGAAGTGGCTTCGCCAAGATATCAGATGTATTTTGACTAGTGGGCATATCTCTATCTTTACATCACGATCACCAATAAGTTTCTCAAATCTAATGGCATCTACGAGTACTAGTTTAGACCTTTGATGAGACCACAGTTTCCTTTAGTTTGCTTGATGCCTCCATCGTTATCCCGATACTTGATGTCGAAACAAATGATATGAGACCATTTGTAGTTCATAAATGAACTTACTTGTCGAATAAACTCGTAAGCTGTCATCGAGCTTAATGATGTACTCGATTCGGTTATAGAATCCCGCAGTCATCTCTTGCTTAGAATTCTTCCAGTGTTGTGTCATCATTCAAGCGTGAACTTTCCGCTGGTGATTCAAGTCATCTCCATCAAGCAACATTTGGTATCTTTCTATAAGATCCCCATCTCCTTTAATCAGAATATTTCCTTAGTCGCCTCCAAGTAATAAAGGATATTCTTGACGGGCTGATGACCCTACGCCTAGGTGTGAGATATACGCTCATGACTCTCGAGCATATGATACATCAGGTCTAGTACACAACATAGTGTACATGATTGATCTTATAGTCGAAGCATATGGTATCACACTCATGTGTGTCCTCTCATCTTGTGTCTACAGACACAAAGACTTCGAGAGGGTAATCCCACTAACCATGGGGACATATCCTCTCTTGAACTACTCCATGCTAAACTTCTTTAGCATCTTTGCTATGTATGTATGCTTTGAAAGACTTAAGCAACCTTCCCGATCTATCTCTATAGATCTATATCTGATATGTGGGTCAAACTGTCTGGGTCTTTCATGGAGAATGTTCTGGATAACCATTATATTTATAGATTGTATCTATATTATCATATTGACCAATTTACCAATGAGACATCATTTCCACTAAGTAATATGTCATCCACATACAACATTAGGAACATGACTGTACTCCTCATCCATCTTGTACACCTGAAATATGCGTTTGTGAAAAATCAAACTCTTTGATTTCCACCTTAAATCGGATATTCCAACTCCTAGATGTTTGCTTCAACCCATAAATGGATCTCTGAAGTTTGCATACTTTTGTGACGCCCCATTTCAGGTCAGGTGACAACCGAATCAACCCTTGGAATACTACGTGAATGTCGGGGTAACTCGACGCAATTCACGAAAATGGTGAACTCCTTATGCGGGAGCTCTACTCAAGAACCACCTGTCCCAATCATCAACATCATAAGATATATATATGAATAAAAACGGACACTTGGGCCCATAAAACAATACTCATAACCATACCAACTATATACCATAGTTACAAAAGTTAAAATTTTCTTTCTTGCTCTGAATATATTAAATCCCAAGTCTAATATACGTCATAAAAACCGAAAGTCGTAACTTGGCTTTCTTAGCGACCTCTATGATGTGTCTCCCCAGTGCGCTCCTGTACTGAAATAATAAATTCCCTCGGCGGTGAGCTAATCTTGATAGTGGAATCACCACAAATGGGTTACTCTCGCTGAAGATGCGTATCTGTGCTCGATGAAAACACACATTCAAGTAAATACGTACGATCCTACTTGAATGTCTACACTGATAACTCATGCCAGAGTCTACCGACTCCTCACACTTACCTAAGCCACGTATGAAACATTATTTTTCAAAACAAAGATATTTGTTTTTAATTGTGAATGACCCTCGGAGTATAAGTAGTGGACCGACTCGATAATCTATTTAGTGAGACAACCCTCCGATGTATATCAATTGGGCGACTCAGGCGATTGATATTTTATATGGACTACCCTCGGAATATTGTAATGGTTACACTCAATAATTATTATTGATGATCAACCCTCGAAACCACTCTCTCGATAAATCACCTCATGCACTCTCTTCTATCTTTCTAGGGTGCCCCGATTGCATATGGAATGCGTGATCTTGATTCGATACAAATTATATAACACATGCAAATATATAATCATGCATATTCACATAATTTAAATCACACAAACATGTGATGTATTTCACAATCCATTACAGAATTGGCTCCGTGGGCTGTAACAACCACGAGCAATTCGATTTGAATTACACAACCAAACACATTATTTCACAAAATTTATTTCGTGAATACTATTCACGTGAACAGTGAAACCCTCGGGTTACTGTTCACGACAAATCACCAACATCGGTTCCACTTTGTGAAATCGAATTTCATAGCCATTTCGACCTCATATACTTAAGACGAGAATTCCAAATTACTACGGAAAAATGGCAAAATCGTAATTTCGGTTATAAAATTGTAATTTGGTTAAAATCAAAATTTATTCTCTAGATCTCGGATGAAAGCAGTTCCTGCGTTGGAATCGTCTCGCGAAATCTAGTTAGCACGTCGAATTTCGTCCAATTCCGAGACAGTCGGAGTTGGCACGTTTTCGAGGCATCGCGGTTCGGGTCTCGATAAAATGATTTTTAATCGAAGAAAATCTTATATAACAACGTACTCATGTGTCATAAGTGGCATGGTAAATGATGAAAATGGATAGTGAGAGATAGTGCGAAAGTCAAAATTGGGGAGAAAAGAAAGAACCAAATTGTCATTTGAATTTGATTAAATGAGGAAAAGACAAATTAGCCAATAGTGTTTGTCTACCCCAATTTTAAAAAGGAGTCAAAACCAAAAACGTGGGAAATCGAGAAATGGAGATGCGATAGGGTGAAATTTGAAGGTTTTTAGAGTGAGAGAAGGTTAGACTTCTCTCTAAAATATCGAATCAGGCCGTCGGCGGTCTTCGGGACGGAAGGAGGCGCTCTACGCGAAGAGACCTGCAGCGTGGGCCTTAGGTTTGAGGAGTTTACCGACGAACTCAGGGAGGTAGGGGTTATTCTTTATTTAAGTACTTTGTTAATGTTTGAGTTTAGACAAAGTAGTGAGGGGCGTTTGATAAGTCTGAACATGGGACCGAATTGTTTAAATTTATGGAACCCAAATTTGGTGTTAAATGCCATTTGTCCGCAGTGTTGGGTGGTTAATTAGTATAATCTATGCCATAAATGTGTTGTGGTTTGTATGGTAGGGAATGGCGTGAAATTCGAGTTCACAAAGTGAGCAAACGATTAATTGATTTTCTGGAATATGTAGCGAAGGGTTTCACTATTCTGAGCCAATCATTCACCAAATAAAATTTTGTGGTGTGTATTTGGTCGAGTAATTCAAGTAGAATTGCACGTGTTTGATCATTAGCTCATGTGAGCTAATTTTGATGTGATGAAATGCTAAATTACATAACATGATTGTGTAATTAAATTTTTATGTGAATATATGCATGTTTATATATATTTGCATGTGTTATGAAGCGTAATGGAGATTGGCATCATGCATTTCCATATGCCTTAGGAGCACCCTGGGGATAATAGGAGTGAGTGCATAGGAGTAATTCTTGAAGAATGATTTCGGTGATCTAAATGATAGTGTCGGGTAGTCCATACTAAAATATCGATCGTCGGAGGCATTCCCGATTGACATTCATCGGAGGGTAGTCCATACATAATATCAATCGTCGGAGCGACCCAATTGATATATCCATCGGAAGGAGTTAATCCTGAACAAATAAAAACTAAGGTTCTCATACGTGGCTTAGGGTGTGTGAGAGGAATCGGGGAGGACTCGAGGATAGGAGATGATCGATTAGACACTCAGAGTAGGATCATGTATTTGCTTGAATGTGTGTTTATTTGAGCATTGCATGCACTGGGTGTGGAGTAACCACTGGGGTGATTCCTGCAAGCACATTAGCTCACCACAATGAAAGAGACGCTACTCTTCCCGGGTGCGGGGAGGCACTGCTGCAACCGGCTCGTCATAGAAGAACCGCTTTAGAAAGCGAGGAATAATGTTTGCTGACGCTCGTTGTATACATGTATTAGATTACAGGAATTTTAATATGTGTTGTGTAAAATGTAACTCTTGTGGCTATGATCATCAGATTGATATGTTTTATGAATATGGTTTTATGGGCCAAGTGGTCGTTTTACTCATGTTACGGATTATATTGGATAGATGGAATATAGGTTGTGAGTGTAAATGCAGGGGCCCAAGAGGTCATTTTTACTCTGTATAGTTGTATATGAGACCTTGTGTGGTCATTGATGTTGATTGGGACAGGTTATATACAGGTGATGTATTTAGGTAGAGCTCCCCGTACAAAGGAGAATGCAGATTTTAGTAATGTCGGGTCACCGGAGCATTCAGTGTTGTGAGGTTGTGGTGGTCGGCGGACACCCGATTTGGGGCGTCATCATACACTTCCGCAATACAATTTGTTCCCAAATTAACACATGCACCCAAAACAGCCCATAAGCATTACCGGATTGCCTGATGGGTCTCATAAATTGCTGCCGATTCAAGATTTGGAGCAGATCAACTTGGTCGTTAGGCAGCTCAGCCCGACCGAGCAGCCCGGCCAAGCGGCTTGGCAAGTGTAAAAACCAAGTAGGATGAAACCCTACCTCCACGGAGTTTGTTGAAACTCAATAAACCGGTACCTCGCATTTGCCCTCGCCGCGTAGAGCAGCTCATTCTTGTCTGGCAATTAGACGGTCGGATTGCCCGCAAATCTAGAGATATGTGGCTCTCTCTCTATCTCTCTAGAAATATCAAATCTCACCCTACTATAAGTTCCCCTCTTTCACGTTTTGGTTTTTTCTTGGGAAGAAGAAGACCACTATTTGGACTTTGTCCTTTTCCTCATTTACAATCCAATTAATACGATCATGTCCCCTAGCTTGGATTTTAGGCATTTAGTATTATCTGAAACAAATCTGTTTCCATCTTCTATACTCTTGTGCAGCATGTGTCGCATGAGTGCATGTTATAGGTAACTTTGTCACATCACATGTCATTCTACGGCACCAGATGCTCGGTGCTTATAACGATACAAACTCAGCGTCTCGGAATTCGGCCGAAATTCAGCGTGGTAGCGATTTGGGTCACTGCTTGAGGAGCGATTCCAACGTGAAATCTGTTTAGTCATCTGAGATCCTGAAGAATAAATTTTGGATTTTTGACGAGAAATTACAATTTTGCCCTTTTCGGAAATTGGAAATTTCTCGGATCTTACAACCTCTTGCCACTTCGAATGAAGCCTTTTGGCTATGTCATATACACTTCCTCGGTTACGTTTTCATTGAGGAAAGCTTTCTTCACATCCATTTGTCATATCTCATAATCATAATGAGCGGCGATGATTAGGAGTATTCTTATGGATTTAAGCATAGACACTGGACTGAAAGTCTCGTCATAATCAACTCCTTGTTTTCCACGATGACCTTAGCCGTAAGCCTTGCTTTATAGGTAATCACATTACCTCCATGTTCGTCTTCTTTTTAAAGATCCACTTGCAACCTATGGGTTTTTATCCTCTCGGTGCATCAGCAAGAATCCTCCTTGGTTGATTCACATGGAATCCATCCTTGACTTTATGGTTTCAAGCCATGTGTCAGGTTCTGAACTACTCAAAGTTTCATCGTGGGTAGTAGGCTCATCAATCTTTGTGAGCAATACATTCCACTATTCACTGATGAGAAATCGATATTTCTTTGGAACAGTATGTATCCTACTATTAATACGATGTGCTTGTGTTTTTAGAAGGATTGGTTGTTACTTCATCAATTAAATTAAGTAAGTTGATCGTAATGCATTTAGCACTTTGAACTTCACGAAGCTCATCATTATTCCCACTTTGTCTTCTCTTAGAATAAATTATTTCTCACGAGAAAAGCCATGTACTTCAAATAAACAACTTTTTCTCCAAGTTTTGTAGAAAGCGATATCAAACTTCCTTAGGATATCCTACAAATAGACACTGTCAGTTTAGCCTCGACTTTATTAAAATAAAGATTAAGCTTCTTTTAGCGGGATAACCCATACATTAGGTGAAAAATAGGATCTTATTTAGTCCATATCCCATATGGAATAACCAAAACTGACTTGGATTAGACCTTGTTTAACACTTGCACAACGGTCTCATGTGCACTTCCTTAAAGTGACTTGAGTAGTCACTTGCCACCATTAATTTACCAAGTCTAACAAGGTTTGGTTGTCCTTTACCACACTACTTGTGTTGCTGGGGTGTAAAAGGTGGAGTTCACTTGGATAAAGTCTCATTATCCTGAGATTGAACTCTTGGTTTAAGCATTACGTACTTGGATCTCATCTAAGTGATTCGAAAACCTTTCCAAATTGTTTCTTTGCTTCATCTGCAGGTTCTGAACTCTTGAAAATTGATTTGTATCTCGTAAGATCTGATACCCTAATCATGAATGATCATCGTAAGAAGGTAATGAAGTAGATAAACCACCTATAGCATTAATGAATGGGGACCATAAGCAAACATAATGTTTAAGTTAATGGTCACAATGAGATTCACCCTTCACATAAAGGGCAATCCTGTCATCTTTGCCTAACAAGCAAGATTCACAGTTGTCAAATGATTCACAATCAAATGACACCAAGCTACCACAACTGTGCAACTCAGTCATGTGTCTCTCATTTGTAGGGTGAAGGTGACAATGCCATGTGTGAGATGATTTCAAATTATCTCTCTTTGGTCCTTTTATTGTCATTAACATTTAAATTGGAATGAACATATCCAATATGTAAGTCCCATTGCTCTAATGTTCCACCGGCATAATTGACATCGTAATGTAACAACCATTGTCACAAAATTACATAAAACCTTTTTGTTCAAACATGAAACCAAAACATTGTTCTTAATAGTCAATCTCTTTGGGACATATGACAATCTTCAAATTTAAGCAAAAACACTGGGAGGTTCAAAACATAAGTCCCGATGACAGCGGTCGCCAACTCTTGCACCATTACCAGCAGAAGGTCGGACTCTCCCTTTGTGAGCTTCCCTCTTGTTCCTTGGGCCACCGCATATCAACCCATATGTATGAGCCCCTGGCCCGGTATCGCATGCCGCTATGTTGTTAGGAGCTTGATGTGCTTAAGTAATGACATAAATATTTGAAAATGATGGTGCATCATATGCCACCTTGTTCTTCGACTCCAAGTACGCCTTCTTGATTCCTGCACTTGATGGCCATCTTGACATGATAGGCTTAAATACCCTTTAAGGAAGTCTCTTTCAGGGTAGTCTCTTTGCCTTTCTTCTTAGCCATTTTCCCTCAATATTTCAACACGTTGATCAATTCGGGTATGGTAGGTGTTTTATGGACCATCTCATAGTCAAGTACAAACTATGTAAAACTATGGGTAACACTGCGAATCCGTCTATACCGGTCGGGATCCATCAATGACCTGATTGATCCTAACCTCTCGTGCGATTGTACATTTGCGGCGCATACTACCTTTGAGCGTCCCCTGCCTCCATCTTGGAACCAAAGAAGTCTTCTCGACTTTGAACCATGATGGCAGCTTGATTATTATAATGTTCCCTTAGATGGCATACTATGGAATATGCATCCTCGGTCTTATCGTATCGCTCAAGTGACATGGAGGTGTGGATATCAATCCTACCCTCGCACTATCAACCAAGCGTTTTTTATATGCCCTCTAAACACTTTCAGGTGCATCAGCAGTCGAGGATCCAGGGATTGGCTTAGTGATGACATAGGCTACTAGTCTTTGAGAATATTCTCAAATTCTTCAGCCGATCGAAGTTAGGCGGTCATTATTTTTCATCATTCTGGTTTACGTTCCACATTCGTTGACATGGTTTGATTAACATAACCTAGATGTAAAGATATGTTAGATTGTGCCAAATGCATAATTATTACGACTTGATAATTATGCATTGTAAGTAGCAATACATTGAATCCACCAGCCTCATTTATTGATCAGAGAGAACTGTATGGAGGTTCTCTTGGCGGTCGATATCTAATATCACCGAGAATCACCTTGGGATTAGCCCAACAAACTATCTCGGGTTAAAAAGGTAGGTATCCTTGATCATACCAATTGCATTCACCAAACGATTAATAGATCTAATATCACTTAGTGACTAGGGTTATTGACAAGCCATCTTGGATCAATAATTATTCCAATTTGCAATGCGTGCAACTATCGAATCGGTGCTATCAACTTTGGTTATGCACTATCCTTTGGGTTATCAACTCTGTGATACATGTACATCTTGTATCTTGGCCAGTGCGTCTCTATCCAACATTAACCTTTAGGGTTAGTGATTAAATCTGTGATAGGTGTATGGGAATCGACAATGTTATAAACCTAGAATTCCTCCCTCTTGCTGTATAAAGCTCTTTGCGATATAGTAACTTTAAATTCGAACAGAGGATGGGTTTCTTCGCACAAATGATTTCTGATGAAGAGGCGAAATGGTGAATTCAATTTGGATTTTAAAGCTGTTGTTAAAAACAAGGGAGTTGGATGGTTGCAGATTAAAAATAAAATAAGTAAAGAAAATTGTAAAATAGAATTCCTTGCAATGTTAGGTCATTGGGGCTCAGGTCTGGGGCGTGGAGTTCTACAGGGTCCCTTTCCTCGCGTTGGGAGGATGACCTATAGTCATCTCCCAAGCCGGTTCTTCATTTAGCGTAAATCTAACCTAAAATAATTATCTTTGAGAAAATTTGGCATTTGCCCCCAGCGATGGTCTCGGACCCAGTGGAATAACATCACCTTGATTCACTTTCCAGCAGCTAATAAATGATAACTAATGAATGTCTTGTATCTAACATAAGCATCTGATGAACCTAAAAGCTTACCAAGTATTGGCTATTTATAATTGAGCAAGAGGATCAAACCTAAAATTTGGGGAAAATAAAAATATCCTTGAATGCCTTTCAATAACCCATAGATGATAACTAACGAATGTCAATGGATTTACCAATAAGCATCAATGAACGGCTTATCAAATACTAATCATTCAAAGCAACCCGAAGGAATTAAAACTACGTTTATTTGAAATAAATGGTAGAAAATATATTCAACATGGAAAAACCCTTAGTTGCCTTTGATCCCTGCTTGATGGCCCTTCCCTCCAAGGAAAAAGGGTTTTGTGGCTCATCCTCCCGAGTTGTCATTCTCGGAGGGTGTTTAACTACAGAAAATGCCGAAAATGAGAGAGAAGGGAGAGAAAGAAGAAAAATGAAAAGCCCGGAAAAGCGGGCAGCACAACGCCCAAATTTATTGATTGATCGAAAGTTTGTACAGACTGAGGCTTATATATGCTCAAAACAAGGGGAAATTACAAGAAAACCAAGATCATAAGGTATTAGAAGGGATAAAATGGGAAAAAAACCAAAAATATAACAAACATAAAAGCGTCAAAAGCAAGTGAATAGTCTTTGGAGGGTGAATAGTGGAGTACAGTGGAGACATAAATAGTGCTTTCGTATGATGCAAATTAGCAATCTGCAAAATTTGCATTTACTCTTCTTTCCTTTTGGTCTTTGATCTGCAATGTTGAGTTTGACTCGAATTCTTTGTGCTTGGATTGATTCAACAATTTTGGCATGATTAGCTTGCAAAGTGCAAAATTTACAACAAAATACG
The DNA here is from genome assembly GCA_016808115.1 of Tetrastigma voinierianum. Classification (NCBI taxonomy): domain Eukaryota; kingdom Viridiplantae; phylum Streptophyta; class Magnoliopsida; order Vitales; family Vitaceae; genus Tetrastigma; species Tetrastigma voinierianum. The sequence continues at coordinate 13,551 of JAEQBH010003183.1, read as the reverse complement.
ATTAGTAAGTCTGAGGACCTTAATGTGCAAATCGGGTTAATTACGTTGATTAGTACATAAAAAGTGCTCAAAATCTCTAATAAACAGGGTCCAAAATAGCACTTTTTGAGTACTAATCAGTTAGCCAAACAAGCTAATGAGTCTAGTTAAGGCCAGCCCACCAATTAGGAAAACTCATTTCCATGGATAGAACATTCTCTTGTGGAGGAAGGCGTGGGGTTAGCCCAACAACCTCAATCTCCAAAAGGAACTCTAGTTCATACCATATTAGTGAAGACTTATTAGTATAATAATAATGGAGGTTTTTCTTTAGTTAAGTCTCATCTTTCTCATTAGCATGCATTGTCGATTCATCTCATGAAATTATAAGGATAGTTACTCTAGCCCATGGCATGATGATGGACATCTAACTAAGATCAATTCCATGAGCCATAATGGAATTGACTAGGTCAAACCTAGGGATATGCATGATTATTACAACCCTTTAAAATAAATCAAATTTACAATCTTCAAGGTCTTCTTTCTTGGTTCCTTCTCCACACAACTTTCTCCTTTTGCATCTTCACCAACTTATCCTAATCCTGTGTAATCTAATTACATACATTTAATAAGAATAACCTCAAGTTACATTTGAGGGGATTTAGATGAAGAAGTACATAGAAGAATTAGATGAGACAAGGACACACAAGCCCTATTTATCAAAAAGAAATAACAATCAAATGCGGTATTAACTCCCGATCACCATTAGGCGAAGTCCATAATCATCCATCGTTTCTAATACACCCATAAACATGCATTCTCTAATGCAATCCATTGAAAGTTGAAAGGTAATGGTACCTATGGTTTTCAAAAGCACATTAAAGGTTTTTCAACACTTTAAATAAAATTGATCCCATTTTTTCTTTTTTTTTGTTCAACGATGAACCAAAGACCTCGGTCCAAACACTTGAACTAAAATTGTCTACATCGATTCATTCAACCTTGAACAAATAACCCCTTTGATAACCACTTGAACAAATCAGATTCAATATCTTGAATCATGAACCCGATTCAACTTCTTGAATCATAAACCCTATTTAATACTCCATTTGGTTCAACTCCTTGAACCATTATCTCGATTCAACTTTTGAATCGTAATTTTTCCAAAAAGACGTTTTCGTCCAAAATTCTCTCTTAGGTAATTTCAACATGGTTTTTCGAAATCCATTATTCTAGAAATTTTAAAAATTGAGCGATTCGAGTTTGCTCCACATTTCTATTTCAAGCACATAAGAGTGGCATGTTCAGAAACTTGTGCAAAAACATGAAAGAAATGAACAAGGGCAGTGGTCACGCGTTGCGGCGTCGTCATGGCAATGTCACCCGCGGCTAGCGACGGCGCGTCCTTACGTCGTCGTAATGGCGGCGTCGGTCGTCACCAGCGTCGCTGGCGTTGGGAGTGTTGAACTCAGCGTCGTAACCGATCACTTCACGTCATATCACGTCACTTCACGTCATGTCACGTCACATCATGTCACGTCGCAACATAGAAATGTCGCAATGTTGTAGGTTCTGATGAGCAACGTCGCGACGTTGGGCACGAATGTCGCGACATTGCTAGGTTTTCCAACGACAAGAAAGTTGTAAAAATCCAATCTTTGGGACTTTTACTCACTTCCAAGTTGTTCCTTCTTCATATTAACCATCCTAGATCATCTCATAACCATATTCATAAAACGACCTTTGATCTAAACCTTTTCATGCAAAAAATCTCATTTTAAAACTTTTTTGAAAACATAGGTACCAAAAAAGCGAAAACTCTCAACAATGAAAGCGATTTTGATGCACACAAGGTGTCTTATACCCTTTGAAAAGGTTTCATGGGTGGCTTACTTGCAATAACAGCGGAAAACAAAAAATCCCAACAAAACCCATCCGGACCCTTGTAGCATCAAATTCGGTTCTACAACAAAAGAAAGTATAGGATTACCTTGTGTCGGCTTAGCGAGGCTAGTGATTGGGGCGACTTTGAACCAAGCGAACCAAATCCTCGTTAAGCCTCTAGCGGTATCCACGAAGAGTGGAGCGGAAGTAACACCAGGCAACGGTCTCGGAAAGGGTCCCGGTGCTAGCCAAGTCTCAATCCAAAGAGGAAGCCAAAGACGAGTCTCAAACTCTAGAACACCTTCTTGGAGATGAGAGAGCCAAGTAGTTTTTCTCATGAACTCTCTCAAGTCTCGAAGTCATCATCCTTTAGGGTTTCCATAACATTGCTTTAATAGGAAAACCTTATCTGAGGAAATGACCAAAAATGCCCTCACTCTAGTGATGATAGGTTACACACATCCTCGTGTATTGTAATTTAGAGATGGCAATTTGAGTCAGGCAGATTAGGCTAGCACGACCAACCTGAAAATTAGGGCCGGGCTGGGCTACGAACCCTGTTGGCAGAAAAGCGAGCCAAATTTGGCCGGGCCCGATAGGCAACTAGGCTAAAGTATGGTCAGCATTAGTTTTTAAATTTGTGATTGATAAATTAAAAAAAAAAAAAAAAAACCCCTTTTTTACTTTGCCAATTACTTATCCACTTATCCTTCGAGCCACCACAGTTTCTTTTGGTTTTTAGCTTTTTGCAAAACCCCGAGCTCTTCTTCCCCTTCTTAGTTCTTGCCATAGGCCTCCAGCAAACAACCTCCTCAACAACGATCCTCCAAGCATTTTCCTGTCTTCTCCTTCATCTAATTCGATCCGGTAGTCCTCTTCTACTCTATATTTGTTACCTCATAATCGTTTTCTAGGTAAAAAAATCATCACTTTATGAATTTTTTTTAAAGTTTGATCTTTTTTTTTATGAAACATAAATCTTAATCTTATAATACTTTTATTTGTTCTTTTATGATACTAGAATTGTTGTCGGTTATGTTATTTATACTAGAAACATAAACTAAAGTATCAAGAAACAAACACAACGATGCCTGAACGAACAATCGGAATTGATCAGGAGCCCAGAAATAACGTTGTGTCCAGCAAGACAAATTGGCCCCTCAATCGATGCGAGGATAGTGGACAATCGTCTCTCAGGATAGAACGGACCTCGTTCCTCGAGAAGCGATGCGTGATCGGAGGGGACTCCGACAGGCTCAAATGTTTGAGAACAATCGCCTGAATGGTAATGACGATGAAGTGAAGTAAAGTGAGATTTTTGTTTAAAGAATTTTGGGAAGCGGGAGTATATATGCTGCAATGAAGTCTCTCCCACGACAGGACATGTTTGTTCGAGAAAAATGATCTAAAAACATGTCTGGCCGAATAGAAGCCGGTAGAGGGGTGGACCGAGGCCGAGGCCGGGGCCCGGGCCGGTCGGATGGACGAGCGGCTGCGGCGCGTGGGGGCGGGCCTGGCTTCAGTGTGGGTCCTCTCCCTTCCACAAAAGTGGGGTGCCCCTTAGGGCCCAAACCCATTTGAGAGGCTCAACTATTTAAACTCATCTCTCTTCTTGTTTTTATTCGAAGTGGGACACACTTTTCATTCAATTATGGGTTTTGTGGATTCCAAGTCCCAGTGATCCACATGAATGAAAAGTTCTGATATCAATACTCTCAGGTGTGTGCATGAAGTGCGAGAGTGCGATTATTCCATGAGAAAACGTTGCATCGGGGATATTCGTAGTTTGGACTTTGAACTTTCCTTAGTGAAACCCTATCGCGGGGCTTACTCGATTGTCAGTGGGCTTTATGTCTTTGGTATCGACCTTTTGTGTAGCAAACCGATAGAAATCATATGTTTTTAGAACAAATTGGTTCTCTTTGTTGTGTTCGTTTTGGCTTCTGAACAGCCTGGTCTCATAGTGTTTTTAGAGAGAATTAGGCATTTTCAATTCTCCTTTGACGAGCCCTCACTTCACACTCATAGGTGATTACGAACATATAGTTCATAATCATTATAATCTTTTGCTTAACCTTCTCATATTATCTTGTCTTTATCAGGAATGGGTAAAACAAATTGTGATGCTCTACTTTGTCTTCATAGTTGTCCCTTTGAACCTAGATCTTTGGGATCTCAGTCAACTAGGTAGGGTGTGTATGATGACTTGTTTAGTGGCCTTAAACCCATTCCCCTTGATGTTTACAACACGTCTCTCTAGTTAGGCCTTTGTTAATGGATCATAATATTATCTTTGACTTCACATAGTCGATGGTGATAATTCCACTAGAAAGTTATCTTACTTATGTCATGTCTTCGATGTATGTGTCGATAATTACCGTTATACATGACATTCCTTGCCGCTTCTATTGCAAAACGACTATCACAGTAATACATACGGCGGACCTTTGGTTTAAGACGATTAGGAATATCTTCGAGAAATTTAAGCCACTGAAACTATTAGTGACTTTATCCAAGCAATAAATTACGATTCCATAGTGGATCTAGCAATCTGGTTGTTTGGATGATTTCCAATACAACTGGCCCGCAGAATTGTGAATACATATCCACTTGTTGATTTTGTGTCTTTAGTCTTAGGTTATCCAATTTGCATCACCGGTATCCTTCAAATCTTGCCGGATGTGCAGTAGTAATGCAAAGCATAATCTTGAGTATGCTTTAAGTAGCCCAATAAACGTTTCATAGCTTTCCAATGATTTTCATTTGGACTAGCTGTAAATCGACTTAGCTTGCTAGCACAAGAAGCCAGCATGTCGGCCCTAGTGCGGAGTTCATGAAATACATTAAATGCCCCTAGTATACTAGCATACTCATTTTGAGCTTTGTTTTCCTGGAGTATTCTTAGAAAGATGTAAATTAACATCTATCGGGTCTTCTTTGGTACGTATCTAGATTCTTGCTTTCGAGAATCGTTTCAATAATGGGATTGTGATAGAGCTAATCCTCCGGATGTCTTATGGATTTGCTCCTAAAATAACATCAGCGACCCCCATATCTTTCATTTCAAATTTGCGCAAGCAAGTATTTGATTTTAACGATCTCACCATGTCATTTGCACATTATAAGCATATCGTCTACATATAGACATAAAATGGCTAAGCAATTCTGAGTTTGCTTAACATATACACATTGCTCATACTCATTAATCTTGAAACCATTCAACAACATGACTTGATCCGAATTTAGCATGCCATTGTTTTTGGTGCTTGTTTCAATCCATAAAGTGACTTGATAGCTTAAACGTTATACTTTACGCTCTTGTCGGGAACAATGAACCCTTCGGGTTGTTCCAAAATATATTTCTTCTTCCAAATCTTCGTTTAAGAAAGGCCGTTTCACATCCATTTGATGGATTTCAAGCTTATACACGTTGTTATAGCAATTAGCATCCTTATAGATGTAATTCTAGTAACAAGTGAATAAGTATCAAAATAATCAAGACCTTCTCGTTGCTTGTATCCTTTTACTACAAGCCTAGCCTTATATTTATCAATAGCACCATCCGCTTTCATTTTCCTCTTGAAAATCCACCCCATTGTAGTAGTTTTATTATCGGGAGGAAGGTATTAATTTCCATGTATGATTTGACAAGATGGATTCAACTTCACTATTGATAGCTTCTTTTGAAGCGGGCTTACGGGAAGTCACGGCTTCTTTGAATATCAGAGGCTCATTCTCCCGACAAATGTTGAAATCAGGTCGAAAAGGCGTGGAAGTCCTTTGTCTTTTACTACGTCTAGGTTCATCCTCCATTGGATTACTTCTAGATATAGTATCTCGAGACCTCTTATTATTATCAATTGACTTATATACTATGTTATACGGAAATATATTTTCAAAGAATGAAGCGTCCCTTGATTCAATGATCGTATTGACATGTATATGCGGGATCTGCGACTTGTGAACAAGAAAAGCGATATGCATTGCTATTACGAGCATATCAGGTAAAAGCTTCACGATCAACGGTCTTTGGTCCTGCCTTAACCTTTTTAGGCTTAGGAACCCAGCAACCTTACCCAAACACCCCACACTTTGAGATAATTCAAGGTAGGCATTACGCCTTTCCATTTCTCATAGGGAGTTTTATTTGTGTCTTTACGTAGGTACTCTATTTAAAATAAAATTCGTGCGTCAAAACGGCTTCCCCACAAGTGCAGTAGCAAGACTATTCAACAATGCATTCATTGTTTCCTTTAAAATCGGTTTTTCCTTCATCTCCATTAGGGTAGCTGGTGTATAAGGGCTTGATCATTTGGTGAACGATACCAAACTCGGTGCATGTTCCTCGACGAAATTCATATTCACCTCCTCTTTGTCACTCGACGGGCGAAGCGGTGTGTAAAATGTATGCCTATGTGTGAAGTACACGCGTAGCCCCAGTAATATAGTGTACTTAACATACGGATATCGATCCACAGGGAAAGGGTATATATTGACTCTGAAAGGTTACGCTTTTACCCAGATAACTTTGTCGAAAAGTGACTTTAGGAGAGATTCAAATATGCGAACTACTAAACTAGTTTTTTAATCAAAGTATTGGTTTTGAAGCCTAGGGTTATATCTCCCCTTTGTCACGTTCGATGGATTGTTTTTCAAAGATATTGTTATTGATATATTTATAATATATCCCTTTAGCGAGGTGGTCTTGCCTACGAGATATCCTCTCTCGAGGTATATCACTTTATCTCGTGAATAAATAAGTATATCTCTATCTCGGCTTCGGTATTCCGAAATGCTTAAATATTCTAACTTGATTGCCACTTTCGGGTTGAATATCTCTATTAGCAGATCGAATTTTGAAAGCTGCTCTACCGAGATCTGAATACCCTCATCTCTCGAATCTCGGATCTCGATGCGATTATGCTAATCTTGGCAGACATTATCCTTATAATTAAACTACGAGTATAGAATAAATCACGACAATTTATAAACAAGCTGAATAGCATAAAGATCAATCTTTAATCCATCACATATGGCCGAGAGTTCGTAACCTAGAAAGAGATCTAGAACATAATGAAAAAGAAAAGATGAAAATTTTTAATAAAGAAAACATCGCTCACAATATCAGAAAATATCCAAAAAATGGCAGTACAATTCAGGGCACTTCCTTGAAGCGGTGTCACTCTGCTCTGGAAACGGTGCCTCGGATCGTACGCCTCCGATGCCTAATTTAGGCTGTGGTACTTTAAATGATGAGGTGCAGATTTTCGAGCTGACGTCGCGACGTGGTGACGTCACGGCGTGGTGACGTCGCGGCGTGGCAGTCACTTCCTTGCCTGCTCCTCATTGTTCACTTTGCTTCAAAGGCGCTCTTCTGCGGCTCCAATGAACGCAATCACGGACACCGTCGGGGATCTAGCCGCAAAACTATAAGAATTGCTATGAAATAAATGTGAAAATGAAGAAGCGAAAGCGGTGTAAAGATGAGTGTTTTAGGCACTCATCACACCCCCAAACTTAGTTTCTTGCTTGTCTCGAAGCAGGCGACTCTAAGCGAGAACTACCTCTATGGATAATAGACTCACACAAGCGTAGTAATGCACATCTTCGAAAAGTAGAGGATCAATTTGGGCGACCCACACTCCCCTTTGTTTTGCTCGGCGTTCGAAAATGCATGCGGTATTTGACTTCAGTGGTCGATTGAGATAGGTGGAAGTGACTTGTGCATCAAATCCATGGTGTTGATAGCTTCCCAAAATCCTATGTGCTTATAATGAGTGACCTCCGGTATATGCTATGAGGTTGGAAATGCCCAGGCAAGTTCAACTCACCTGTTGGAAGAAGCCAACTGAAAAGGATGAGCACCCATTTTATTGTGTCCCGACTACTGAAAACGTCCTGCGTGCCTCATAAAATGGAAGAATATCACAGTGTCGAAGTTTTAGTTGAGTGTTCTGTAGCGGGGATCCATTGGTGACTCCCCACCCGAGTTGGTTAAGGGCGCATACACCCTTCAAACTTCAATTCTAACACTCCAACCAAACTCAAAGGCTCTAGGTCATGGAATGATCCATCTTCATCCCATGTACGGCAAAGAAGTCAATGACTTTACTACCGCTCAGTGGCATTAGGCTTCGACAGGCCCTTCAGATCGCGTCTGATTCCGATTGATGATCCTACTATTCTACATGCATATACCTATTTTTGTCATATTTCTTTTTTTTTTTCTTTTCTATTGTTCTGTATTTTTTTTTTTCTTTTCGTCAGGGCTCGATGGCAATCCTTTGATTAGGTGTCCCATCACCAAATGGTTCAATCTCCCCAGGTTGATCAATCTTAGTAGCTGGTTCTGCACCTATGCAGCTACTGGAAGTCACTAGTGTGTGAGTGTGATAGGTCTTTGAGAACTGGTTATTTCACTACCCGGATCATTCTACTAGCCTCTTTCACCTATTCAACTCCAATTATCAGCACTCTGCAAATGTATGCATTTGAACAAGTCTAGTGAATGAATCCAAAATATCCAGCCAGATTTCATGCAAAGATATAATACAATTATTATATGCAAGAATCCAAAAACACACGCAAACAACTTAACACATGACTCATCAACATGAAAGTGCGATGCAAAATAAACTAAACCTAAACCTAAACACCACCAATAACCCGCATGCAATACTAAAAACAAAACACAACTAATATGCTAGATCACTAAAAAGAGACTACATACTACTAAAATAAAACAACAATAAACAAAACACAAAACATAAGATTCGATCACCACATCCCCCCCCCCAAACAAAATATCCAGTGCCCTCACTGGTAAGATAGAAACAATAGAGAGGAAGGGGACTCCCCTGAAGATCACTGCGGTGGAGGTGGTGGAGGCTGGTGGAAAGCTGAGCCGGGCGAGCTGGCTCGTACATCGCCGTCTGTGAATGATGGCCTGATTGCCAGATCACCCGCATGTCGCACGTTAACGCCCATATCTCGGGTAATGAGACCTTGCACTCGGGTCTCATCCTGCACGCGCCAAACGCCGTTGAGTGAGAGAGCACCGGGTCCTCAAGATCTGGTGAAAGACGAGGAGAAACCGCCGCCCGAGGTCAGCCAGGTGGTGAGGTGGGTGAGACGAGGGTGGGTGGTGGAGGCGGTGAGACGACCGGGCCTATGTCATCCCCGCTGGTGTCACGAATCCAAAGCGAGCCCGATACTATAAAGCTCGCTCCCTCGTCCGAGGGCTCATGACCTGAATCGTAGGTCCTCTGTGTCAAGGGAGACACCATGTGTGTCCCGGGCTGGACTGACATGGCTTTGATTGGGTGAAGCCATGTCATGTCGCCCAGGCACCCCGCTTGTTTCCAGACAAGCCAAAGATCGTGAAGGGGGTATCTTAGGCTATCTTCGTATCCTTGGCATGGAGGATGGCATCCTCGATAACCTCGCCTAACATCGAAGGGTATACCCCGTAAGATGGCGTAGTCGAGCACGGCCACAGGCTACTCACACATTCGTCATTCGGATGAGACGCATGATGAAGGCCGGTGCCGACTGGGGAATGAAGGCCAAATCGCTTGGCCTCAAATCGACCGCATGGCCCGCACTATTGATTTTCCACTCTCCCCGTCCATCAGTCAACACGCGTATAACTTCTAGTCAGAGGCTCATGAGCCGATCGAACTATCCAAGGGACATGCTCTAGATCAGTAACCATTGATCACCCAATCAAGTCGACCAATACGCCCGCACTCGACTTTCTTCAAGACATGGGAAGCTAGATTGGTGTGGAACTCGCCACCACACCTTATCGCCGGCCGATGAGGTGGTCAGTACAAGGCACGCCATCCCTACCGCACTCGTCTCATGAAGAAGTCACCCAGGGTGGTGAAACCCTTCTCCTCGATTTAAGGATCGGCTGGCAAATGGTGCCAAACTGACGGCAGACTCGCATTTACAAACCGCGAGACATCATATAAGTGGAGCTCGTCCCCGCCGGGCCGACTGGCCATGTGCAACTTCTGCCTCTCGCCTACATATCGATCTAGAACACGTGGTAGTGGCCCCAAAGGCACCTACCGACGGACAAAAACATAAACACCTAACGTATGAAAACTAACTATGACTCAAGACTCAAACTCCTAACTCCAAGACTCAAGACCCCACTTGCACCTAAAATACTCTAATGAACACTTATTAGCCCATTTAAACCACCCCGAGGCAAGGTACCCTAGAATGCGACCCACAAGCTAGAACCGAGCACAGTGGGGAAATGCCACAATGACCCGAACTGTGGGAAGAGGGGTGGCTCAGAGGGAGCACAATGGGGCCTGAGAACAATGGGAAGGTCTCCTCACCAGCTGGAAACAAGGGCCCGACAAGTCCAAAGGAACGCCGGTGCAGGGAAACTAGGGTTTCAATTTGGGAGTGTGTGCTATTAAAAACCATAAATGAACCGATTCGGGCTTAAAACAGGTGACGCTGCCACGCAAGTGGGTCACGCTGACGTGATGAGAGCTTCACTGCAACGCCGCGACGCCAGGCAACGCCGCGACGCGATGCAGAGTGGATTTAATCCACGTCGCGACGTGGCCTCAGAGGTTTGCGCAACCACCGCCGCGACGCGGGAGACACGCCGCGACGTGACGTAGGGGTACACCCACGCCGCAACATGGTGCCATACGCCGCGACGCGGGATGTAGGGTGTTAATTTGACGCCGCTGACGTGGAAAATACACGCGACGTGATGTAGAAAATTTCAGCATATTGAAGAGATTCCCATGAACATGAACCTCCTCTCTCAGACTTGTGGACTCTATGAGCCTGTAATGCGAATGAACGACCTCCCCGACCGCATCCGTGATCCCGAAAGTAAACAACAAACCAAATACCAAATCACAACAAAGCCAACCCAAAAATCGCAAAATAAAATAATAGAACTTGGAGCCAAACAAAGGGAAAAGCCATAACACTCAGGGCTGCTCCCAAGAAGCTTTACTTATGTTTAATGTCGTTAGCTCGACTACCCTGAGTCGCAATGTGCTTGGGAACTCGAACTCCTATGATATCTTACTCCATCTGTCTTGTCATTGCCAAAGGAATGATTTGTCGAAACCGCAGGAAACTCGCCTCCATAATACGGCCAATCGCCAGGTGGTGACGGTGAAATGTGCCTTTCTCGTGATGTGTAACTTCCGCCCCACCGTGTGAAAAGACTCGTCATCGTGGAGTTCGATCATCGAGACTTCCAATTTCCCGAAAAAGTTTTAAAGCGGAATTGAATAGAAGAACTTGCTGGGTCCTACCGCGGAACTCCTTTCTCGTGATGTGTTTGTCGTACAGTTTTTAAATCTTTCCTTTTATGATGGGGGCTTACTACGCTCTGCTTCTCGAATTCGCCTAGTTCACGAAGTCGATATCTGCTTTCCAAACAATGTACTATCCATGTTTAACCTGCCGAAAGGGCCCAATAAAGCTCGATGCCCAATTCCAATCTAAGATGACACGCTTTTACCATAAACGATTCTAATCTATGACATACCCAAAGGAGTTTTAATGTCAGACAGATGCCCAAGAGTGCATCACCATCTTTTTAGACCAATCTTCGAGCTGCGTTAACTGCCTTCTCGAGAATGTATTTGATTTCTCGATTTGATAATTGCCATTCGCTTTGATCATGTGGTATGCAAGAGATGTAATGGCGGCGCACTTATACTTCTTTTGCAAGACTCCTGTCAATCACCTTACTGCGTAAATGGGTACCATTATCTGTGATCAAGGCTCGAGGAGTTCCAAAACGTGAGAATATATCATTACAGGAATCGAGCCACAACCTTAGCATCATCAAAAGGTAGAATCGCTTCTACCCACTTTCTTGAGACATAGTCTAACAGCCAACAAGATGTACAAGCTACATATGATGCGTGAAATGGTCCCATGAAATCTATCCCCATAAATCAAACAATTCCACCTCCAAAATGGACGCATGGGTACTCATCCTTTCTAGAGATGTTCCCATTCGTTGACATTTGTCAGCAAGTGGAAACGAATCGATGAGCATCTTAAACAAGGAAGAAAACCCGACCAGCTAATCTTAGCCGTTGTTCTCTGCCACCAAAGTGTCCACCACTCCGCAGTGACAATGGTTTGTGAATGCTCGCATTTCATCTTCGGCACATCTCCTTATGACTCGATCAAGAAGAATCAGGAAGAATTGGCTCCTCCAATAGTAAGAGCCAAGTGTGCGTAAAAACCCTTCTTCTCACTGGAGAAGTTAAATTCCTGAGGACCACTTTAGCTTTCACCAACAATTCACAAAATCGCGAACCAAGGAACTCATTTCTTTGTCTACAATAGCCAAGAGTTTCCTCGTCTCGGAAATTCATCATTCACTGAACATCATCCTAAATTTCTTCCAAATGCGGAAAGATGGTCTCCGCTACTAGGCTTCAAAGGCCTTTCTTGTCTTTAATTTCTACGGCCGACCAGAATGTGAAGGACCCATCTGGTCTGATCCTGGGTTTGCATCTTTCTTGGTCATCAAGCAATTTAATGGCGTAATGATCAGTGTGCACCACGACTCTATTGCCAATCAAATATGGCCTCGAATCCTATCAAAAGCAAAACACAATGGCCAACAACTCCTTCTCCTCGTAGTGGCATAATTTAGTCGAGCATCATTTAGTATTCTACTAGCATAATAGATTACCCGAAGATTTTCTCTCGTTTATGCCCCGTAACCCGCCCCAATTGCGTAAGTCATTGCATCACATGAGTTCAAAATGGAAGGACCAATCCGGGTGCCACAACAATAGAGCGAAACCAACTTTGTCCCCCCTAACACTCGAGAATGCATGCAAACATTGTGAATCAAATTCAAACGGGATCCCCTGACTAGTAGTTAGACAATGGGTTTTGGTAACTGGTGGAAAATCCTTGATGAACCGCCTATAGAATCTAAGCTGCGGCCTAGAAAACTCAACCCTTTATCGACGAGGGGGCGGAGGTAACTCGATTGCTTCAATCTTCTACTCTATCTACCTCTATCCTCGTGGCCGAGATCCGATGTCCAAAGGACACACCTCTTTGTACCATGAAATGGCACTTTTCCCAATTGATACTGTCTGCCCCTTCACATCTTGCCAAGATACCTCAAGTTTTCTAAACAATCACAAATGAATTTCCCATTAACAAATCATTCATGAAGATTTGAACTGTCTTTTTTTCCACCATGTCTGAGAATATGGCCATCATACATCGCCGGTAAGTACTGTGCATTGCATACCAGCAAGTATCCACGAAGGCAAATAATCCATAAGGACAAGTGAATGTTGTCTTTCCTATCTTCGTGAGCTTATGGTGCGCATTTGGTTGTAACCGAATATCCATCTAAAAGCAATAATATCTATAACTCCGCTAGTCGATCAAGACCGATCTAAAAACTAAGAAGGAAATTGATCTTTCGAGTGGCCTTGTTCAAATTCCGATAACTTAATACAAATCCTCCACCAAGAATCACTACACATAAGGATGTTGTTTTCTAGTCCATGACATTTAATTCCTCCCTCTTCTGCACTACTCGACCTGGTTACCTACGACCGGCTCGAATGGGATAAATCACCCCAGTTGTCTAGCCATTTTAGCACTTCTTTACCGACAACCTCCTTCATTGTTGGATTTAACCTCCTCCTC